>JAQISU010000010.1:20475000-20867500 GCA_029339505.1 Unio delphinus
TAAAGGTATAACTTTTAAACCTCATTATGATACTGTAAATAGTGATAATTTCGTCAAGTGGATATATCGTATACATTTCAACAAAAACAGGCCAGAAATGATAATCCAAGATATGTACATTTTGCGGAAGAAGTAAGAACGCGTTAGTAATATAAGAAAAATAACTCAACAAAAACTACAACATCGTCAGCAAAAGCCTTTTAAAATTATCCCGCTACAACAACAATGAGAACAACGCCCACAACCACAATCGCCAGTAAAGAAAATCATCAAGATGTGTTAATATATTTACTCCTGAAGGTGTTAATGAGATTAGAAGTGATCGCTGCATAATGATATGATCAAAAGGAAAAATATATAAAACCTAACTACGTTAAAAATCGAGAAGATACACATTTGATTAAAGAAATATATCTTGTTGCTAAAAAAAATGCTCTGAAAATGAACGATCTAGGTTTTAATGAATTTAAAAAAAATAAAGATATAAAAGATTCCGGTTTCTTGAAGTATTTCATGAAAACATCTGGTAAAGAAGGGGAAGAAGAATTTTATAAAGCAGATGATCTTCCTTGTGCTTCTGAAGTGGTTACTTAACTACGCCAGGCGGAATTGGTCTTATTTCTTGTCCTAACAACATTCGTTCTGATGTTGAACGATTAGAAATTCTTATAGGCGGAAAACGTGCTGGAAATAATTCTCCAGAAATTATTAATGAAGAGAAGATATTTGTCAACGATTAATTACAGGTTGCGTCATGAATATTAATGCTTATCGCTCTCTCATCAATGAAGTTGCTGACGACTATTACAGTGATTAGATAAATAAATTAAAAAAAGATGGTCCAAAACAATGCTCAACGTGGACCGCTCATTGTCAGAGTGAAGAATTCGCGATTACCAACATACAAAGCGATATACGGTGATGAACTCGGTGATGTTCAAGTTTTGTTTTTTTTTTAAAAAAAGAAGAAGAACAGTTCCAAAAGCAATACCAATTGCAAAACAATAAAAATGAAAGATATTGATTTTATTCGTGATAAAGCTCCTGGTGCTATTTGTAATTTTGCCAGTAAAGCATTTTTCAGAAATCAAAGATAGACTAGCACGATTAATACGATTAAAACCTCAGCCACCGTCACCATTAAAATTACCCAGCACTGAAGTAATGCCTGCAAATGTTGGTAAAGTAATAAGAAAAGGGCTGCAAATTAGAAACTAGCAGAGTTGGCGGGTGAAGCAAAACAAAAATATAAATACAAGACTGATGGCAGGATTGGTCTTCTTGTTAGACGATACCAATTATAATAAAATGTTTAAACGTATATCTGATCCAGCATTCAACTCGGATGAGCCAGTACTGAAAGATGAATGCCTGCGCGATTAGCAGTAATATTTTTAAATGACGCAAGGCAACCAAATCGGTGTGGACGTATCAAACTTCAAGTTCATGATACAAGTAAATATTTCTACCCGCTGAAGCGTTTATTGAAGTAAAAAGTGAACTTGTAAAAACGGATGATACAGCATATAATGCCGATGTTAGGATTGGATATATTAATAATGGAATTATGGCTTTGTTGGATAGCACTACATATATAATTGATAGGAGAAATATTGAAATAATTCAAAAAGATGTTAATGTTGCTACGACAATAAGTGGCCTAGCAAGATAGTCGGATGATTATTCAAGATGATTGCCGAAGAAACCTCCAACAATCCCGACAATAGAAACATAACTATTAATAATGTAAGAAACGCTGCAGGAATCGCAGAAACGCCCACAGCAATATCGATGAATGATGATTTTAACTTAGGATTCTTTACACGCCGAATAATGTTAAAAGGTGATAATAGTAGATTTTTCATGTACTATTCTACTATCTCACATTTTCGGATTTTGTAGAATTGTTACAATACATTTTTGGGGAGCCAAACATACAGTAGTGCTTGTAAGAACAGCTACTGACGATGATGCAGTCTGGTGACCTGTATGGGATGCTGGTAAAGTAACACTATCAAACCTGTCACTGTGTGTGCCAGTAAACGACTCCAACGAGTGCCCACGAACAAAAATTACTCTTGCTATTCTTAATTACCGCTGACAAGAACTAGATTATGCAAGAAATGAATTCAGAAAATAGCGATAATGTTTCTTAAAAAAAAACAACCAAAAAGACGTTGTTCATCAATAAATAAGAAAAGATTATAAGCTCTTCCTAAACCGTAGTTATATCCATTGACTGTGTCAAGGATTATATCAGGATGCTGTCAAGAGACTTAATCCAATGACTGTCATTGACATTGAATTTCTCTGTTTACAAATACCGATTTGGTTATGTTTCTTTACAAATACCGATTTGGTTATATTATTTACAACTCCATGGGAAAATAATTATTTATCAGCAAATACTATTATAAAGTGCAAAGGAGATTACCCATTTTCATAATCACTCTCTGCTAAGAAAGATACCTGACAGTAGTTATCTCTCTTCATCTTTTTCTCTCTAACAAGATTGAAATTGTATCTTTTGTTTATATTTTTCTAAAACGCTGATTTATATAATTTATCTGTGATATATTGAAGAGAACGGGGTAAAATATCAAAATATTTACTAGCTGTAATCATTAATTGAAAAATTATTTCTTCGCATGTCTCTATATTTGTGCATTTAGCTGCTCTATTTCCAATTACCTTTACATGTCCCAGTGCCACCACGTGCAGAAATATAACTCTGTAAGATCTTTTAAATTGATCACAGAGTTATAACAGGGATCTAAATCAATAAGATCAATTATAGGACCTTTATCGATTATTCCGTTACAACACTCGTAGATGAACCTATGACTAAGATAATGTTTCTTCCCCCAACATAAAATTTTCGATAACCAGTATTATTAATAGAATTGGTTTCTTTCAGTCTACAGTGCCTAATGGCACCATCATGAGATGCTTCGTAATTCTTTATGATTGGATGCTTCACAAACTCATTTTGCTCTATTTATATAATAAAATCTCTTGTTTAAATCATTATTGTACAATCTTGCTAGATAATCTTCTGCACATTTTATAACCTTTTCGATGTCGGCTTTATATCTTTTATATAGCATAATATCTTTTCAGTTCTCTGTGTTTTTTTACGAACACACTGTACATATAACCGTGTTTCTCCTCTAATCTTAACACCACATTTCAAACACGGTTTTGATATATATGTTTTCATTTTGACTTGGAGGAGTTTATAATATGATCAGTAATTACGCCTTCTATATTTTGGTTTGATCTTGACAGAAGAACACATGACTTTCAGGGGCAAGATTTGGTTGATCAGACGAATAATCTGATTAAAAGTATTTGTAACGTAAATATTTATTTTTGCGACGATGGGCATCTCATGTGTGGTCAACATTCAAAATTATAAGCGACAATGATGTTATCGATGCTACGATGAACAATCAACTAGCAGCAATCTCGACGATCAAATATATACTCTCAAAGTGAAATTTATCGTATTAGCAGAAACAGACAATACTACTTGGTATATTCGTGACAAACATGAGTGTCCTTCGTAATGAACAAAATGCTATAATGAGTAAAAATTCCAAACATGGAATGCTGACTGGTATTGATAAACCGTATTATGAATAAGCTTATACAGTAAAACCGGCTATACATGGGATGTATCCGCTATATATGGGATGTATCCGCTGAATGATAAACCCAGCTTTGGTCCTAAACCAATAGAATGTTTGAAAATAAATTGTGTAGTCGAAGAAGAAACGGAACATTTCACAAATGCACTACGTGGAAACGGTTAAACGGATATAAGGCTTAAAAGGTTACACTCGTGGGCAGAACATGGTTAAAGCTACTAGAGTATCTATTAAAGACGTTGATGAGCTAGGAAAGAAGTTAAAGTTTCTCATAATAATACAATTGATAACCGGAGAGATTTTGTAGGAATCGAAATATAAATTGAAGGGAGCTTCGATTATAATTATTGATCACAATGTGCATGCGTTGACTCATGCAGTTACATTATTTCTATGAAATCGAATTGTTACATATTATGATGGTAATATAATTAAGTTTTTGATTGAATATATTTGTAAAAGCGTGGTTGTTTTCAAGTTCCGATAATGAAAACTATGATCAACTTGTACGACCTAATGGAGATATTTATCGTTCAGAATCTCCACGAAGAAATGAAAAATCTTGCGCAGAAATTTTCATCCCACACTGACAATATTTAACAACTACTAATTGTTTAACCGTTCCGGCAGTTGCTGCTCACTTTACAAGAGAAAAGAATTCGTGGAAACCAACACAATTTGAATTTGAAAAGGATATACAACAGACCTTTACCGGGTTTTGACTTGACTGGATTCGCCTGTATCGAGTCACTTGAGTTTACTAAAGTTCTTCATCTGATTGTTTATGGTAGACAATTTTCAGAAAAGAAGTCGGCACCAATAAGTGAAGCAATTTTATCATATCGTCCACAAAAAGGCGTTTGTTTACCATCTCAAAAGAAATATTCCGACGATGAAAATCCTGAAATAAATCAATTTTGAAAATAAAACCGAACAAGATCTTGGCGGAAGAATTATCGGTAAATTTACACAAGGAGGACGATATGATCATAAAAGAAACTAGATTAGTTCCAGACGATGCTGAACGTGATTTAATAATTGCAGCTGCAACAAATATAAATATATTTGTACGTCGAAAAAACGCTTACTTGCCTAACTGAAATAAATTATGTACAATTGTTGGTTACATTGATGGAGATTCACCGCAGTTTACTCATTGAAGAACATCAATGATCACGTATGTTTCGATTAATTTATTATCGATGATAAGCAGATGTCCTAAAACCGCGATTTGAGTCGCTACGGATTCATTTTATATCGAAAGAAAATACTCAGAAATGCTGACTCAAATTTAGATATGTACTACTTACGATGTATCATGGGGCAAATGGAGAATAAAACAAGAAATATTACATAATTATTCTGAATCTGACAACGCTGAAATCAAAGATATTTATTACAAAAATAATCAGACTTTAAAATTATCAACTGCTCCATCAGTATATGATCCTGTGACTATAGACATATCTCAATGGATCAGGAGGTTCATTTAAAACAACTATTGTGATTGAATTATTTCGACAGAGTTCGTCAAACTCCTACATAAATGCTTTCCAGAGAAGAAAGGAAACGTGGAGTTAAATCATGCACATGTCATAAATATTTTCAGCGGAAAGGAGATACATGGACTCCTGAATGAATGGGTGAAAAATAGATTCAAAGGATCATCATTTGGGATGAAATACGCACAGTATCTAAAGATGCCCCAATGACATCTTGGGTTAAGGGTTTGATGGTGCTAATGATGATAATCAATCTAAATTTAAACTGCTAGGTTACGTGAAAATATAAATAGGTCTCATATCTTATTTTAGCCATTTGTAGGAAATTTTAAGAAATAATGATGACAAAGCAGATTTTGGCATCAGAAGAATTAGCTAACTTTTGACTACATGACCCTGTTGAATATGATTAATGACCCTGTTGAATATGATTAATGACCCTGTTGAATATGATTAATCCATGCCTGTTCAAAAGTAAAATTTATCCATGATATCACAGCAATAATTGTGACAAATTCTATGTTCTTATTTTTCAGCATGCAAGGGTGTTTTTTCCCCCCTCCAATTTTATTTTGATATCCAGGGTGCGAAAATTGCTTGGTATAGCTAGTGGTCTTTGAAGAGATGCACATCTGAAATAAGGTCAAGTTTAATGCTCCCTACCCAAGTTACACCCATCTATGAAAAAGCACCAAAACAAACGGAATTAAATGTGCTTTTTAATAAGATATTCAAGTTTTTCTTCTTCTTGAAATCACCAGGATTACTAGTGAGAAAACTCTAGGAAATTCTTCATCTTTAAAATTAAAATCCTGTGCAAACTACATACACAACTGTAGAGTTAATCTTAGTGACCAAGTGAATCTTAGTTTGGTGACCAAGCAAATCTTAGTGACCAAGTACATTTTATTATATGGCTCTTTTTGAATCAGTGTTCATGCAATATATTTCAAGTGTGAATGAAACATCCAGAACTGTCACAGTGACATAGTTAATTATATGCACCATGATAAAACAAGAACTCTGATTTTGTCAAGGAAGCATTGGGATAAAGTCTTAAAATTCAATTGTTTTGCATAATTTCAATGCAAAATTTCAACAACAACAAAAATTCATGATGTATTTTCAGTCTATTTCATTAGCATGATACACAACGTATTTAGGGTTTATTAAATACCCAAGTAATTGTTTAAAAAAACCTGGTTAGTGTTAAATTAAAAAAATTGACAACTACAACGAAAGTTACAATTCTTGTTCCTGAGAAAGTTTAAAGTTTTGTTTATCTACCAAAAGCATCGAGGGCCCAGAGTGGCCAAGTGGTCTAAAAATGTGGGTACATGAGAAAGCTTGCCAGTAGCTTTTTGCAGGTTGGTGGTTCTTCTAGAGATTTCCCCTGTTCTTTCTCCACCATTTATACTGGTTGTCATGTATTGTCTATCCTGTACTGAAAAATGGCATTAAAACCAACAACAGCAACAACCTATAACATCAATCATCTGAGAAGGCATTTTGTACATGATATTCATTACTGACCAATACTTTAGACCAAACTGATCCTTAGTCTAATAACATCATTTGGATTTGCTTACTATTGGACCAAAGTTGATGGCATAAACAGCGCATATCAACACAGGCTATCCTGCATCTGACTGGTTGATTTTGTAGAATTCTGAAGGTCATATTTCTTTATAAACATTTGGGAATATAAGCTTATATCATAAAAATCTCAGGTGTGTTCATAATAGTGATCTTTTAACTCTAATAACTATTAATTTGCATATAAAAATCTCAGGTCTGCTCGTAATGGTGATGTTTTAACTCTAAGGACTATTAATTTGCATATAAAAATCTCAGGTGTGCTCATAATGGTGATCTTTTAACTCTAATGACTATTAATTTGCATATAAAAATCTCAGGTATGCTCATAATGGTGATGTTTTAACTCTAATGACTATTAATTTGCATATAAAAATCTCAGGTATGCTCATAATGTAATGTTTTAACTCTAAGGACTATTAATTTGCATATAAAAATCTCAGGTATGCTCATAATGGCAATGTTTTAACTAATAACTATTAATTTGCATATAAAAATCTCAGGTATGCTCATAATGGTGGTTTTAACTCTAATGACGGTATTAATTTGCATATAAAAATCTCAGGTATGTTCATAATGGCGATGTTTTAACTCTAATAACTATTAATTTGCATATAAAAATCTCAGGTATGCTCATAATGGTGATGTTTTAACTCTAAGGACTATTAATTTGCATATAAAGATCTCAGGTGTGCTCATAATGGTGATGTTTTAACTCTAAGGACTATTAATTTGCATTTAATGATCTCAGGTGTGCTCATAATGGTGATGTTTTAACTCTAAGGACTATTAATTTGCATATAAAAATCTCAGGCATGCTCATAATGATGGTTTTAACTCTAATGACGGTATTAATTTGCATATAAAGATCTCAGGTGTGCTCATAATGGTGATGTTTTAACTCTAATGGTTATTAATTTGCATATAAAAATCTCTGGTATGCTCATAATGGCGATGTTTTAACTCTAATAACTATTAATTTGCATATAAAAATCTCAGGCATGCTCATAATGGTGATGTTTTAACTCTAAGGACTATTAATTTGCATATGAAAATCTCAGGCATGCTCATAATGGTGATGTTTTAACTCTAAGGACTATTAATTTGCATTTAAAAATCTCAGGCATGCTCATAATGGTGATGTTTTAACTGGACTATTAATTTGCATATAAAAATCTCAGGTATGCTCATAATGGCGATGTTTTAACTCTAATAACTATTTATTTGCATATAAAAATCTCAGGCATGCTCATAATGGTGATGTTTTAACTCTAATGACTATTAATTTGCATATAAAAATCTCAGGTATGCTCATAATGGTGATGTTTTAACTCTGATAACTATTTATTTGCATATAAAAATCTCAGGCATGCTCATAATGGTGATGTTTTAACTCTAATGACTATTAATTTGCATATAAAAATCTCTGGTATGCTCATAATGGCGATGTTTTAACTCTAATAACTATTTATTTGCATATAAAAATCTCAGGTATGCTCATAATGGCGATGTTTTAACTCTAATGACTGTATTAATTCGCATATAAAAATCTCAGGTATGTTCATAATGGTGATGTTTTAACTCTAATGACTGTATTAATTTGCATATAAAAATCTCAGGTATGCTCATAATGGTGATGTTTTAACTCTAATGACTGTATTAATTTGCATATAAAAATCTCAGGTGTGTTCATAATGGTGATGTTTTACTCTAACGACTATTAATTTGCATTTAAAAATCTCAGGTATGCTCATAATGGTGGTTTTAACTTTAATGACTGTATTAATTTGCATATAAAAATCTCAGGTGTGCTCATAATGGTGATGTTTAAACTCTAATGACTGTATTAATTTGCATATAAAAATCTCAGGTGTGTTCATAATGGTGATGTTTTAACTCTAATGACTGTATTAATTTGCATATAAAAATCTCAGGTATGCTCATAATGGTGATGTTTTAACTCTAATGACTGTATTAATTTGCATATAAAAATCTCAGGTGTGTTCATAATGGTGATGTTTTACTCTAACGACTATTAATTTGCATATAAAAATCACAGGTATGCTCATAATGGTGATGTTTTAACTGGACTATTAATTTGCATATAAAAATCTCAGGCATGCTCATAATGGTGATGTTTTAACTGGACTATTAATTTGCATATAAAAATCTCAGGTATGCTCATAATGGCGATGTTTTAACTCTAATAACTATTTATTTGCATATAAAAATCTCAGGCATGCTCATAATGGCGATGTTTTAACTCTAATGACTATTAATTTGCACATAAAAATCTCAGGCATGCTCATAATGGTGATGTTTTAACTCTAAGGACTATTAATTTGCATTTAAAAATCTCAGGCATGCTCATAATGGTGATGTTTTAACTGGACTATTAATTTGCATATAAAATTCTCAGGTGTGCTCATAATGGTGATGTTTAAACTCTAATGACTATTAATTTGCATATAAAAATCTCAGGTATGTTCATAATGGTGATGTTTTAACTCTAATGACTGTATTAATTTGCATATAAAAATCTCAGGTGTGCTCATAATGGTGATGTTTTAACTCTAATGATTATTAATTTGCATATAAAAATCTCAGGTATGCTCATAATGGTGATGTTTTAACTCTAATGGTTATTAATTTGCATATAAAGATCTCAGGTGTGCTCATAATGGTGATGTTTTAACTCTAATGACTATTAATTTGCATATAAAAATCTCAGGTATGCTCATAATGGCGATGTTTTAAATCTAATAACTATTAATTTGCATATAAAGATCTCTGGTATGCTCATAATGGTGATGTTTTAACTCTAATGATTATTAATTTGCATATAAAAATCTCAGGTATGCTCATAATGGTGATGTTTTAACTCTAAGGACTATTAATTTGCATATAAAAATCTCAGGTATGCTCATAATGGTGGTTTTAACTTTAATGACTGTATTAATTTGCATATAAAGATCTCAGGTATGTTCATAATGGCGATGTTTTAATTCTAATGACTATTAATTTGCATATAAAGATCTCAGGTGTGCTCATAATGGTGATTTTTTAACTGGACTATTAATTTGCATATAAAGATCTCAGGTGTGCTCATAATGTAATGTTTTAACTCTAAGGACTATTAATTTGCATATAAAAATCTCAGGTATGCTCATAATGGCAATGTTTTAACTAATAACTATTAATTTGCATATAAAAATCTCAGGTGTGCTCATAATGGTGATGTTTTAACTCTAATGACTATTAATTTGCATATAAAAATCTCAGGTATGCTCATAATGGCGATGTTTTAAATCTAATAACTATTAATTTGCATATAAAAATCTCTGGTATGCTCATAATGGTGATGTTTTAACTCTAATGATTATTAATTTGTATATAAAAATCTCAGGTATGCTCATAATGGTGATGTTTTAACTCTAATGACTGTATTGATTTGCATATAAAAATCTCAGGTATGCTCATAATGGTGATGTTTTAACTCTAAGGACTATTAATTTGCATATAAAAATCTCAGGTATGCTCATAATGGTGGTTTTAACTTTAATGACTGTATTAATTTGCATATAAAGATCTCAGGTATGTTCATAATGGCGATGTTTTAATTCTAATGACTATTAATTTGCATATAAAGATCTCAGGTGTGCTCATAATGGTGATTTTTTAACTGGACTATTAATTTGCATATAAAGATCTCAGGTGTGCTCATAATGTAATGTTTTAACTCTAAGGACTATTAATTTGCATATAAAAATCTCAGGTATGCTCATAATGGCAATGTTTTAACTAATAACTATTAATTTGCATATAAAAATCTCAGGCATGCTCATAATGGTGATGTTTAAACTCTAAGGACTATTAATTTACATATAAAAATCTCAGGTATGCTCATAATGATGGTTTTAACTCTAATGACGGTATTAATTAGCATATAAAAATCTCAGGTATGCTCATAATGGTGATGTTTTAACTCTATGGACTATTAATTTGCATATAAAAATCTCAGGTATGCTCATAATGGTGATGTTTTACTCTAAGGACTATTAATTTGCATATAAAAATCTCAGGTATGCTCATAATGGTGATGTTTTACTCTAAGGACTATTAATTTGCATATAAAAATCTCAGGTATGCTCATAATGGCGATGTTTTAACTCTAATAACTATTTATTTGCATATAAAAATCTCTGGTATGCTCATAATGGTGATGTTTTAACTCTAATGGTTATTAATTTGTATATAAAAATGTCAGGTATGCTCATAATGGCGATGTTTTAACTCTAATAACTATTTATTTGCATATAAAAATCTCTGGTATGCTAATAATGGCGATGTTTTAACTCTAATGGTTATTAATTTGCATATAAAAATCTCTGGTATGCTCATAATGGTGATGTTTTAACTCTAATGACTATTAATTTGCATATAAAAATCTCAGGCATGCTCATAATGGCGATGTTTTAACTCTAATGACTATTAATTTGCATATAAAAATCTCAGGTATGTTCATAATGGTGATGTTTTACTGTAAGGACTATTAATTTGCATATAAAAATCTCAGGTATGTTCATAATGGCGATGTTTTAACTCTAATAACTATTAATTTGCATATAAAAATCTCAGGTATGTTCATAATGGCGATGTTTTAACTCTAATAACTATTAATTTGCATATAAAAATCTCTGGTATGCTCATAATGGTGATGTTTTAACTGGACTATTAATTTGCATATAAAAATCTCAGGCATGCTCATAATGGTGATGTTTTAACTGGACTATTAATTTGCATATAAAAATCTCTGGTATGCTCATAATGGTGGTTTTGACTTTAATGACTGTATTAATTTGCATATAAAAATCTCAGGTGTGCTCATAACGGTGATGTTTTAACTCTAATGACTGTATTAATTTGCATATAAAAATCTCAGGTGTGTTCATAATGGTGATGTTTTAACTCTAATGACTGTATTAATTTGCATATAAAAATCTCAGGTATGCTCATAATGGTGATGTTTCAACTCTAATGACTGTATTAATTTGCATATAAAAATCTCAGGGGTGTTCATAATGGTGATGTTTTACTCTAACGACTATTAATTTGCATATAAAAATCTCAGGTATGCTCATAATGGTGGTTTTAACTTTAATGACTGTATTAATTTGCATATAAAAATCTCAGGTGTGCTCATAATGGTGATGTTTTAACTCTAATGACTGTATTAATTTGCATATAAAAATCTCAGGTGTGTTCATAATGGTGATGTTTTAACTCTAATGACTGTATTAATTTGCATATAAAAATCTCAGGTATGCTCATAATGGTGATGTTTTACTCTAACGACTATTAATTTGCATATAAAAATCTCAGGTATGCTCATAATGGTGATGTTTTAACTGGACTATTAATTTGCATATAAAAATCTCATTCATGCTCATGATGGTGATGTTTTAACTGGACTATTAATTTGCATATAAAAATCTCAGGTATGCTCATAATGGCGATGTTTTAACTCTAATAACTATTTATTTGCATATAAAAATCTCAGGCATGCTCATAATGGCGATGTTTTAACTCTAATGACTATTAATTTGCATATAAAAATCTCAGGTATGCTCATAATGGTGATGTTTTAACTCTAATGACTATTAATTTGCATATAAAAATCTCAGGCATGCTCATAATGGTGATGTTTTAACTCTAAGGACTATTAATTTGCATTTAAAAATCTCAGGCATGCTCATAATGGTGATGTTTTAACTAGACTATTAATTTGCATATAAAAATCTCAGGTGTGCTCATAATGGTGATGTTTTAACTCTAATGACTATTAATTTGCATATAAAAATCTCAGGTATGTTCATAATGGTGATGTTTTAACTCTAATGACTGTATTAATTTGCATATAAAAATCTCAGGTGTGCTCATAATGGTGATGTTTTAACTCTAATGATTATTAATTTGCATATAAAAATCTCAGGTATGCTCATAATGGTGATGTTTTAACTCTAATGGTTATTAATTTGCATATAAAGATCTCAGGTGTGCTCATAATGGTGATGTTTTAACTCTAATGACTATTAATTTGCATATAAAAATCTCAGGTATGCTCATAATGGCGATGTTTTAAATCTAATAACTATTAATTTGCATATAAAAATCTCTGGTATGCTCATAATGGTGATGTTTTAACTCTAATGATTATTAATTTGCATATAAAAATCTCAGGTATGCTCATAATGGTGATGTTTTAACTCTAATGACTGTATTGATTTGCATATAAAAATCTCAGGTATGCTCATAATGGTGATGTTTTAACTCTAAGGACTATTAATTTGCATATAAAAATATCAGGTATGCTCATAATGGTGGTTTTAACTTTAATGACTGTATTAATTTGCATATAAAAATCTCAGGTATGTTCATAATGGCGATGTTTTAATTCTAATGACTATTAATTTGCATATAAAGATCTCAGGTGTGCTCATAATGGTGATTTTTTAACTGGACTATTAATTTGCATGTAAAGATCTCAGCTGTGCTCATAATGTAATGTTTTAACTCTAAGGACTATTAATTTGCATATAAAAATCTCAGGCATGCTCATAATGGCAATGTTTTAACTAATAACTATTAATTTGCATATAAAAATCTCAGGTATGCTCATAATGGTGGTTTTAACTCTAATGACGGTATTAATTTGCATATAAAAATCTCAGGTATGTTCATAATGGCGATGTTTTAACTCTAATAACTATTAATTTGCATATAAAAATCTTAGGCATGCTCATAATGGTGATGTTTAAACTCTAAGGACTATTAATTTACATATAAAAATCTCAGGTATGCTCATAATGATGGTTTTAACTCTAATGACGGTATTAATTAGCATATAAAAATCTCAGGTATGCTCATAATGGTGATGTTTTAACTCTATGGACTATTAATTTGCATATAAAAATCTCAGGTATGCTCATAATGGTGATGTTTTACTCTAAGGACTATTAATTTGCATATAAAAATCTCAGGTATGCTCATAATGGTGATGTTTTACTCTAAGGACTATTAATTTGCATATAAAAATCTCAGGTATGCTCATAATGGCGATGTTTTAACTCTAATAACTATTTATTTGCATATAAAAATCTCTGGTATGCTCATAATGGTGATGTTTTAACTCTAATGGTTATTAATTTGCATATAAAAATGTCAGGTATGCTCATAATGGCGATGTTTTAACTCTAATAACTAATTATTTGCATATAAAAATCTCTGGTATGCTCATAATGGCGATGTTTTAACTCTAATGGTTATTAATTTGCACATAAAAATCTCTGGTATGCTCATAATGGTGATGTTTTAACTCTAATGACTATTAATTTGCATATAAAAATCTCAGGTATGCTCATAATGGCGATGTTTTAACTCTAATGACTATTAATTTGCATATAAAAATCTCAGGTATGTTCATAATGGTGATGTTTTACTGTAAGGACTATTAATTTGCATATAAAAATCTCAGGTATGTTCATAATGGCGATGTTTTAACTCTAATAACTATTAATTTGCATATAAAAATCTCAGGTATGTTCATAATGGCGATGTTTTAACTCTAATAACTATTAATTTGCATATAAAAATCTCTGGTATGCTCATAATGGTGATGTTTTAACTGGACTATTAATTTGCATATAAAAATCTCAGGCATGCTCATAATGGTGATGTTTTAACTGGACTATTAATTTGCATATAAAAATCTCTGGTATGCTCATAATGGTGATGTTTTAACTGGACTATTAATTTGCATATAAAAATCTCAGGCATGCTCATAATGGTGATGTTTTAACTGGACTATTAATTTGCATATAAAAATCTCAGGTATGTTCATAATGGCGATGTTTTAACTCTAATAACTATTAATTTGCATATAAAAATCTCTGGTATGCTCATAATGGTGATGTTTTAACTGGACTATTAATTTGCATATAAAAATCTCTGGTATGTTCATAATGGCGATGTTTTAACTCTAATAACTATTAATTTGCATATAAAAATCTCAGGTGTGCTCATAATGGCGATGTTTTAACTCTAATGACTATTAATTTGCATATAAAAATCTCAGGCATGCTCATAATGGTGATGTTTTAACTCTAATGACTGTATTAATTTGCATATAAAAATCTCAGGTATGCTCATAATGGTGATGTTTTACTCTAAGGACTATTAATTTGCATATAAAAATCTCAGGTATGTTCATAATGGTGATGTTTTAACTCTAAGGACTATTAATTTGCATATAAAAATCTCAGGTATGCTCATAATGGTGATGTTTTAACTCTAATAACTATTTATTTGCATATAAAAATCTCAGGTGTGTTCATAATGGTGATGTTTTACTCTAAGGACTATTAATTTGCATATAAAAATCCCAGGTATGCTCATAATGGTGATGTTTTAACTCTAATGGTTATTAATTTGCATATAAAAATCTCAGGTATGCTCATAATGGTGATGTTTTAACTCTAATGACTATTAATTTGCATATAAAAATCTCAGGTATGCTCATAATGGTGATGTTTTACTCTAAGGACTATTAATTTGCATATAAAAATCTCAGGTATGCTCATAATGGTGATGTTTTAACTCTAAGGACTGTATTAATTTGCATATAAAGATCTCAGGTATGCTCATAATGGTGATGTTTTAACTCTAAGGACTGTATTAATTTGCATATAAAAATCACAGGTATGTTCATAATGGCAATGTTTTAACTCTAATGACTGTATTAATTTGCATATAAATATCTCTGGTATGCTCATAATGGTGATGTTTTAACTCTAAGGACTATTAATTTGCATATAAAAATCTCAGGTATGTTCATAATGGTGATGTTTTACCTCTAATGACGGTATTAATTTGCATATAAAAATCTCAGGTGTGCTCATAATGGTGATGTTTTACTCTAAGGACTATTAATTTGCATATAAAAATCTCAGGCATGCTCATAATGGTGATGTTTTAACTCTTATGACTATTAATTTGCATATAAAAATCTCAGGTATGCTCATAATGGTGATGTTTTAACTGGACTATTAATTTGCATATAAAAATCTCAGGTGTGCTCATAATGGTGATGTTTTACTCTAAGGACTATTAATTTGCATATAAAAATCTCAGGTGTGCTCATAATGGTGATGTTTTAACTCTAATGACGGTATTAATTTGCATATAAAAATCTCAGGTGTGCTCATAATGGTGATGTTTTAACTCTAATGATTATTAATTTGCATATAAAAATCTCAGGTATGCTCATAATGGTGATGTTTTAACTCTAATGACGGTATTAATTTGCATATAAAAATCTCAGGTGTGCTCATAATGGTGATGTTTTAACTCTAATGATTATTAATTTGCATATAAAAATCTCAGGTATGCTCATAATGGTGACGTTTTAACTCTAATGGTTATTAATTTGCATATAAAGATCTCAGGTGTGCTCATAATGGTGATGTTTTAACTCTAATGACTATTAATTTGCATATAAAAATCTCAGGTATGCTCATAATGGCGATGTTTTAACTCTAATAACTATTTACTTGCATATAAAAATCTCTGGTATGCTCATAATGGCGATGTTTTAACTCTAATAACTATTAATTTGCATATAAAAATCTCTGGTATGCTCATAATGGTGATGTTTTAACTCTAATGATTATTAATTTGCATATAAATATCTCAGGTATGCTCATAATGGTGATGTTTTAACTCTAATGATGGTATTAATTTGCATATAAAAATCTCAGGTGTGCTCATAATGGTGATGTTTTAACTCTAATGACTGTATTAATTTGCATATAAAAATCTCAGGTGTGCTCATAATGGTGATGTTTTACTCTAAGGACTATTAATTTGCATATAAAAATCTCAGGTATGCTCATAATGGTGATGTTTTAACTGGACTATTAATTTGCATATGAAAATCTCAGGTATGTTCATAATGGTGATGTTTTACTCTAAGGACTATTAATTTGCATATAAAAATCTCAGGTATGTTCATAATGGCGATGGTTTAACTCTAATAACTATTAATTTGCATATAAAAATCTCAGGTATGTTCATAATGGCGATTTTTTAACTCTTATAACTATTAATTTGCATATAAAAATCTCTGGTATGCTCATAATGGTGATGTTTTAACTGGACTATTAATTTGCATATAAAAATCTCAGGCATGCTCATAATGGTGATGTTTTAACTGGACTATTTATTTGCATATAAAAATCTCAGGTGTGCTCATAATGGCGATGTTTTACTCTAAGGACTATTAATTTGCATCTAAAAATCTCTGGTATGCTCATAATGGTGATGTTTTAACTGGACTATTAATTTGCATATAAAAATCTCAGGCATGCTCATAATGGTGATGTTTTAACTGGACTATTATTTTGCATATAAAAATCTCAGGTATGTTCATAATGGCGATGTTTTAACTCTAATAACTATTAATTTGCATATAAAAATCTCTGGTATGCTCATAATGGTGATGTTTTAACTGGACTATTAATTTGCATATAAAAATCTCTGGTATGTTCATAATGGCGATGTTTTAACTCTAATAACTATTAATTTGCATATAAAAATCTCAGGTATGCTCATAATGGTGATGTTTTACTCTAAGAACTATTAATTTGCATATAAAAATCTCAGGTATGCTCATAATGGTGATGTTTTAACTCTAAGGACTATTAATTTGCATATAAAAATCTCAGGTGTGCTCATAATGGTGATGTTTTAACTCTAATGACTGTATTAGTTTGCATATAAAAATCTCAGGTATACTCATAATGGTGATGTTTTACTCTAAGGACTATTAATTTGCATATAAAAATCTCAGGTATGCTCATAATGGTGATGTTTTACTCTAAGGACTATTAATTTGCATATAAAAATCTCAGGTATGCTCATAATGGTGATGTTTTAACTCTAAGGACTATTAATTTGCATATAAAAATCTCAGGTATGTTCATAATGGCGATGTTTTAACTCTAATAACTATTAATTTGCATTTAAAAATCTCAGGCATGCTCATAATGGTGATGTTTTACTCTAAGGACTATTAATTTGCATATAAAAATCTCAGGTATGTTCATAATGGTGATGTTTTAACTCTAATGGTTATTAATTTGCATATAAAAATCTCAGGTATGCTCATAATGGTGATGTTTTAACTCTAATAACTATTTATTTGCATATAAAGATCTCAGGTGTGTTCATAATGGTGATGTTTTACTCTAAGGACTATTAATTTCCATATAAAAATCTCAGGTATGCTCATAATGGTGATGTTTTAACTCTAATGACTGTATTAATTTGCATATAAAAATCTCAGGTGTGCTCATAATGGTGATGTTTTACTCTAAGGACTATTAATTTGCATATAAAAATCTCAGGTGTGCTCATAATGGTGATGTTTTAACTCTAATGACGGTATTAATTTGCATATAAAAATCTCAGGAATGCTCATAATGGTGATGTTTTAACTCTAATGACGGTATTAATTTGCATATAAAAATCTCAGGTGTGCTCATAATGGTGATGTTTTACTCTAAGGACTATTAATTTGCATATAAAAATCTCAGGTGTGCTCATAATGGTGATGTTTTAACTCTAATGACGGTATTAATTTGCATATAAAAATCTCAGGAATGCTCATAATGGTGATGTTTTAACTCTAATGACGGTATTAATTTGCATATAAAAATCTCAGGTGTGCTCATAATGGTGATGTTTTAACTCTAATGATTATTAATTTGCATATAAAAATCTCAGGTATGCTCATAATGGTGACGTTTTAACTCTAATGGTTATTAATTTGCATATAAAGATCTCAGGTGTGCTCATAATGGTGATGTTTTAACTCTAATGACTATTAATTTGCATATAAAAATCTCAGGTATGCTCATAATGGCGATGTTTTAACTCTAATAACTATTTATTTGCATATAAAAATCTCTGGTATGCTCATGATGGCGATGTTTTAACTCTAATAACTATTAATTTGCATATAAAAATCTCTGGTATGCTCATAATGGTGATGTTTTAACTCTAATGATTATTAATTTGCATATAAATATCTCAGGTATGCTCATAATGGTGATGTTTTAACTCTAATGATGGTATTAATTTGCATATAAAAATCTCAGGTGTGCTCATAATGGTGATGTTTTAACTCTAATGACTGTATTAATTTGCATATAAAAATCTCAGGTGTGCTCATAATGGTGATGTTTTACTCTAAGGACTATTAATTTGCATATAAAAATCTCAGGTATGCTCATAATGGTGATGTTTTAACTGGACTATTAATTTGCATATGAAAATCTCAGGTATGTTCATAATGGTGATGTTTTACTCTAAGGACTATTAATTTGCATATAAAAATCTCAGGTATGTTCATAATGGCGATGGTTTAACTCTAATAACTATTAATTTGCATATAAAAATCTCAGGTATGTTCATAATGGCGATTTTTTAACTCTAATAACTATTAATTTGCATATAAAAATCTCTGGTATGCATATAATGGTGATGTTTTAACTGGACTATTAATTTGCATATAAAAATCTCAGGCATGCTCATAATGGTGATGTTTTAACTGGACTATTTATTTGCATATAAAAATCTCAGGTGTGCTCATAATGGCGATGTTTTACTCTAAGGACTATTAATTTGCATATAAAAATCTCTGGTATGCTCATAATGGTGATGTTTTAACTGGACTATTAATTTGCATATAAAAATCTCAGGCATGCTCATAATGGTGATGTTTTAACTGGACTATTATTTTGCATATAAAAATCTCAGGTATGTTCATAATGGCGATGTTTTAACTCTAATAACTATTAATTTGCATATAAAAATCTCTGGTATGCTCATAATGGTGATGTTTTAACTGGACTATTAATTTGCATATAAAAATCTCTGGTATGTTCATAATGGCGATGTTTTAACTCTAATAACTATTAATTTGCATATAAAAATCTCAGGTATGCTCATAATGCTGATGTTTTACTCTAAGGACTATTAATTTGCATATAAAAATCTCAGGTATGCTCATAATGGTGATGTTTTAACTCTAAGGACTATTAATTTGCATATAAAAATCTCAGGTGTGCTCATAATGGTGATGTTTTAACTCTAATGACTGTATTAGTTTGCATATAAAAATCTCAGGTATACTCATAATGGTGATGTTTTACTCTAAGGACTATTAATTTGCATATAAAAATCTCAGGTATGCTCATAATGGTGATGTTTTAACTCTAAGGACTATTAATTTGCATATAAAAATCTCAGGTATGTTCATAATGGCGATGTTTTAACTCTAATAACTATTAATTTGCATTTAAAAATCTCAGGCATGCTCATAATGGTGATGTTTTACTCTAAGGACTATTAATTTGCATATAAAAATCTCAGGTATGTTCATAATGGTGATGTTTTAACTCTAATGGTTATTAATTTGCATATAAAAATCTCAGGTATGCTCATAATGGCGATGTTTTAACTCTAATAACTATTTATTTGCATATAAAGATCTCAGGTGTGTTCATAATGGTGATGTTTTAGTCTAAGGACTATTAATTTGCATATAAAAATCTCAGGTATGCTCATAATGGTGATGTTTTAACTCTAATGACTGTATTAATTTGCATATAAAAATCTCAGGTATGCTCATAATGGTGATGTTTTACTCTAAGGACTATTAATTTGCATATAAAAATCTAAGGCATGCTCATAATGGCGATGTTTTAACTCTAATAACTATTAATTTGCATATAAAAATCTCAGGTATGCTCATAATGGTGATATTTTAACTCTAATGACTGTATTAATTTGCATATAAAAATCTCAGGTATGCTCATAATGGTGATGTTTTACTCTAAGGACTATTAATTTGCATATAAAAATCTCAGGCATGCTCATAATGGCGATGTTTTAACTCTAATAACTATTAATTTGCATATAAAAACCTCAGGTATGCTCATAATGGTGATGTTTTAACTCTAAGGACTATTAATTTGCATATAAAAATCTCAGGTATGCTCATAATGGTGATGTTTTACTCTAATGACTATTAATTTGCATATAAAAATCTCAGGTATGCTCATAATGGCGATGTTTTAACTCTAATAACTATTTATTTGCATATAAAAATCTCAGGTATGCTCATAATGGTGATGTTTTACTCTAAGGACTATTAATTTGCATATAAAAATCTCAGGTATGCTCATAATGGTGATGTTTTACTCTAATAACTATTAATTTGCATATAAAAATCTCTGGTATGCTCATAATGGTGATGTTTTAACTCTAATGATTATTAATTTGCATATAAAAATCTCAGGTGTGCTCATAATGGTGATGTTTTACTCTAAGGACTATTAATTTGCATATAAAAATCTCAGGTGTGCTCATAATGGTGATGTTTTACTCTAAGGACTATTAATTTGCATATAAAAATCTCAGGTGTGCTCATAATGGTGATGTTTTACTCTAAGGACTATTAATTTGCATATAAAAATCTCAGGTGTGCTCATAATGGTGATGTTTTACTCTAATAACTATTAATTTGCATATAAAAATCTCAGGTGTGCTCATAATGGTGATGTTTTACTCTAAGGACTATTTATTTGCATATAAAAATCCCAGGTGTGCTCATAATGTTGATGTTTTACTCTAAGCACTATTAATTTGCATATAAAAATCTGAGGTGTGCTCATAATGGTGATGTTTTACTCTAAGGACTATTAATTTGCATATAAAAATCTCAGGTGTGCTCATAATGGTGATGTTTTACTCTAATGAATATTAATTTGCATATAAAAATCTCAAGTATGCTCATAATGGCGATGTTTTACTCTAAGGACTATTAATTTGCATATAAAAATCTCAGGCATGCTCATAATGGTGATGTTTTAACTCTAATGACTGTATTAATTTGCATATAAAAATATCAGGTATGCTCATAATGGCGATGTTTTACTCTAAGGACTATTAATTTGCATATAAAAATCTCTGGTATGCTCATAATGGCGATGTTTTAACTCTAATAACTATTTATTTGCATATAAAAATCTCTGGTATGCTCATAATGGTGATGTTTTACTCTAATAACTATTAATTTGCATATAAAAATCTCTGGTATGCTCATAATGGTGATGTTTTACTCTAAGGACTATTAATTTGCATATAAAAATCTCAGGTATGCTCATAATGGTGATGTTTTAACTCTAACGACTATTAATTTGCATATAAAAATCTCAGGTGTGCTCATAATGGTGATGTTTTACTCTAATGACTATTAATTTGCATATAAAAATCTCAGGTATGCTCATAATGGCGATGTTTTAACTCTAATAACTATTTATTTGCATATAAAAATCTCAGGTATGCTCATAATGGTGATGTTTTACTCTAAGGACTATTAATTTGCATATAAAAATCTCAGGTATGCTCATAATGGTGATGTTTTACTCTAAGGACTATTAATTTGCATATAAAAATCTCAGGTATGCTCATAATGGTGATGTTTTACTCTAAGGACTATTAATTTGCATATAAAAATCTCAGGTATGCTCATAATGGTGATGTTTTACTCTAAGGACTATTAATTTGCATATAAAAATCTCTGGTATGCTCATAATGGTGATGTTTTAACTCTAAGGACTATTAATTTGCATATAAAAATCTCAGGTATGTTCATAATGGTGATGTTTTACTCTAATAACTATTAATTTGCATATAAAAATCTCAGGTATGTTCATAATGGCGATGTTTTAACTCTAAGGACTATTAATTTGCATATAAAAATCTCAGGTGTGCTCATAATGGTGATGTTTTACTCTAAGGACTATTAATTTGCATATAAAAATCTCAGGTGTGCTCATAATAGTGATGTTTTACGCTAAGGACTATTAATTTGCATATAAAAATCTCTGGTATGCTCATAATGGTGATGTTTTACTCTAAGGACTATTAATTTGCATATAAAAATCTCAGGTATGTTCATAATGGTGATGTTTTACTCTAAAGACTATTAATTTGCATATAAAAATCTCAGGTATGCTCATAATGGTGATGTTTTAGCTCTAATGACTGTATTAATTTGCATATAAAAATCTCAGGTATGTTCATAATGGTGATGTTTTACTCTAAGGACTATTAATTTGCATATAAAAATCTCAGGTATGCTCACAATGGTGATGTTTTAACTCTTATGACTATTAATTTGCATATAAAAATCTCAGGTATGTTCATAATGGTGATGTTTTACTCAAAGGACTATTAATTTGCATTTAAAAATCTCAGGTATGCTCATAATGGTGATGTTTTAACTCTAATGACTGTATTAATTTGCATATAAAAATCTCAGGTATGTTCATAATGGTGATGTTTTACTCTAAGGACTATTAATTTGCATATAAAAATCTCAGGTATGTTCATAATGGTGATGTTTTAACTCTAATGGTTATTAATTTGCATATAAAAATCTCAGGTATGCTCATAATGGTGATGTTTTAACTCTAATAACTATTTATTTGCATATAAAGATCTCAGGTGTGTTCATAATGGTGATGTCTTACTCTAAGGACTATCAACTTCCATATAAAAATCTCAGGTATGCTCATAATGGTGATGTTTTAACTCTAATGACTATTAATTTGCATATAAAAATCTCAGGTATGCTCATAATGGTGATGTTTTAACTCTAATAACTATTAATTTGCATATAAAGATCTCAGGTGTGTTCATAATGGTGATGTTTTACACTAAGGACTATTAATTTGCATATAAAAATCTCAGGTATGCTCATAATGGTGATGTTTTAACTCTAATGACTATTAATTTGCATATAAAAATCTCAGGTATGCTCATAATGGTGATGTTTTACTCTAAGGACTATTAATTTGCATATAAAAATCTCAGGTATGTTCATAATGGTGATGTTTTAACTCTAATGACTATTAATTTGCATATAAAAATCTCAGGTATGCTCATAATGGTGATGTTTTACTCTAAGGACTATTAATTTGCATATAAAAATCTCAGGTATGCTCATAATGGAGATGTTTTACTCTAAGGACTGTATTAATTTGCATATAAAGATCTCAGGTATGCTCATAATGGTGATGTTTTAACTCTAAGGACTGTATTAATTTGCATATAAAAATCTCAGGTATGCTCATAATGGCAATGTTTTAACTCTAATGACTGTATTAATTTGCATATAAAAATCTCAGGTATGCTCATAATGGTGATGTTTTAACTCTAAGGACTATTAATTTGCATATAAAAATCTCAGGTATGCTCATAATGGTGATGTTTTAACTCTAAGGACTATTAATTTGCATATAAAAATCTCAGGTGTGCTCATAATGGTGATGTTTTACTCTAAGGACTATTAATTTGCATAGAAAAATCTCAGGTATGCTCATAATGGTGATGTTTTAACTCTAAGGACTATTAATTTGCATATAAAAATCTCAGGTATGCTCATAATGGCGATGTTTTAACTCTAAGGACTATTAATTTGCATATAAAAATCTCAGGTATGCTCATAATGGTGATGTTTTAACTGGACTATTAATTTGCATATAAAAATCTCAGGTATGCTCATAATGGTGATGTTTTAACACTAAGGACTATTAATTTGCATATAAAAATCTCAGGCATGCTCATAATGGTGATGTTTTACTCTAAGGACTATTAATTTGCATATAAAAATCTCAGGTATGCTCATAATGGTGATGTTTTAACTCTAAGGACTATTAATTTGCATATAAAAATCTCAGGTATGCTCATAATGGCGATGTTTTAACTCTAAGGACTATTAATTTGCATATAAAAATCTCAGGTATGCTCATAATGGCAATGTTTTAACTCTAAGGACTATTAATTTGCATATAAAAATCTCAGGTGTGCTCATAATGGTGATGTTTTAACTCTAAGGACTATTAATTTTTGCATATAAAAATCTCAGGTATGCTCATAATGGTGATGTTTTAACTCTAAGGACTATTAATTTGCATATAAAAATCTCAGGTGTGCTCATAATGGTGATGTTTTACTCTAAGGACTATTAATTTGCATATAAAAATCTCAGGTATGCTCATAATGGTGATGTTTTAACTCTAAGGACTATTAATTTGCATATAAAAATCTCAGGTGTGCTCATAATGGTGATGTTTTACTCTAAGGACTATTAATTTGCATATAAAAATCTCAGGTATGCTCATAATGGTGATGTTTTAACTCTAAGGACTATTAATTTGCATATAAAAATCTCAGGTATGCTCATAATGGCGATGTTTTAACTCTAAGGACTATTAATTTGCATATAAAAATCTCAGGTGTGCTCATAATGGTGATGTTTTACTCTAAGGACTATTAATTTGCATATAAAAATCTCAAGTATGCTCATAATGGTGATGTCTTAACTCTAAGGACTATTAATTTGCATATAAAAATCTCAGGTGTGCTCATAATGGTGATGTTTTACTCTAAGGACTATTAATTTGCATATAAAAATCTCAGGTATGCTCATAATGGTGATGTTTTAACTCTAAGGACTATTAATTTGCATATAAAAATCTCAGGTGTGCTCATAATGGTGATGTTTTACTCTAAGGACTATTAATTTGCATATAAAAATCTCAGGTGTGCTCATAATGGCGATGTTTTACTCTAAGGACTATTAATTTGCATATAAAAATCTCAGGTATGCTCATAATGGTGATGTTTTAACTGGACTATTAATTTGCATATAAAAATCTCAGGTATGCTCATAATGGTGATGTTTTAACTCTAATGACGGTATTAATTTGCATATAAAAATCTCAGGTGTGCTCATAATGGTGATGTTTTAACTCTAATGACGGTATTAATTTGCATATAAAAATCTCAGGTATGCTCATAATGGTGATGTTTTAACTCTAATGACTGTATTAATTTGCATATAAAAATCTCAGGTATGCTCATAATGGTGATGTTTTAACTCTAATGACTGTATTAATTTGCATATAAAAATCTCAGGTATGCTCATAATGGTGATGTTTTAACTCTAATGACGGTATTAATTTGCATATAAAAATCTCAGGTGTGCTCATAATGGTGATGTTTTAACTCTAATGATTATTAATTTGCATATAAAAATCTCAGGTATGCTCATAATGGTGATGTTTTAACTCTAATTGTTATTAATTTGCATATAAAGATCTCAGGTGTGCTCATAATGGTGATGTTTTAACTCTAATGACTATTAATTTGCATATAAAAATCTCAGGTATGCTCATAATGGCGATGTTTTAACTCTAATAACTATTTATTTGCATATAAAAATCTCTGGTATGCTCATAATGGCGATGTTTTAACTCTAATAACTATTAATTTGCATATAAAAATCTCTGGTATGCTCATAATGGTGATGTTTTAACTCTAATGATTATTAATTTGCATATAAAAATCTCAGGTATGCTCATAATGGTGATGTTTTAACTCTAATGACTATTAATTTGCATATAAAAATCTCAGGTATGCTCATAATGGCGATGTTTTAACTCTAATAACTATTTATTTGCATATAAAAATCTCTGGTATGCTCATAATGGCAATGTTTTAACTCTAATAACTATTAATTTGCATATAAAAATCTCTGGTATGCTCATAATGGTGATGTTTTAACTCTAATGATTATTAATTTGCATATAAAAATCTCAGGTATGCTCATAATGGTGATGTTTGAACTCTAATGACTGTATTAATTTGCATATAAAAATCTCAGGTATGCTCATAATGGTGATGTTTTACTCTAAGGACTATTAATTTGCATATAAAGATCTCAGGTGTGCTCATAATGGTGATGTTTTAACTGGACTATTAATTTGCATATAAAGATCTCAGGTGTGCTTATAATGTAATGTTTTAACTCTAAGGACTATTAATTTGCATATAAAAATCACAGGTATGCTCATAATGGCAATGTTTTAACTAATAACTATTAATTTGCATATAAAAATCTCAGGTATGCTCATAATGGTGGTTTTAACTCTAATGACGGTATTAATTTGCATATAAAAATCTCAGGTATGTTCATAATGGCGATGTTTTAACTCTAATGACGGTATTAATTTGCATATAAAAATCTCAGGTGTGCTCATAATGGTGATGTTTTACTCTAAGGACTATTAATTTGCATATAAAGATCTCAGGTGTGCTCATAATGGTGATGTTTTAACTTTAATGACTATTAATTTGCATATAAAAATCTCAGGTATGCTCATAATGGCGATGTTTTAACTCTAATAACTATTTATTTGCATATAAAAATCTCTGGTATGCTCATAATGGCGATGTTTTAACTCTAATGGTTATTAATTTGCATATAAAAATCTCTGGTATGCTCATAATGGCGATGTTTTAACTCTAATGACTATTAATTTGCATATAAAAATCTCAGGTATGCTCATAATGGTGATGTTTTAACTCTAATAACTATTAATTTGCATTTAAATTTCTCTGGTATGCTCATAATGGTGATGTTTTAACTCTAATGATTATTAATTTGCATATAAAAATCTCAGGTATGCTCATAATGGTGATGTTTTAACTCTAATGACTGTATTAATTTGCATATAAAAATCTCAGGTATGCTCATAATGGTGATGTTTTAACTCTAAGGACTATTAATTTGCATATAAAAATCTCAGGTATGCTCATAATGGTGATGTTTTAACTCTAATGACTGTATTAATTTGCATATAAAAATCTCAGGTATGCTCATAATGGTGATGTTTTAACTCTAAGGACTATTAATTTGCATATAAAAATCTCAGGTATGCTCATAATGGCAATGTTTTAACTCTAAGGACTGTATTAATTTGCACATAAAGATGGAAGAAAACATTGCGTTATGGATGCATCATACTTTATTTAGGCAAACTGCATATTATTCATTAAAAAATATTTTGTATCAAAAGTTGAACAAAAAGTACAAATGATACTAATCGAGACAGGCATTGCATATTAATTATCTGATATTAAGCATCTTACTGCTTTACAGTAGAATACACGGAATATCAGTTTTCTTAAAGGGTCGATCTAAAAACATAGTTAGAAACTGTTCATATTTTGTTTTAAAAGAATAAACTATAAAACCCAATTTTTATTTAATAGTAAGCAAAGGACTCGGATGGAAAATTGTCAAATAAATACAGAGTAACATTATTATGGATTTGAAGCTACAAATGTTGAAATTAGGTTTTTTAACAGG
The DNA here is from genome assembly GCA_029339505.1 of Unio delphinus. NCBI lineage: Eukaryota > Metazoa > Mollusca > Bivalvia > Unionida > Unionidae > Unio > Unio delphinus. Next base: position 20,503,092 of record JAQISU010000010.1, read on the forward strand.
AAACCTTTGTGACATAATACATTATGTTTTAGACAATGCACCACATAAATTCCCCATCCCCCTTTCCTAGGTCATTACTTAAGCAAAGTGTTAAAAATGGTGGTCAGCGTGAGAGGGATATTGGGAAAAAGAGTTCATTTGGACTACAATTTTTGCAAAACATTCTCATATATGAAGGATGCTTATGTATGAAAGATGTTTAGATGTAAAAGTGCCACTTACACTTATAGATAGGCAACCAATTAAACACAAAAATCCCTTTTATTGACTGCTAATTTTTACCTGTTCTGGAGAAATATTCAAGTTTTAGCTTAACAGATAAAACCTTGAAATCATAAAGTTTAATGGTCATGTAAAAAAAAAAAATTGCTAACACTCATACAAAGGTTTTGGAACTTGAGTGACAGGGGCAACCATTCAAGATCGCTTGATTTTTATAAATTCTATAAATTTCACTTATTTTGCAAATTTTGCAAAGCTTTCAAAAGAACCAATCTACTCCTTCACCATTTTCTATGTCCATGCTAGAACTCAATAAATATATGTTAAATAGGTCAACCCATTTTTCTGTATCACAGATATGCAAGTATTTTCTCAAAATGAGATTTACTGATATAAATACAATATTGCCTGAATTAACATAGAAACAATTACAAGAATAAACTTATATTTTATCATTCAGTTGGTAGTAGCCAATCTCATTATCATTCATGTGCCTTGCTGTAAAAATGTCTGATTCATCTGCAAACACTCTACTAATGACATGTTGAAAAATTATAGAATATACATGAGAAAGTTTTCACAAAGACTGCAAACATATAAATGAGTCATTACTCACATAACAGTCAAAACAAAATAGAAACAATGCATACATTTTCTTTGAGGAAACTACATCATCGTTAAATCTTGCTGCCAAGCATAATGCACAAACAAACACAATTCAAAACTTTAAAAATAAAAGAAGAAAAAAGAAACATTCAGCTGTCACTGACTAAGTTCATAGCTAATCCAATGTATTTTTTTTTAATAGAAAATGCAAGATCCAAAAGAGTAATCAAAATGTGTTGAATGTCTTACTGACAGCTTGACTAGTTAATAAGGATAAAGTAGGGCTGAAATATGGCAGTACATGTTTTGCCATCAGATTGACATTCATAAAGGAAATTTAAAAACATATGCACATCATAGTTGATTAAAACTTACAAATGGGTGACTACTCTACAGAATTTCTAATTTAAAAACACAGATACGTTCTGATGTCATCAGGATGGACATTATTAACCCAAATATCACAATTATCTCATCCTTATTGCTTGGAGTTCAGTTTACGGATGCTGTATGGGTGAAGAACTAATTATGATTGGAAACAATATCCTAGTTAACATTCACCATCATTTTAACATAAAGCATCTCATATTTTAAAACAATGACTCACACAATTCATATCATAACAACTGAAATACTTGTATGCACAATTTAAACAATTTCTGAAACTCTCCAAATTTATATTACTTGTTCAATAGGTTTAGGACTGCTACCTGATTACCCTTCATCCTCTAAATCCAAGGTGTGGCTAAGGGGAGTAATTCAGTTCAAGGGAAATAGCTCCTTCCATGTTGCTGGATTTTTTAAAGAATGTATCATATACTTTTCTTACTTATTGACTTACTGATAAAGTAATATCATTTAACATGGAAGCAGATCATGTAGCACTTATGTGGATGTCGCTCCAGCATAAGTGTACAGAACTTATTTCCCACAAAGTTTTGGCAATAGTAGCTAGCACTCGGATGCTTTTTTTTTCTCTCTCCACTGACCACATTAAACTGCAGTTGATGGGAATAACACTAACACTGTTGCAGAATAACCTCAACCATTTGAGTTTAGTGGTCTTGATATAGAGTTGTTGGTTGTCATAACAGTTAATTCCCACCTAAAAAAGAAATAGTATAGACAAAATAAAATATTTTAATAAAAAAAATAAAGACAGTATATAAAATTAAGGATTAGTAGGATTTCTGCTTGTTGTTGTTGATTGGTATTTACCAGCACCTTCCTTAATGAAAACATATAGTTGTCTTATGAGTCCAACAATATACCTAGTGAGCTACTGCAACTCATTCAGATTTTTGTTTGGCAACAATATAAATATTATAGCAAATAAGGTTCTGGCTGGTTCAAAAGGAATGTGAATTCAAAACTATTAATAGATGACCAAATGATCAGCCATAATGTTATGTAAACATAGCATATTGCCTTCAGTCAGTGATTCAGAAATACTCCAATCATACAATTTTTTCTTGAGGATACACAAATGTATATAAACTACTTGTTTGTGCACAATACAAGAGAGATGGAGAGACCATTTTTAGCATCTTGTGAAATGTCATGAGCAACTCATAGACCATGCTGGTAAAAATGAATGTGAACATTATTTTCACTATTTCACTATGTCGTTAACAATTAAAGTTAATTTGTGGATTTGGACATGGAATTCTGTTGTTTCTACAAAAAAATGAATGTGAACATTATTTTCACTATGCTGTTAACAATTAAAGTTAATTTGTGGATTTGGACATGGAATTCTGTTGTTTCTTCAGATAAATCAGTCTCATTGGATTCTTAATTTTGTGGTATATAGCAAACGACAAAAATATGACAACTAATTACCCATATAAAATAGTGCATTTTTATTAGATGTATTAAGACAGTAACGAAACAAGAAAACTTTTAATTTTTTAAAATCTTTTTCACTAAAACAAACCAACTTACCTGAGATCTCTTGGAAGGCATGAAGTGTCTAATTTATATTCAAGCACAGCTAGCTGACACAGTGTTTTTAATGTAGGGGCTGAAAAAAAAATGCTGTATCATATTTAACATGCTTCATGCATCTGTTGTTTGTACTTTCTTACCTCTAACGGCTTTAAAATTGACTAATATTGATTCCAAAAATTGCAAAAAACACTTCTGAAAACAATATTTTTCAAGTAAAATTTCCATAGCAGTATGATTTTTAAAAATTAATTTACATATCAGATAATGATCACTTTAATTAACTGATTTAACAAAAATTAAAGAACAGAAAGCCTCAATGTTTTAAAACTATTTCAACCCTGTTTGTTGTCTCCCCAACTCATAAACACAACCACACACACACACTTATATAGAAAAACTCATTTTTAGTGAAATTTTATAGGATTAAATATATTTTTTTCCAGGTGAGCTACATATTTATTAACTGTTAACTTTTATTTGAAGTGTCCATTCCCTAACTACCGAATATTGGTATTCTATACATGATCTGAACCATTCCAGCATTTTTCACAAACCTCATGCATGTGTTAAACAAACAAGAGCGAATGGACATGACAAACTTCATGCATGTGTTAAGCAAACAAGAGTGAATGAATATGACAAACCTCACACATGTGTTAAGCAAACAAGAGTGAATGGACATGACAAACCTCACACGTGTTAAGCAAACAAGAGTGAATGGACATGACAAACATCACACATGTTTTAAGCAAACAAGAGTGAATGGACATGACAAACCTCACACATGTGTTAAGCAAACTAGAGTGAATGGACATGACAAGCCTCATGCATATGTTAAGCAAACTAGAGTGAATGGACATGACAAAATTCTTTTATGCAGATATATGCATTTTATTAATACGGTAGGTTCAGTGTGTGCTTTATAACATTTTATTAATACGGTAGGTTCAGTGTGTGCTTTATAACATTTTATTAATACGGTAGGTTCAGTGTGTGCTTTATAACATTTTATTAATACGGTAGGTTCAGTGTGTGCTTTATAACTTGTACAGTTATGTCTCTAAGAGCTGCATAAAATCAAAACATCCAGGTTCTTTCAGACAAAAATGTTACCACATTCTTATACTGAATATGAATGAAAATCAAGCACCAAAAATGTCAGAATCCATAGATAAACAATAACATGCACAAAAGGTTGTTACAAAAATCTGACAAGAACTGTACTGAAAATGTTAAAAGGCTAACACGTATTATTACTTTGTAATCAATGTAATTAAAACATTATGAAACCTTCATATAAACACAGCTGCATCTAAAGGTCAAAGTTTATAACAATATTATTTGACTACAACAATGAATGTGTTGTTGATAGTAGTTTTGGGTGTAATCTGAATAGAGAATTGTTATCAATATTATTTGCTCTTATTTGTAACCTGCAATCTTCCTTTATAAAGCAATGATTATGCTCACATAAAAGCGACAACATGGGCCTTGTAATGCTAACTGACCTTTTATACCAGAAGTAGTCAAGCTTATGTGAATTAATGACCATTGAATAAGTTTCCATCGCTATAGTCAGTGTTCTTTATGTGTACCTTGATATGCAATACATTTAATTAAATACCCAACTAACATTCTGTGATACTGATAAATTAGCAAATCATTCAGTAATATTGATAAATTAGCAAATCATTCAGTATTATTGATAAATTAGCAAATCATTCAGTAATATTGATAAATTAGCAAATCATTCAGTATTATTGATAAATTAGCAAATCATTCAGTAATATTGATAAATTAGCAAATCATTCAGTAATATTAATAAATTAGCAAATCATTCAGTAATATTGATAAATCAGCAAATCATTCAGTATTATTGATAGATTAGCAAATCATTCAGTGATATTAATAAATTAGCAAATCATTCAGTAATATTGATAAATTAGCAAATCATTCAGTAATATTAATAAATTAGCAAATCATTCAGTATTATTGATAAATTAGCAAATCATTCAGTAATATTGATAAATTAGCAAATCATTCAGTAATATTAATAAATTAGCAAATCATTCAGTAATATTGATAAATCAGCAAATCATTCAGTATTATTGATAGATTAGCAAATCATTCAGTGATATTGATAAATTAGCAAATCATTAAATAATATTGATAATAGTGATGGGAATCGGTCAGAAATTCATAATCGATAATCGGTTCCCCGTAACCAACTGATCATCGATTAAAATCGATTACTAAAAGCAAATTAAAATTTTTATTAATTATATCTTTGATCAAGAGTTCAATATGTTTATAAATGTATAGGAACAATCTCTTTTAATGATATGTATTCTTTAACTTGACAATATTATTACTCTGTGTTACTTTTGTTCTACAACTTTGTTAAATGAACGCAACTTTTTATGGCTGATCAGTCATATGTCACTGAAATACTGTGACAATCCCACGAAATTCATTCATATGTGAGGTGTTTATAATTTAAAGTATAGAAGGACATGATTTTCTTGTTTGTCATTGTTTATAAATACTACAAAAGATGTTGCAATTTAACTGTAACAAATCAACAAATGTGATTAAATTTATTAACTCAACAATTTAACAACTTGACCATGTAATAATAACTATATGTTCCTAATTATGGATTATAAGGTATTTTATTTGTAGCTGTAAAGGGATTAATAAATTTCAGGTCAACTTTAGCGGCTGGGAGTTTTACTAACCTTTGTGCTTTGCATACACTTAAAAGTAGTCTCCCTTTACACAATCGATTATGGAGTTTCACAATCGATTATCTTATTGGTTCGCTCAACCAACTGATGATCGATTATAATCGATAATCGGAACAACACTAATTGATAAATTAGCAAATCATTCAGTGATGTTGATAAATTAGCAAATCATTCAGTAATATTGATAAATTAGCAAATCATTCAGTGATGTTGATAAATTAGCAAATCATTCAGTGACATTGATAAATTAGCAAAAAATTCAGTGACATTGATAAATCAGCAAATAATTCAGTGACATTGATAATTAGCAAATCATTCAGTGACATTGATAATTTAGCAAATCATTCAGTGACATTGATAGTTTAGCAAATCATTCAGTGATATTGATAAATTAGCAAATCATTTAGTGACATTGATAAATTAGCATATTATTCAGTGTACTGTCATATTGTTCATTGGTACCCATCTTCTAATGTTTAAACCATATCTATACCTTGGCAAATCAGTCACCACATCTTTGGAAGACAAGGTTCTAATGTTTAAATCCTATCTACACTTTGGCAGATTAGTCACCACATCTTTGCAAACAAGGTACCACATCTTACAAGACAAGGTTCTAATGTTTAAATCTATCTACACTTAGCAGATCAGTCACCACATCCAATCAAAATTAAGTTGTTCACATTTGAACACTGTTACTACATGATTGATACATGGGAGCAAACAACTGGAATGGACTGATAAATAAACAATTTTCCATGCTTGTACAAATACATCGATTCCCTTAAATACTCCTGTAATGGCTTCTATCTGGTATGCAGTCATAATTTTGATGTTAAACTTACAAAGCATCCTCAACTGCCTCCACCATTTCCCACTGATGTACAAAGAAAAAATGCACTGCTGTTACATACTATTGGTTAGTTGGCATTACATACTAAGGGAGGCAACTCATGAAATCCAATAAATGTTGCTATGATAAAGCACTCAAATATCCGATCAATCCAGATAGGGTTAACATATAGGAACATTGGCTAGCAAAGACGCCATCACCATTACTGTACTTTTTTTTATCTGATTGATGCAAGTTTATATCAGTTTTGAAATTAATACTTGGGATGTAATTGGATAGGATGTAATTAGACATAGTGGAAAATGGTTACAGTCCACTGTGTAATTAATTGTCAAAGCAAACTGACCACACAAATATGTTAATTTGATTGTGACAATATCAAAGCAAACTGACCACACAAATATATGTTCATTTGATTGTGGCAAAATCAAAGCAAACTGACCACACAAATATATGTTCAGTTGATTGTGACAATATCAATGGAGGCAAATCCAAGCATGTTTCAGATCATTGGTTTCGTTATACACAACTCAGCTGATGAATAACTGCCATCCACATATGGCAGGTGACATATGGCAGATGGCAGGTGACATATGACAGGTGATTGCTACCAAGGACATTTATAGAACGATTTGCACTGGGGACACACAGAAGTTTCACTTATCAACAGGTATATGCAATGACAGGTTACATTGTACAGGTAAACCACTGATTTTCCAGCACCCTTGGTTCCAATGCCTTGCGTTATTAACAGTTTTGCTGAACTAAATGAGGTCACGTAATAATAAGTCAATAATACAGGTATAAATGAAACAGGTCTATTAAATACTGCACTTTCAAAAAATATTGCTGTACTACTACTCCCATAATAGAAAATGTTAGAATTTTACTGGAAATGTAGAGTTAATCACAAAGGTCTGGAAGTTGAATGCTGTCAGGATTAACTGTCTTTTACATAGGTGGTTGCTTCACCATGGATTTCTAATGCTAAAGGTGGGACATTAGGGGTATAAGGTACGGAGGTTATACAAATATTCTTATAGTCACGCTTATACTCATTTTAAAAGTCTGATCTCTGATTGGTCAGTGCTCAGACATAAACTAATCAGGCATCAGTCTGTGTATAAGCAAGAGGATGTTCTTAAAACCTTTCAAAATGTTACCTGTTTCATTAAACAGTTCAAAATCTCTTCCTCAAATTGAGACTTTTTACAAGCTTTCTTAATGCTTAATTCATAACAATAATGTTTTCATACAACACCCAGTGTGTGACAGGGAATATAATACTGGCATACACTGTTGAATTTTCCTCCAAGAAGTTCTCCCTTTTTCCTGCATTTTCTTTTTTAAAGTATAAAAAGGTTTCCATGTCACATTTGTTAAAACTAAAAGTAATTTTGCACCCTTTCCAATATTTCTAACTCTGACAAATTTTTAAAATATTTTTGTAGGATCAGAAAGAAGTAAGATAATATAAAATCTCAACTTGGTTAAAACATTTCGATTATTTCCAAGTTTCAGGATTCTACTTACAGAAGTCTAGTACATGGAGGTCTGAATGATCCATTAGATTTAGGTCATTGTCATTTCCCATTCCAGAGCCATCTCTTTGTCTGGCTGGGCTGAATCAAGAAACAAGATCATGAGATAAAATATCAAACTGAGAAAACAAATTATCCTGCCAAAGTTATCAATGGAGTGGTGTGTGCTACATTAAACAAGATCTAAGGAAGGAATATAAATGTGTAAATATTGATTATCAGATTCCCAGGGACTCCGCTAGGCTTCACATTTGGTGACAAATGTGTTTTTGTTTGTTGGCTTTTATGGTTCAATGCCATTTTTCAGCACAAGATAGGCTATACGTGGCAGCCAGTATTAATGGTGCAGGAAGAACCCAGAAAGAACCACCAACCAATGAGAAGCTACTAGCAAGCTTTCACACATACCCACATTGGCCAAATCTGAGACTGGAACCCATTCAGAGAGGTGAGATGGCAGTGATCTGTAATGGACAGTGATTCAGACCATGCGGCCACTCAGAGCCCCCCTGTGACAAATGTGAAAAAATTTTGAAAGTGGCAATATTTTTTAATGACTGGCGAAAGGTGGTGGTGATAAATTTTTATAAAGTAAATATTTAATTTTTTAATGATATAATCAATATGTGGCAGTCGGTGGATCATGTCAGTAGATGATGAATAAGATGTTATTTGAATAGGATTGCAGCTAACTGCAAGCTGTCAGTTGGTTTTGAGAAGTATTTAAAAGTACTTAGATGTAATAAGGAATGACCAGGGGAGATAATCAACTGTTGAATAGGTTGGCAATAAGATTTGATGTAATTAATTTATGTTTATTGCAAACCAAAAGAGTGAAACACACGAGATTGCTTAGTGTTTTAGGGATTATTTACTTAGATAACATGTTTTTGTAGTCTGAACTTAACAGAGTAATACAGGCTGCCGTGCTACAAGAATGCCAGATGTAAACATAAGGGCCAGAGTCACTGATAGGAATGAAAAATTAAAAATTAACTTTATGAAACAAGTCTGTATCAAGCACAAAAAATATGGCTAATCTAGCTGTGATGAACAAAGGTTTATATCCAGCTGAATCTGAGGCAGCTACCAGGTTACTTGTTGCCCTGATTTCTACTGCAGACTGAGAGAGGGGATTCAGTCCCCAGAATCTGTGATCAAAACAAACATACAAAATTCAATATTCTATCTACTCTGAAAAATTTAATGAAAATTTCTATTGATGGGCCCACTATTGAGAATTTTAATTTCAGGAAAGCATTTAAGAATTGGTCTGAGGAAACGTTGAGGTAGATATTAAAGAAGTGTCAGAGACATTGTTCATAAAGACCTAGCAGTATTTTGTATTATCAGTTGTAAAGAAACATTCTCATTCATTTGTGTATATAATGGTATTGTTGTATTTTTTAATAATTATTCTTGTGCTTCGAAATGTATTACAAACATGTAAAAACTATTTTATTCTCATATTTAAATAGATTGAAAATAGGGCCAATATAATATGACACATGTATTAAAGTCCCTGCATCATGGCATAAAAAGGCTCCTATGGCTTAAATTTTTTAATTTGGTGAACTTCATAGCACAAAGAAAAATATGCAAATACAAGTATCCCTAAATGAATATATAATCTGAAGTTTAAATGTTTAACTATTTTCCTCTTGTCAATTTACATTGAATAGGTTAGTATTCCCTCTAAATGGAGTTCTTGAATATATTTTTTAAACCCGTCTCATAACTTAGATGGTAAAAGTATTTTCTCTAACTGGAGTTCTAGAATATAAAAACCATTACCCCAGTCTGTTACCCTAGACAGAAAAAGTATTCCCTCTAAATGGAGTTCTAGAATATAAAATAATATTACACCAGTCTGATACCCTAGACAGTAAAATATTCTCTCTAAATGGAGTTCTAGAATATAAAAAACTATTACACCAGTCTGACACCCTAGACAGTAAAGTATTCTCTCTAAATGGAGTTCTAGAATATTAAAAACTATTACACCAGTCTGACACCCTAGACAGTAAAGCATTCTCTCTAAATGGAGTTCTAGAATATAAAAAACTATTACACCAGTCTGACACCCTAGACAGTAAAGTATTCCCTCTAACTAGAGTTCTAGAATATAAAAAACTATTACACCAGTCTGACACTCTAGACAGTCAAGTATTCTCTCTAAATGGAGTTCTCGAATATAAAAAACTATTACACCAGTCTGACACCCTAGACAGTAAAGTATTCTCTCTAAATGGAGTTCTAGAATATAAAAAACTATTACACCAGTCTGATACCATCGACAGTAAAGTATTCTCTCTAACTGAAGTTCTAGAATATATTTAAAAAAACCATTACCCATGTCTGATACCCTAGATAGCAAAAATATTCCCTCTAAATGGAGTTCTAGAATATATATATATATATTAAAAAACCATTAACCAAGTCTGATACACCAGATGGTAAAAGTATTCCCTCTAAATGGAGTTCTTGAATATAAAAAACTATTACCCCAGTCTGATACCCTAGACAGTAAAGTATTCTCTCTAAATGGAGTTCTAGAATATTAAAAACTATTGCACCAGTCTGATACCCTAGACAGAAAAAGTATTCCCTCTAAATGGAGTTCTAGAATATAAAAAACTATTACACCAGTCTGATACCCTAGACAGAAAAAGTATTCCCTCTAAATGGAGTTCTAGAATATAAAAAACTATTACACCAGTCTGATACCCTAGACAGAAAAAATATTCCCTCTAATTGGAGTTCTAGAATATATATTTAAAAAACCATTACCTAAGTCTGATACACCAGATGGTAAAAGTATTTTCTCTAACTGGAGTTCTAGAATATAAAAACCATTATCCCAGTCTGTTACCCTAGACAGTAAAAGTATTCTCTCTAACTTTAGTTCTAAAATATATTAAAAAAAACATTACTCCAGTCTGGTACCCTAGATGGTAAAAGTATTCCCTCTAAATGGAGTTCTAGAATATATTAAAAAAAACATTACCCAGTCTGATACCCTAGATGGTAAAAGTATTCCCTCTAAATGGAGTTCTAGAATATATTAAAAAAAACATTACCCAGTCTGATACCATTGATGGTAAAAACATTCTCTCTAACTGGAGTTCTAGAATATAAAAACAAATTACCCCAGTCTGATACCATAGATGGTAAAAGCATTATCTCTAACTGGAGTTCTAGAATATAAAAACAAATTACCCCAGTCTGATACCATTGATGGTAAAAACATTCTCTCTAACTGGAGTTCTAGAATATAAAAACAAATTACCCCAGTCTGATACCATAGATGGTAAAAACATTCTCTCTAACTGGAGTTCTAGAATATAAAAACAAATTACCCCAGTCTGATACCATAGATGGTAAAAACATTCTCTCTAACTGGAGTTCTAGAATATAAAAACAAATGACCCCAGTCTGATACCATAAATGGTAAAAGCATTCTCTCAAACTGGATTTCTAGAATATATAAACCAATTACCCCAGTCTGATACCATAGATGGTAAAAGACCATTTAAGATAATCTGAATATTATCCTTGTCAACTTGGACTAAGACTGCCAGGACATCAGAGCAGGAAGTTAGAAAGGAATTGGGCAATAATAGCAGGTAAGTATCTCACATATGCTTACTGTCATAGCAAGTCTGGATAAAAGGCTGTTGTCTACTTATCTCTCTCTCTCCTCAGAACTATGAATGTGGTAAAAGATTTAGTTCTCCTAAAGAAGGCTTCATATGAGGCCCCTCCAGTTCCAGCTTCAAGCAAACTGGAGACCTCACAAGACCCCTGTACACTCAGATCCCCTTAGGATTCAAGTTTCATCACCAGTTGAAATGGTGGAAAAATCAGGACTGGTATCCAATGTATGTTCTGGAATATCACTCCTTCTTTGACACTGTGTCAAGAAGTTCAGGCTCAGGGGCTCACTCAGAGTTAGTAGCCTGCTGGGTTTGTAATCTTGGGAAGCAATCTAGAAATGCAGGTTGATTGCTAGTACTTTACGGGTTTAACAACTGCATCCTTGTTACTATGGAGAACATGTCAGTCATAGTGTACCTCACTGCATCCTTGTTACTATGGAGAACATGTCAGTCATAGTGTACCTCACTGCATCCTTGTCACTATGGAGAACATGTCAGTCATAGTGTACCTCACTGCATCCTTGTCACTATGGAGAACATGTCAGTCATAGTGTACCTCACTGCATCCTTGTCACTATGGAGAACATGTCAGTCATAGTGTACCTCAGTCATCAGAGTAGTACAAATTAACTGTATGCTTATGGAGTCACAGCTTTAAGAATAATCCCTCAGATTCTTCACGGAGTCAGGACTTTAAAGTCACTGCAAATCCTGATAGCTCCCCTGCAATTATGATTCAACAATCATCTCACCCTGTTGTTCAACAATTATATGGAATTACTTGTACTAGAAGCTCTGTCATTGTTGACCCGAGACTCAAAATGGAAGATAGGAACCATACAACATACTTGGTGGTTGGCATCCATAAGTGAAGTGTGTGTGTGTGTGAAGTGTGCGTGTGTGAAGTGTGTGTGTGTGAAGTGTGTGTGTCCCTTTTGGCCCATTTTTACTAATATTGTGAGGCATTATTCAAGGCTGAAAGGAATATCAGAAAGAAAACAAACTGGAATAAGAACTGGGTAGAAATATGTCAATGTGTCAAATGTCAGAGGATGTTATACATCATCACTCAAACGACAGCTATGTCAAAAAGCTAAGACACATCTGGAGAATAAAAAAATATGTCTGAAAACTAAAATCAGACTATTGAGAGCACTAGTCATCTGAATCTTTTTTGTATTCATGTGAGGTCTGGACCTTGATAAGAGAATTACTTACCCAAGCACCAGTTATAATCAAAGAAATGAAACATTGAAAGCACAGCTTTGTTAGCAAGGTCCTCAATGTAACTAAAGAATTTCAAAGGTCCTCAAAACTATCATAATCAGCAAGGACCTCAAAACTATCATAATCAGTGAAAAGATAACAAAGCAGAGCATGGTGGGGAAAAATATAAAAATAAAAAAGGACTGACAGAAAAATAGTTAAATTACATCTTAAATGATGAAGTGCCCAATTTGAATTGAAGTCAGAAGCAGACTAAGGTATCAGACTAAGATAATGTGTTTATTCTACACCTCCAGTTACTAACTGGATGAAGACCAAAAATCTCCTTGTTAGGAAAAGATAAGGTAATGCAATAATAGCAGCTATTAAACTGACTTTATTAAGACCAAAACATTTAAATATACAAATTGCTTATTAAAAACATTCAAACTATCATGAGAGTAGACACGAGTTTAGCCTGAGAAGAATAAATCCCCCCCCCCAAAATATAAGAACTAAATTGAATAACAGGTACTATATAGAAATATTTGTGATGGGCTTCTGAAAATCTTAGGATGACTTACAGTCTAACATGTACTTAAAACATTAAAATATGCTAGTAAATAACCAAGACATTTTAATTGTTTTTAATTTGAAATTTGCCCCAACATCCCATCTGACCATCACACTGTCATGCATGATAAACATCTGATTAAAGGATATCTGTTGTTGCTTTTGCTGTATTGTTTAACGCCATTTTCAGCACACGATAGGCTATACATGGCGGCCAGTAATAATCGTGGAGGAAGAACCCAGCAAAAACCCTGGAAAGAACCACTAACCCATGAGAAACTACTGGCAAGCTTTCTCACATACCAAAATTGGCCAAATCTGAGACTTGAACCCACACAGAGGTGAGATGGCAGTGATCCGTAACATAGAGCGCTTCAGACCACTCGACCACTTGAGGCTCCTAAAGGATATCTCTAATATTCATAATTAATAAATCAAGACCGATACAACTGCTTTTGCAAATTAATAATATTTATTTTCTCACAAAATAGTACAATGAAGAAATTACACCCACCTGAATTAAGTACTACTGTAAACTGACATTATTTGAACCTAAAAAACAGACCTAGATCTGCCATGACAGTATCCACTGGTAGATCTGGGTCTATGCAATTTATTCAATGTAATTAGTAGAATAGACCCTGATCTGCTGGCATGTGATGCAATGGCCAATCAAGGTCTATGTTGTTTGCAGTTGGACTTAACTAATAAATGAGTATATACAGTCCTTGTGAATGAATACACATTGATCATAATAGAATTAAATAATTTTGCCTGCAGTAAAAAAAAATCCAAAAGAAAAACTGTACATCTTTACCTTGTTCCACCAAATAGAAAAACTCTAGATCCTATTAAACAACAACACTGTCGTCTACGGGCACAAGGCCCTTGACCTTTCACCTTTACCATGGACCAGTGATTCCTCACTAGAAAAGAAGAAAAAAAAAGTGTTCATAATAAAGTTATTTATTTGCATATAATAAACATTTAAAGGATTAAGAAAATGACCAAACACAACATGATGATTTAAAAGATCACTTACTCTAAATTTTACAGTTTAGAAGGGTTTTAATAAACTCAGGTCATAAAAATAGATAGGGTTAGTCCTTACTCCGACTTAAAATAGATAGGGCTAGTCCTTACTCCGACTAAAAATAGAGAGGGTTCTTCTTTACTCTGACTTAAAATAGATAGGGTTCTTTGTTACTCCAACTTAAAATAGTTAGGGTTAGTCCTTACTCCAACTTAAAATAGAGTTAGTCTTTACTCTGACTTAAAATTGATAGAGTTAGTCCTTACTCTGACATAAAAAAAGAGTCCTTCCTTACTCTGACTTAAAATAGATAGGGTTCTTCCTTACTCTGACTTAAAATAGATAGGGTTCTTTGTTACTCCAACTTAAAATAGTTAGGGTTGGTCCTTACTCCGACTTAAAATAGAGTTAGTCTTTACTCTGACTTAAAATTGATAGAGTTAGTCCTTACTCTGACATAAAAAAAAAAAAGAGTCCTTCCTTACTCTGACTTAAAATAGATAGGGTTCTTCCTTACTCTGACTTAAAATAGATAGGGTGCTTCCTTACTCCGACTTAAAATAGATAGTGTTAGTCCTTACTCTGACTTAAAATAGATAAGGTTAGTCCTTACTCAGACTAAAAATAGATAGGGTTCTTCCTTACTCTGACTTAAAATAGATAGGGTTCTTCCTTACTCTGACTTAAAATAGATAGTGTTAGTCCTTACTCCGACTTAAAATAGATAGGGTTCTTCCTTACTCCGACTTAAAATAGATAGGGTTCTTCCTTACTCTGACTTAAAATAGATAGGGTTAGTCCTTACTCCGACTTAAAATAGATAGGGTTCTTCCTTACTCCGACTTAAAATAGATAGGGTTCTTCCTTACTCTGACTTAAAATAGATAGGGTTAGTCCTTACTCCGACTTAAAATAGATAGGGTTCTTCCTTACTCTGACTTAAAATAGATAGTGTTAGTCCTTATTCCGACTTAAAATAGATAGGGTTAGTCCTTACTCCGACTTAAAATAGATAGGGTTCTTCCTTACTCTGACTTAAAATAGATAGGGTTAGTCCTTACTCCGACTTAAAATAGATAGGGTTCTTCCTTACTCCGACTTAAAATAGATAGGGTTCTTCCTTACTCTGACTTAAAATAGATAGGGTTAGTCCTTACTCCGACTTAAAATAGATAGGGTTCTTCCTTACTCTGACTTAAAATAGATAGTGTTAGTCCTTATTCCGACTTAAAATAGATAGGGTTAGTCCTTACTCCGACTTAAAATAGATAGGGTTCTTCCTTACTCTGACTTAAAATAGATAGGGTTCTTCCTTACCCTGACTTAAAATAGATAGGGTTCTTCCTTACTCTGACTTAAAATAGATAGGGTTCTTCCTTACTCTGACTTAAAATAGATAGGGTTCTTCCTTACTCTGACTTAAAATAGATAGGGTTCTTCCTTACTCTGACTTAAAATAGATAGGGTTCTTCCTTACTCTGACTTAAAATAGATAGGGTTCTTCCTTACTCTGACTTAAAATAGATAGGGTTCTTCCTTACTCTGACTTAAAATAGATAGGGTTCTTCCTTACTCTGACTTAAAATAGATCAAATATGAAAATAAAATAGAACAATATGATACAAAGCCTACCTGGATCAAATCGGAAAATATCTCGGAAGTGAAGATCATGTAATCCATTGTATCCACCAAATATATATAAACTACCCTTATAGACAACTGAAAAAGAATTAATAAAAACAATTCAGTTAACAAATATATAAACTACCCTTATGGACGACTGAAAAAGAATTAATAAACACACAATTCAGGCAATTCACATTCAGTTAACAAATATATAAACTACTCTTATAGACAAATGAAAAAAAAATAATAAAAACAATTCAGGCGATTCATATTCAGTTAACAAATATTCAAACAAGTTTCTTAAGTAAATTTTAGATACATGACCAGGGTACAAATTGTTTTAAATGCACATTAAATTTTATATACCTGATCAGGGTACAAATCATTTTTAAATGCACATTAAATTTTAGATACAATATCAGGGTACAAATCATTTTTAAATGCACATTAAATTTTAGATACATTATCAGGGTACAAATCGTTTTTAAATGCACATTAAATTTTAGATACATTATCAGGGTACAAAACATTTTTAAATGCACATTAAATTTTAGATACATAATCAGGGTACAAATTGTTTTTAAATGCACATTAAATTTAGATACTTGATCAGGGTACAAATCATTTTTAAATGCACATTAAATTTAAGATACATTATCAGGGTACAAAACATTTTTAAATGCACATTAAATTTTAGATACATAATCAGGGTACAAATCGTTTTTAAATACACATTAAATTTTAGATACATCATCAGGGTACAAATCGTTTTTAAATGCACATTAAATTTTAGAAACATTATCATGGTACAAATAGTCTTTAAATACACATCACATTTTAGATACATTATCAGGGTACAAATCATTTTTAAATGCACATTAAATTTTAGATACATTATCAGGGTACAAATCATTTTTAAATGCACATTAAATTTTAGATACATTATCAAGGTACAAATCATTTTTAAATGCACATTAAAATTTAGATACATAATCAGGGTACAAATCATTTGTAAATGCACATTAAATTTTAGATACATTATCAAGGTACAAATCATTTTTAAATGCACATTAAATTTTAGATACATAATCAGGGTACAAAACATTTTTAAATGCACATTAAATTTTAGATACATAATCAGGGTACAAATTGTTTTTAAATGCACATTAAATTTAGATACATAATCAGGGTAGAAATCGTTTTTAAATGCACATTAAATTTTAGATACTTGATCAGGGTAGAAATCGTTTTTAAATGCACATTAAATTTTAGATACATTATCAAGGTACAAATCATTTTTAAATGCACATTAAATTTTAGATACATAATCAGGGTACAAATCGTTTTTAAATACACATTAAATTTTAGATACATCATCAGGGTACAAATCGTTTTTAAATGCACATTAAATTTTAGATACATTATCAGGGTACAAATAGTTTTTAAATACACATTACATTTTAGATACTTGATCAGGGTACAAATCATTTTTAAATGCACATTAAATTTTAGATACATTATCAGGGTACAACTCATTTTTAAATGCACATTAAATTTAGATACATAATCAGGGTACAAATCATTTGTAAATGCACATTAAATTTTAGATACATAATCAGGGTACAAATCATTTTTAAATGCACATTAAATTTTAGATACATTATCAGGGTACAAATTGTTTTTAAATGCACATTAACTTTAGATACATAATCAGGGTAGAAATCGTTTTTAAATGCACATTAAATTTTAGATACTTGATCAGGGTACAAATCGTTTTTAAATGCACATTAAATTTTAGATACATTATCAAGGTACAAATAATTTTTAAATGGACATTAAATTTTAGATACATAATCAGGGTACAAATCGTTTTTAAATACACATTAACTTTTAGATACATCATCAGGGTACAAATCGTTTTTAAATGCACATTAAATTTTAGATACATTATCGGGGTACAAATCATTTTTAAATACACATTACATTTTAGATACATAATCAGGGTTCACAACATTTTTAAATGCACATTAAATTTTAGATACATAATCAGGGTACAAATCATTTGTAAATGCACATTAAATTTTAGATACATAATCAGGGTACAAAACATTTTTAAATGCACATTAAATTTAGATACATAATCAGGGTACAAATCATTTTTAAATGCACATTAAATTTTAGATACATAATCAGGGTACAAATCATTTGTAAATGCACATTACATTTTAGATACATAATCAGGGTACAAAACATTTTTAAATGCACATTAAATTTAGATACATAATCAGGGTACAAATCATTTTTAAATGCACATTAAATTTTAGATACATAATCAGGGTACAAATCAGTTGTAAATGCACATTAAATTTTAGATACATTATCAGGGTACAAATCATTTTTAAATGCACATTAAATTTAGATACATAATCAGGGTACAAATCATTTTTAAATGCACATTAAATTTAGATACATAATCAGGGTACAAATCATTTGTAAATGCACATTAAATTTTAGATACATAATCAGGGTACAAATCATTTTTAAATATACATTACATTTTAGATACATAATCAGGGTTCACAACATTTTTAAATGCACATTAAATTTTACATACATTATCAGGGTACAAATCATTTTTAAATGCACATTAAATTTTAGATACATAATCAGGGTACAAAACATTTTTAAATGCACATTAAATTTAGATACATAATCAGGGTACAAATCGTTTTTAAATTCACATTACATTTTAGATACATTATCAGGGTACAAAACATTTTTAAATGCACATTAAATTTTAGATACATAATCAGGGTACAAATCGTTTTTAAATACACATTAAATTTTAGATACATCATCAGGGTACAAATCGTTTTTAAATGCACATTAAATTTTAGATACATTATCATGGTACAAATAGTTTTTAAATACACATCACATTTTAGATACATTATCAGTGTACAAATCATTTTTAAATGCACATTAAATTTTAGATACATTATCAGGGTACAAATCATTTTTAAATGCACATTAAATTTTAGATACATTATCAGGGTACAGAACATTTTTAAATGCACATTAAATTTTAGATACATTATCAGGGTACAAAAAGTTTTCAGAATGTCAAAGTTTAGGATATTTCCAGTTCATCATCTATTATAATTTTCAAGTTTGAAATTCTTTAGTTAAAAATAAAAACAAACATATATATGAGGTACATGTTAGGATGCAAATGATTACAAATATATGTATAATGGTACTAATTAATTATGAATATCCACAAACATTTCCGGATTTAGACAAGGACTTAACTGCATTAGACTACTGATGTAACTTGTTTTTGATGTCACAAAACATATTTAAGATTGAGGAGGTGAATTTCAAGTAGATGTTTTTAAAATATACGAGATGTGATGCAATAAAAGGTTTCTAGAAATACTTTAGACTTAATCCTAGAAAATGATGCCACACAGAAATCCTAGAAAAATGATGCCACACAGAAATCCTAGAAAAATGATGCCACACAGAAATGTCCTAGAAAAATGATGACACACAGAAATATCATAGAAAAATGATGCTGCACTGAGTACCAGGTTTACAATTACCTGGGTCCACAAATTTGTCCATAAGAAGTGGAAGTTTCAATAACGCTTTTGCAGACAGCAGGTGGAGGCAAAAAGACATTCTTCCTTATCCTCAATATATCCTAAGGCCCTAAATTTATTGTTATTGATTACAGAAAGAAATGGTCATCAGCGTGACAGTGTTAAAAGCTAATACATTTCCCTAACCAGTCTTAAAACTGAATCCTCATCAAGCAAAGCTTCCATTTCCATTTACAAACATCAAAGCAGTAGCACCAACATCCCTAGGTGTAAACCAGTACGCCTCTACCAGATATGCCAATAATGTCTGACCTGCTGGCTGTGACCAACAATATATGTTTTGATGGAATGGAAGGCTGGCTCAACAATTGCATGCAAAATCCAACAAAACTGATGGACTAGCTATACCAGTCCCGGTATGGTTCGGTGTATAATGGAGTCACCAGCTGGTATGATGGACTGGATGGTTGGAAATGGTAATAATGGCATTAGACTATGAAGACTGATAATATTAATGACATTAGACTATGAAGACTGATAATAATAATGACATTAGACTATGAAGACTGATAATATTAATGACATTAGACTATGAAGACTGATAATAATAATGGCATTAGACTATGAAGACTGATAATAATAATGGCATTAGATTATGAAGACTGATAATAATAATGGCATCAGACTATGAAGACTGATAATAGTAATGGCATTAGACTATGAAGACTGATAATAATAATGGCATTAGACTATGAAGACTGATAATAATAATGACATTAGATTATGAAGACTGATAATAATAATGGCATTAGACTATGAAGACTGCTAATAATGGCATTAGACTATGAAGACTGCTAATAATAATGGCATCAGACTATGAAGACTGATAATAATAATGACATCAGACTATGAAGACTGATAATAATAATGACATTAGATTATGAAGACTGATAATAATAATGGCATCAGACTATGAAGACTGATAATAATAATGGCATTAGACTTTGAAGACTGATAATAATAATGACATTAGATTATGAAGACTGATAATAATAATGGCATTAGATTATGAAGACTGATAATAATAATGGCATCAGACTATGAAGACTGATAATAATAATGGCATCAGACTATGAAGACTGATAAAATTGGCATCAGACTATGAAGACTGATAATAATAATGGCATCAGACTATGAAGACTGATAATAATAATGACATTAGATTATGAAGACTGATAATAATAATGACATTAGACTATGAAGACTGATAATAATAATGGCATCAGACTATGAAGACTGATAATAATAATGGCATCAGACTATGAAGACTGATAATAATAATGGCATTAGACTATGAAGACTGATAATAATGGCATCAGACTATGAAGACTGATAATAATAATGGCATCAGACTATGAAGACTGATAATAATAATGACATTAGACTATGAAGACTGATAATAATAATGGCATCAGACTATGAAGACTGATAATAATGGCATCAGACTATGAAGACTGATAATAATAATGGCATCAGACTATGAAGACTGATAATAATAATGACATTAGATTATGAAGACTGATAATAATAATGACATTAGACTATGTAGACTGATAATAATAATGGCATTAAACTATGAAGACTGATAATAATAATGTCATCAGACTATGAAGACTGATAATATTAATGACATTAGACTATGAAGACTGATAATAATAATGGCATCAGACTATGAAGACTGATAATAATAATGGCATTAGACTATGAAGACTGATAATAATAATGGCATTAGATTATGAAGACTGATAATAATAATGGCATTAGACTATGAAGACTGATAATAATAATGGCATTAGACTATGAAGACTGATAATTGTTTGTTTGTTTGTTTTTATGGTTTAACGCCATTTTTCAGCAAAATATATAGGCTATACATGGCGGCCAGTATTAGTGGTGGAGGAAGAAACCGGAAAAACCCGGAAAGAACCACCGACCCACGAGAAGCTACTGGCAAGCTTTCTCACTTAACTACATTAGACGAATCTTAGACTCGAACCCACGCAGACAGAGGTGAGATGGCAGTGGTCCGTAACGGACAGCGCTTTAGACCACTCGGCCACTCGGGGCCCCAAGACTGATAATAATAATGGCATTAGACTATGAAGACTGATAATAATAATGGCATTAGACTATGAAGACTGATAATAATAATGGCATTAGACAATGAAGACTGATAATAATAATGGCATTAGACTATGAAGACTGATAATAATAATGGCATTAGACTATGAAGACTGATAATAATAATGGCATTAGACTATGAAGACTGATAATAATAATGGCATCAGACTATGAAGACTGATAATAATAATGGCATTAGACTATGAAGACTTATAATAATAATGACATTAGACTATGAAGACTGATAATAATAATGGCATTAAACTATGAAGACTGATAATAATAATGGCATCAGACTATGAAGACTGATAATAATAATGGCATCAGACTATGAAGACTGATAATAATAATGGCATTAGACTATGAAGACTGATAATATTAATGACATTAGACTATGAAGACTGATAAGAAAAATTGGCCACATCAGTTTTGCATGCATGCACCCTGACAGTACCAGAAGGGCCCATGGATCTGTTGAAGGGATTGAGTGGGGGATCAGAACTCCCTAAACAAAAGTAGTTGCACAGTTATCTCTTGAATCAGTCCCCTCATACGTGACTACAGAAAGATACTAGAGTGGTGATGTATGGACACATCAGTCCCCTCATACGTGACTACAGAAAGATACTAGAGTGGTGTTGTATGGACACATCAATCCCCTCATACGTGACTACAGAAAGATACTAGAGTGGTGATGTATGGACACATCAATCCCCTCATACGTGACAACAGAAAGATACTAGAGTGGTGATGTATGGACACATCAGTCCCCTCATACGTGACTACAGAAAGATACTAGAGTGGTGATGTATGGACACATCAATCCCCTCATACGTGACTACAGAAAGATACTAGAGTGGTGATGTATGGACACATCAGTCCCCTCATACGTGACTACAGAAACATACTAGAGTGGTGATGTATGGACACATCAGTCCCCTCATAAGTGACTACAGAAAGATACTAGAGTGGTGATGTATGGACACATCAATCCCCTCATACGTGACTACAGAAAGATACTAGAGTGGTGATGTATGGACACATCAGTCCCCTCATACGTGACTACAGAAAGATACTAGAGTGGTGATGTATGGACACATCTGGCACAACGATTTTGTCCATATCTAGCTGTTCGGATGTGACATCAGCTGACAATCCTTTACTTGGAATCAATGGCGGGGAGGTGGCCAAAGGAACATCCACCCATCATACACTATAATTATAACAGAAAATGGTTTGGGTGGAGGATCAATACACTGCTTTCCAATGATTTTGGATCAGTGTCTGTATATCACGCTTTCAAACTTTTCCTCAGGACCAAAGACAAAGTTCTCTCTGACCAAGAGCTACAAATACAGCAAGTTACTGTTGGTGTGCATTCCTCAGCAACCTTATATTTATTACACTTGAAACATTCAAAATCACAAATAAGGTTATTAGTCCTTTGCACAACCTTTGAAACACAGAACACTTACTGATGGATGGATTGAAATTGAGATCTTGTCAAATCCACAGAGACAATAGAAAACAATGCTGATTACCACAGTGAAAGCTTAAACTTTTTACCAACAAACTCATTGGCTATCAGCAGTACTGGATTCAAGAAGTAGTGGAGATTATTACCTAACACTAATGTGACAAGGGAATTTATTCCACTGTGCAACTGCACAAGCCATTTTATTAAACAATCTCAAGGTATCTGTTTTTAAAAACCAAAAGCTGTAAGTAAAATACCTGACACTTGCACAACTAACAACTTATTAATAAAGTTACAAATGACTTCACCCTAACTGGATTATAAAATGGGAAAGAAAGAGGCTGAGTATGTTTTATGCAGGCTCTCTTCCACTGGGTGAATCTGTTGCTATAGGGCAGGGACGATCCATTTATTCCCACGGACTGTTGTGCTGGTAGCTGCAAATCTCACCTACGTCCAATGAGTGATGTAACCAGGTGAAAACTTTTAAAATGATGAAAAATGACATGCTTCATGGCTTGTTCTGAAAACTGAGGACTTACAAGCTGAATGGCTAGCTATGACAACTGAAGACTTACAAGCTGAATGGCTAGCTCTGACAACTGAGAACTTACAAGCTGAATGGCTACGTCTTCCTATTGGCTGAATTCCAGTAGTTGGTGGTTCACACCAGGTGCTAGTTTGAGTATCAAATATCTGTATCTTATTGCAATAAATTTCATGATTTGTAAACATGTTGCCTCCTTGATCACTGCGCCCACCAAATATACACATCTTGTGATCTATGCCAGTCGCTGTATGAAAATCACGCCATCTGGCTGCTCCACCCTGGAAAATAAAATATATAAAAACAAATCAATCAGAAACTTGGAAAGCAATCTGTCCATGTGACAGAAATCATATCCATAATTCAATTTTATTTTCCAAGTGAACTGACTCATAACAACTGAAATATGGCTTGATCTGTTTGTTAAATACAAACATTGTGTGGATGTTTGAGTAATTCTGTCCCAACATCTCATCTGTCAATGTGTTCCTTAATTTGTCCTCATTACTCCTAATAATCTTTCTAGTTATTTTGCATTTGGGTAAACATGTTGAAGTAGGGTGGTATTCTTGTCTCCCACCCCTAGACAAGACCAAAATGTTTTTTATAGTAATATTTGCAAGTAGGGATGTATTCTTGTCTTCCACGCCTAGGTGAGACTTGTAACATTTGCAAGAAGGGTTGTATTCTTGTCTTCCATCCCTAGATGAGACCAAGCTGTTATTTATAGTAACATTTGCAAGTAGGGTTGTATTCTTGTCTCCGACCCCTAGACGAGAACTAGATGTCATTCATAATAACATTTGCAAGTAGGGTGGTATTCTTGTCTCCCATGCCTAGATGAGACCAAGATGTCATTTGTAATAATATTTCAACAAGATGTGATGCCCTACCAGCAAGACAATTTTGTGAGAAAAGGATTTGTTGTAGGTTCCATATCAAGGAAGTTTTGTATTTAGGAAGTATACAGGGAAGTGAAATTTAACATGTGTATGTCCATGCAATATTGGTATATTAAATTAAGGTAAATATAGGTAAGCAAGAAAAAAGTATGTCATATAATTTTTAACATGAATTAGCACAATTCCAGAATGTATGAATCTATTTACTGGAGAGGTCTTGCTAGGAATTTAAAACTAGGAGTCAATGATTCCCATTTTGGTAAAAATAGAGGAGTCCCACCAACAAAAGTTGCAGTCCCGTACCAGACAATGTTGAACTTTGCAGATTAGAACTGCTAGTTGCCATTGAGTTTAAGTTCCAAATTCTTTAGAACACTGACATGTACAACCGTGTCAGCCTATTTGGCACGTCTGGTAATTCTGTACATTGAGATGTCATTTCTGTAAACACTGGTTCACAAGTTGCTTTGATTGAAAATTCAAAGTTTGACTGAAAAGCCAGAAAGAGTCCAAAGTAATGTATTTCATTTCCATAGCCTGATGCATTAAACACCATTTCAAAGCCATGCACAGAATAAGCTGCCATATCTTGAGTCATGTTAACATATGGCTGATATCCAATTTATCCAAACTCAGTATTATTTTTGAATATAATATTATGGTGACAATTTCCACTTTTCAATTAGTAAGCATTGCAGAATTTTATTTTCGTCAATTGAATTTGTTATGGGGTTTGCACCAATATCGGTGACCTTAGATGCACAGAATAGCCTGAGAGCAGTGTAACTCTTGTTAGTCCTTCTGCGTGAGACTGAATTTTGTCAATCCAAGGAATGGTCATATCCCAAACACTAAGCCAGGCATCAAATACTTTCTTACACTTGGCTACTATTCCATCCAAACTGTCAGTTCTAGAAACTTCAGCACTCTTTTGAATCTCATTAAAATCAATTTAACCCCAAATTCGCAAATGACATCTTGTCCAAGTTTTGATTTCGAGGTTGCACACACAATTTAGTTGGCTACAATCAGAAATTAACACAATAAAGTCCTGGTGTATTCTTATAACAACCACATGTATCTCTCTTTGTGTCTCTGAATTCAGTCATTGTAAATTTCAGCCCATTTTCCCACCCAAGCTACTAGTCGAATTCTTTGAACTTGCCACCCAGCTATTGCAACATGATGCACTCTAATAAATACAGCAGGCATATATGGGGGTATTTTAACCATTAATTCTGTCACTGTAAATATCAGCACAGCTAAAATATTAGAGTAATCAACATATTCTCAATCAGTAGGTTGTTGAAGTTTGACTGGCAAATCTTTGAATTTGCCGCCCAGCTTTTTGCATGCGTATGGAGGACTCCTGCATGGGTGTTTTTTTGCGTCCCAGTTCAAATATTTGCATCCAAATAAGTGTATTTAAGCATTTCCGAGACCTCTATACTGTCATACAATTATAATAATGAAGTATCATTTCAATTTTACTGTGATTTCTCTTTGCATAGATTAGTGTTCATCTTGACCATAAATATGATATGTAAATGTTTCATTGGGATATCTTTGAACAGTTTGGGATTTCTGCTTTGGAAATTAATGTGTATATGTATATAGCAGACAGATGAAAAACATCTTAAAGATACTTAAGTTTATGATGATTTTACCATAGCAATCGGTAGATCCAGATTTTAGATATAATTTATATTACTGAAAAATACTAGTTATTTCAATCATTGTTAAAAAATGTGTAAAATGTTTTCTTGAGAGATATATTTAGAAATTTTGGAACTTAGCTGTTTTTAATGGAGGTGTCAATGGTGGTTTAATGAATAAACAGATAAAAGGATGAAAATGTTACAAATACTGAAACAGAATTTATACCAATAGTCTAAATTTTTTTTATCATGTCTGAATGAGATCTCTTGAATAGTTTTGAAGTTTTATCTTGGAAGCAAGAAAATGGATAAAGAATGTCAGACAAATGGACACAAACATTAAAAATACATAAACTCAGTATATTTAAATTCAAAAATAAAAAAGCACATTAATACCACTAGTCTAAGATGTGTACCATGTCTCATAGATATGCCTTGTACAGTTAGACCTACACTCTTAAAACGGATGAATGAATCAACAAAAAGACAAAAATGTAAAAATTGAAATGAAGCATCATAAATACAAAAATGTAAAAATTGAAATGAAGCATCATAAATACAAAAAAGGAATGTACTGACCACTAGTCTAATAGGTCTATCAAGTTTCAATGTTATATCTTAAACAGGTTTGGAGTTATCCTTGAAACAAAAGTGTGAAGAAAGGATGAATAGAAAAAGATGAAAATATTGAAATACAGAAAAAGAAAAACTTGTCAACAGTAATGTGCATATGCGCACATCTAATATGAAGACAGTATTCTAACAACACATCTAATATGAAGACAGTATTCTAACAACATCTAACAAGAAGACAGTATTCTAACAACATATCTAATATGAAGACAGTATTCTAACAACACATCTTATATGAAGACAGTATTCTAACAACACATCTAATATGAAGACAGTATTCTAACAACATATCTTAAATGGTTTCGTTCCAGAAACAAAACTATAAACGATGAAAAGATGGTCAGAAAAAAGACCTATCCACTCCGTTTTCTGATCATTAACAATCTGGACAATATATACAAAACAACAGTAGAACACGTGCATAGAGAACTTCAAATTAGTAAATCAATGAAGAAAGTTGATTTAAATGTTGACTAATGCATATGCTGTTTTTAATTAAAAAACTGACTTAATTGGTATGAACATTTTCTACTTTAAATGGATAGAATATTTTGTTGTCATAATGAACAATTAATCCAAATCCTAGACAATTTATTATGTTGTCATGATAAGTTGTCATAATGAAGAATTAATCCAAATCCTAGACAATTCATTAATATATAAAGAACTATTCAATTGAACGTATTTAACAAGCATAAAGAATCAATTGAGTGACAGTGAACAAATAATAAATCAGGCAGGTACATCTTTAGCAGCAAAGAGAGTGGACAGACCGAAACTATTTCAGACAAACCGAAACTATTTCAAACAAAATTCTAAAGGATTTCAAACCGAAACCATTTCAAGCAGACAAAAAAAAAAAAGAGAAATGGTTTCGGTTTCTCACGCTACAGACCTGACGCTGATTGTATTTTGGAGATGAATTGTTTTAATTGAACATTTGATAAAGCCCGATACCATATCTTGATCTAGGGTCATGCAAATTTATCGTTACAAATCCATGTGGGATTGACTGAGCGTGACTAAAGAAATTCCTAATGAGATTATAATCCATATCTCCACTGCACCAGGTCTGGTGAATATTTCATAGTGTATGTATGTCTACTCCATTGAATACAGCAAGAATATTGCAGTTATCTCTGATCACTTTTGGTATTTGAGTGCACCATTGAGTGACATATATCACATCTGTATTTTTATGCCTACCTCTGGAAAATATCCTGGCAAGGTTTTCTAGTCTATCTAACATCACATCATCATATACAACTAAATTGTTAATACTTCTATCAAGAGAATCAACACTCTGTGCTTCTTCGATATCGGTTATAAACTCAATAATATCCTCATCGATTTCCGATTTTGCTTTCTCATTAAAATCCTTTAACACCTCGTAACATTGCTGATCGTCTACACTTGGGGCTATTAAATACAACTTATCCATTTCATCCATCTCATTATCAAATTAAGTAACAACTGTGTCTTGCCGCTTCCAGATGGTTCGATTATAATCATGCGAATAGAATTTGGTAGCGCTGCATGATGCTTAACTGGTTCTCGTGTTTTTGTCGCAGAAAAATCAATTACATTCATATTATCATAAATAAATTATGGATCTATATTGCGTGAAATGTAAGAAGCGTACTAGCACAAAGGACTTGATAACAATTACAACTAAAAATAACAGATCAGCACTTGCTGGTAAGTGTGTACAATGTGGTACCAAAAAATTTAGATTTGTTTGTATGAAATCTGAAGATGTTTTTTTAAAAAAACGAGGTGATATTGCAGCCAAGTTAGTAAAACTCCCAGGAACACCATGGGCAAAATATCGGGGAGAAAAAAACCTTCCTGGGTATAGTTATTGTGGACCCGGGACCAGACTTGATATCAGACTCGATGATCAAAACCAACCCAAACCCGGTGAATATCCAATACACGCTATTGATACGGTGTGTCATGCTCATGATGTTGCTTATAAAAGCAGCAATCTGCAACACATACATATCGCAGATGTGAAATTGATTCATGCGCTGAATTCTACCACTGATACATCCTTCAAAGAAAAATTGGCTTCATGGTTGATAAAATCGGTGATGAAAAGTAAATTAATGTTGGGAGCTGGTAATTAATAACATCATGGAATCTATTTACTATTCCCCAAGAGGATACAAGAAGGGTAAAGCAGCAATCAATAAACTCACTAGCGCTGCAAGGGTGAAAAATACCACTGCAGCGGATTGGTTATCCAAACAGGCGATATGGCAAATTTATCTACCACCGCCTAAACAAATTAACTTCTCACATTTTGATGTCAGCGTCGTTAATGAGGTTCATCAAGCTGATATATTATTTTTGCTGCATGATGGTATTTACAAATACGCGCTAACCGTAGTTAATGTTGCGAATCAATACAAACAAGCAGAACCTCTAAAGACAAAATCATCAATTGATGTGGCTTCTGCATTTGAAAGGATTTATCGGCGGGGTACTCTGCATTGGCCAAATCTATTGCAGGTTGATCCTGGCAAGGAATTTCAGGGTGCAGTGTTATCAACAATGAAGCATCATAATGTCACCATCAGACCCTCGGACATACTGCATTACATCACGATCAGGCAATTGTTGAACGATTTAATCAGACACTTGCTGAACGGTTATTTGGATATCAATATGCGAAGGAATTAATGCAGGATAAACGATCTCGTGAATGGGTCAAGAGATTACCAGGCATGATTACCGCGCTAAATAATGAAATTACTTGAACAATCAACATGAAACCTAACAACGCGATTAAAAGAAAGTATATACCCATAAAACCACAAAATGATTTTTCAAAACAACCAATACTCGGTAATGTCACTGTTAGGTATTTATATGAACCAGGAGAGCTTGAAGGTTGTAAAAAAAGAGCTACTGATCCTATGTGGTCATCAATATCAAATTTTCTGTTATTTTTTTTATCCTGCTGTTTATAACCAGAGTTTTTTTTCTGATTATGTCATCGCTGACAATATCATTGATTGTTGTGTCATTATCATCTAAAACAACTCTTCGAAGTTGATTTATTCTTCGTACTCTGGACACTGCAAGATAAACTAAATTCGACCACTCGATGAGATTATCTATGATCCAAACAATTGTATCGGATATAGTCAACCCCTGCGAAGAATGTATCGTTGCTGCGTATCCTAGCTTCCATGGGGCAATGCATCTTCGACAACACTGATATCAACCAACACAATATCATTTAACACTAAAATCTGCTTTTCTGTCAAGCCTGGAATATCAATTTCGATATTTTGTCTTCGTGTATCCTTGGGTCTATAACACAATGGCATTGGAAGTGTTGCCAATTTTTCTTTATGCGTGTTAAATAATTTCATCTGAAGTGTGTCTCTATCTTTCTACTTGCCACTATCAAATCGTTTGGTCTCCACGCTTCCCAAAAATCATTTAATGGGGTTTCTGAAATTATTTCACGCGCTATTTCACACTGGATTCAATCCAATTGTAATCTGATTAGGTTTTTTGAACTCGTGTAATTGTTTATCAAGTGATCTATGATCAGTACTAATTTCTTCATAATAATCTACAAAATTCTTCAGCCAATTATGTGGGGATAAACCGACAAATGGTAGTGGTTGACCATGATCGCCACACATTATCACTTTTGTATTCGCTAGCAATAACCAATCTAGAAACCTTTGTAATACATCTAACGACACTATGCATATCTCATCCCAAATAATGATTTCAAAAATATATTTCTCGCCCATTCGTCACCTTTCCATCGAAAAAAACCTGTGATAAGTGCAAGCATAAATTCCTCACTGTTTCATCTCTCTTGCATGTCTATGTGTTGGTGTTAGCAAAGTCATGTTTGATTTCCCTCGAAATAATTCAATTGCACAAGTTGTCTTCCCTGACCCACCACAGCTGTTTAAGTAACTGGTTTTATATCTACATATTGGATCGGAACACGACGGTACAGTAGATAGTTCTGGTATCTGAATATTTTTCAAGTAATTGTTTTCAATTGTAACATCTGCTGATTTGGAGTACTCATGCAGCATTTCCTTTTTAATTCTCCATGATCCCCAACTCTCGTCTGAATTAATGAATTCAGCCACTGCTTCTTTATGTTTAAGTCTATATAAAATGAATCAGTGGCAACTCTAACTGCGGTGTCAGGAAATCTATTTATCATCGAAAGTAAATTAATAGAAGCATAAGCCAGCATAGACGACCTTAAGTATATATACTGAGGATTTTCTCCGTCGTTATAAGTAACAATTGTACCAAATTCGATTCCATCGGACAAGAAAGGGTCTTTACGATTGACATATATACCCCTAGATGTTACATCTGCGATTCTAAAATCGTATTCAGCATCATCTATAATCAACCACGAAGAATGACGTTTATGGTCGTATTTTCCACCCCGTGTGAACTTACCAATTATTCTTCTACCGAGATCTTTTGCGTGTTTATTTCTAACTTCAAAGAATTCCTTGGACCACCTTACGATATATTATTCGTCTAAATTAGGAAATTGTTTTTTGTTTTTGCTGAAAATACTATCTAGACTATCGGGTTGTGGTAGCCAGACTTCAGTTTGTTTTTGATATGATATAATTGCTTCACTGACAAGCAGCGATATCATCATTTTAGAATCAATCATATACCGTAATAACACTATTGGCATACAGTGTTTTTCAGAGATGTGTCTACCAACCAAACATAACAACACGGATGAAGTCCTTTAGCCAATTCAAATGACACCACACGAGCGAATCCGGTTAAATCAAAATCGGGCAGTGGTCCATTAATCGCAACAAGGGTCATCTCATGTGTGGGATGCCCAAATCGTTTAAAATACTCAAGAGCATTCTCCGTACCTGAGAAAACTCCCTGGATAACATGCAATCATATCAACCAAAATAATACTTTTGGGGTCATATTTTATATTCCATAATCCACCATGGCCATAATCAACACAACTATCTTAGATATCCGAGAGAAATTCTGCTCTTGTTGTTTTCCATAGATTTCTCATTCTTGTGAAATGAGCTGCAACTGACGGTATTGTAAAACAGTTTGTCAGTAATTGTTCGTCGTGTTCCTTTGATAAACCACTAGCTAGTTTTTTCAACTCGTCATGGTGGGCTTCAGTACAATATAATTTGTCATTGGGTTTTACAAACTGATTGAATTTACCCTCTTCGTCTTCAAAACTCTGAAATAACCACACTGACACAGGATCATTTTTACTCGACTCGTAAATAAAATCAAATAAATTTCCCCCCGAGTTCTCTATGGGTAGATATTTTATTGTTCTATCCCACGGAAATATTGTTACAGCAGATGTCCAAGAGTGTGCATTATGGTCAATAATTTTGATTGGAGATCCTCTCGATTTATATTTCGGTTCATATAATATCTTGTCTGTTACTGTCTCTACGGATATTGGAAATTTTAGTATCCGATCTAATGCGGCCACATTTTGAATTGTTGCTCTGCAATCCTTTACTGTTAATCCCCATTCATTTTTTTTTTGCGTCTTAAATCCATCAATTTGTTTCCATGCAACGCATTTGTAAAATGCACTATTATTCGTTCTGCTACACAATTCAACGACGAATATTTCATGGGTTTTAATTTTCAATACTCGGTTTGTCATTTATCAGATAGATCCCATAAACAACCACGGTTATAGGATAGGATCTCTCATAATACGGTTTGTCAATCCCAGTCAAAATTCCTGGTTTGGAATTCTGACTCACAGTGACGGTTCTTTTATCTTTCAGGATGGGTTCAAATTTGCCGTGTATAATCCAATTTCCCGTTTCTGAGCGGATAATGAATTTAACTCTAAAAAAATACTTTTTCTGGTCAAGATGCGAGATTACCAATGCTGCTCTTTCATTGTTTATGGTAGCATCAACATTACCATCAATCTGAATGTTGACCAATAGTGAGATGCCCCATCGCGCTTGAACTCATTAAAACCATCACAGATTCTACCCATCATGCTTCTATCACTTATTAGACTCTTTGGTACATCAGTGGAGACTCTATCGAGATTGAATTTAACATTTTTCCAAGGCATAATTTTTGATAATCTCTCGAACTCCTCCATGTTATAATTAAAACAAGTATTTAAATAAAGAATTTATTATATAATGAATCATTGCAAATGGCTTATGATTGGATCAGTAACTGCTTGTAACAAATCATGCAGAAATGAATTCTGTGGATATCATTTACAAAGCATACATCATGGATGCTTAGGGCCCTTACCTTGCATACGATGTAGGGTAGGTGTGCGTGGTAAGTCGCAGTTGTGTCTCAGTTGCGGTGATAAGCAATACAGAGAGCTAAAGCGCTATGATGATAATAGAATCAAAGATTCCGTTAAAAAGGCCATCAATGACTTCGACTGTGTCAGTGTCCTTGACTCTGTCAAGAACAAAATCATAAGAACACCTCAAGACTACATTGATAGATTCTCAAGTAATAATTAAACCAAATAATGAATTAGACAAATAATATTATAGTATATAAATGAACCAAGAATTTCAACCACATCCCGTGATTACCAATTATGAAGCATCTCATAATGGTATTGTCAGACCACGCAGGCTGAAGAAACCAGTCGGTGTTGTTAATAATCTTGGATATCTTAGATTTAATTCTGGAGGGAAAAGTCATCTTAATCACAGAATCGCATATGAGCGTTTTCATGGATTGATATAAGATGGGTTTGTAATTGATCATATTGATTCCAATCCTAAGAACAATTCTTTATCGAATCTACGAGCTATAACAGAAAGTGAAAACACCAAACGAGGAGGGACTGAAAAACACTCGAAAAATGCGAAACCTATAAAATCATTTAATACAGAAAATAACGAAGAAAGAGTATTTCAATCAATGAATGAAGCTGGAAAGTATTTCGATATTTGTATACCCTCAGTACGATTTGTTGCAAAACAAATATATCAATCAGCGATTTCCAAGAGAACCGGACATAGAATTCAATTAACGTCTGAATTCTGTTTTGTATTGTATATATGTAACACCAAGGGAAATAACTTGTGTGGGTTTGAGTATACGGTTTTGAAACAATGATAACTCTTTTGCTGTAGTCACGTATCTCAATGGGATTTTTTGATGACTCATGGTCTAACTAAATGGCTTTTTTTTATATGGTTTATACACCATCTGTTAAACCCTTCACATGATACACTTATATTATATTCAAAATTATATACCTGTCGATTACGAACACTAGTGTATTCCATACACGGTTGGGATCTCGTCCTGGGGCCCATCGTTCGAATCTCGTGGCAGGCATTATTGTCAACGGTACCGATCGGAAGGTTTTTCTATATATAATTGGGGCTTTAAGCCATTCGAAATTCAACCTTGAAACCGCCATATGTCACACACCGTCACACGGTGTGAGTGTGTTTTTGCATTCAACCAGGGTGATTTTGTTGGTGGTTTCAGTTGAAAGTAGAACAACCCTTTGTGTGTATGTGTACCGTCCTATTTCATATATGTTCATTGTAAATATATCATTATTGTAAATATATCATCATTGTAAATATGTAAATACTTGTAAATATGTATATATCTATATGTAAATGTAACGTCCATTCACCAAGCATACCTTCTTGGGGTTCTAACCCGTTATTTGACGAGTTAGATCCCCTCTCGGAGACTATGCTTCGTGGTACCTCTGGGTCTCTCAGATGTGAATAACACCTGAGAGGTTCCAAATGGGGATGTGTTGTCTTATATATGTAACCTCTGGGCCTCTCAGATGTGAATAACACCTGAGGGGTTCCAAATGGGGTTCATCATATCATAACTTGCATAATATCTCATGGCGCAATAAGATGTGAATAACACCTTAGAGCGAATGGAGTTCATCATATATAATCATATCATAACTTGCATAATATCTCTAGGTGCAAAAAGATGTGAATAACACCTTAGAGCGAATGGAGTTCATCATATCATAACTTGCATAACATCTCTAGGCACAATAAGATGTGAATAACACCTTAGAGCGAATGGAGTTCATATATAATCATATCATATATAATCATATATAATGATATAATACAAAAATGATCCCTAATTTTTTTATTTTATATGTAATATTTCATATAATGAATTTCGAAAATATGAATGTCATTATAATTGAGATTTTAAATTTGAAAAATCAAGAAATACAATTATCAGATAAATTAGATTGTAATCAGATTCTCTCTGAATTTCTTGACCTTGATAATAGCGCCCAGGATAATAGGTATGTTCTTCCAGGCAGTATGGGTTGATCAAACGAATTCAGCACGTGGTAAATGACTCACTCACATTTTGTAATGACATCAACAAATTTATCCCACTGTTCATTGCTGTCGAAAAGGTCAGAGGTGAACTGGGCAAACAATATGAAATCAAACGCACAATAAACTCGAAAATCAAAACAATAAGAGAAGAAATCATCAGACAAAATGAAAATCCCCTTTTGGTTGCCTCAACACAGTAAAAAATCTCTGACACTCTAAACAATGTCCAACCCGTTGCAGGTGAGTAATCCACATACAATAAAGCCCCATTGACAAATAATTCTAAAGACAGGTATGCGCTTACTCTCATAGAACGAATTTGTATAAACGGAAATTCTAAAGACAGGTATGATAGTGTTCGGAACGTGGAAGTAATGAACACACTGTCGGGGGTGGGTGAGTTTTCACTTACAATTTAGATCGTATATTATATTTATAATAGTAGGTGAAGCCCTAACAACTAGATCAGCATGCGAGAGATTGGCTGCGATTAAGAGATTTATTCCGGTTCATGATTCCGTTCGAAATAAGCTCCAAACGAGACAAGAATTTCAAACTGATTTCACAATGGGAACTGAACAATTATTCAAACCAATAACCACTACAACGGGCAAAGTCATATCAACCACTGAAAAAGTCATATAGGGAGATATTCCTGAGGAACAACGAGGGAAAAGACCAGCCCTTCTTCCTGTACTTGAAAAAATAGCAAAGAGATCCAAGCAAACAAAGGAATCTTTAAAAACACTTCCTGGTGATATAGTAGCCGCTGTTCGACTTCAGGAACAACAAGAACAAGAACAACGAGAATGAGAACAAGAACAACGTGAACAACGACTAGGTGATATTATTGAAGATGATGAACAACAACAAATTGAAGAAGAAGAAGAAATTTCGAGAGAGAGAATATATCTACCTGAAAATATATTTATGAAAGAAGCGATGAATAAATTTAAAAGTTCCACGGATGATGAATTAGCTGATTTTGCTGCTAATTCATTTCAAATGGGAACAAGAGAAAAATATATAAAAGATGGAGCTGAAGACTCTATAAAAACTGTTGACACATGGTATAAAAAATATATTTGGCAAAACACGGTTGAATTAGAATCTCAAAAGATAATAATAATTTTAATGCGTATAAAAAAAATGATAGAAAACAAAAAAGAGTGGTCAATCACCATCTGATCGAAAAGATGATGATGATGCACAAGGTGCAACTGGTACTACCGGTAATGGATATCCGGGGGGGGGGGGGGGGGTCAGGTAGTGGTCTAGTTCGTTGTCCTAGTAACATTCTCGGGGGATATATCAGAATTAGAAGTTCTCGCAGGAGGGAAACGAGCCGGAAATAACTCACCGGAAATAATTAATGAGGCAGCTGATATCTGCAGATGACTATTTGAGGGTGGTATCATGGATATTAGAGTATATCGAGAGTTTATTGATGAGCTAGCGGACGGTTACCAGTGATTAATCACTGAAATTGCTAGCAATGAAAATCGTGTACGATTTTGCAATTAGATAAACAGCATTTAAATAAGATGATCATACACTACAACCACAATGAACCAACCATGACTTACGTAGTAAACTCACGATTGAATGTTTATAGAGCGTATTATGGAGATGGTCTCGGCAATACCATTGCAGTGTTATTTGCAAGAATGGCTCCAAAAATAGCACCAATTGCAAAACAGTTATCAATGAAAGCTACTGATGTTATTCGTGATAAGAGTATAAGTGCTGTTGGCAATGTTGCCGGGAAAGCATTTTCCGCGGCTAAAGAAAAACTAGTAGTGTTAGTTCGCCGAAGAAAGAAACCAACAATGACAAAATCACTAGAGAAACTACCATCTACAGAAAGTTTGCCCGCGAGTATTAGTAAAATAATAAACAACGCAGTGGATAAGAATATAGCATCATGGTATGACACTCCGGGAAATATTAATGCAAATATGATAGCGGGAAGTGGTTTGAAATCATGAGCGAGATTGTGATTAGATCAAAAAATATATAATAATATGTTCAAATCGGCTCCTGATATAGCGTTTGATATGGATGCCCCAGTGCCCAAGAATGATTCTATACGTGATTATCAATTCTATTCCTATCATGCAATACAACCAAATAGTCGATCAAGAATCGAACTTCAAGTCCAGGATACCAGCAAATACTTTCTACCCTCTGAAGTGTTTATCGAAGTAGAAGTTGAAATTGTAACAAATAATCCCATTGCTAATGATCCACCATATGACCTAAATGTCAAAGTTGGCTTTGTCAATAATTTTATCATGGCGCTATTCAACAGCGCTAAATATATGACTGATGGAAGAGAGATTGAATCTATAGAGCATGATGTTGATGTTGCCACAACAATAGTGGGTTTAGCAAGATACTCCGATGATTATACAAGATCAGAGGCCTATCTATGATGTTCTCTAAGGATATTACTGATCACGCTGAATATAATAAGTATATTAAAGTAAGGACACCAAGAGCTACTGCATCCGATCCACAACCAGTAGCTGATTCTGTTGAACATGAAGCTAGACCAGCTGATGTCTTTGATATAATAAAAGGTGATAGTACTCGTTACAACCTAGGGTTTGCAACACGGGTATCAATGTTGCATGGACAGTGTAGATTATTCTCATGCGCGATTCCACTACATCATATATTTGGATTCTGCAGAAATGTTAGAAAAGTTATCTATGGAGCGAAGCATACAGTAGTACTCGTGTGAGGTGGCAACAATAATAATGCAATCTGGAGAGAAACAGGCTCTGCTGGAGCTCTAGTCGCTGATGGTAAAGTAAATATAACAAAACTCTCACTGTGGATGCCAGTAATGACTCCATCAATCAAGGCAGAGGAAAAATTACTATCATTTATGGATCATGGAGGAAAATCATTACTAAGTTGGATAGTACTGTTAATGGTGTATTTACATGGCACATGGCATCAAAACAAGGCGTTCTGCGCCACGGCATATATTTGTTGCGTTACAGGATAAAACGCGATTAAATGACCTAACACAGAGCCATATGATATTCGATAAATTGGGTGTTAATGAAGATGAACGGCCAACAAGAACCATATGAGGATATTTTACTTAATTACGATCAAAACCAAATAGCACGTGCGTAATTTCGTTTGCTGTCATTTTATGGGACGAGATATAATGTAGATACCGGTCTGCAAATATCACAATTGGATTTTAGGAACCTATATCCGATTTATTACTTTTCGTTGGAACATATTGACTTAACCAGACAATCCGTTGTTGACATACACTTTCGAGCTCGTGTAACCGCTGCTCCTGCTGGTGGTTACAGAGCAGTTGTCATTCTCAGTGACAAATCAATGCTATTTAAAGGTGTTGGTGGACAAATGAGGGTAGTTGATGCACCAGTGGAAAATATCTAAGTGTGTAGACAATTAGATCAATCTGTTATTAAATAAAATGTCATATAGTCATGTTAGTGTTACATTAACTCCTGGTCAAATTAAAAAATTGCAATTGGAATCAGCTAAAAATGTGGAACCACAATATCGCTGAAGCACAATCAGATGTCTGGTGGTCAGAATAATCACTGACAGTTCATCAGATAAAACACTTCAATGATGCCATCAAAGATAAAAAAGATGTTCAGGTCACTCTCTCTGCGGCCGCAATTAAGAACATGATAAAATCTGGTGGTATATTTCCACTTTTCACTGCGTTATCAGCGTTGATTGCTGCCGCGGCCCCAGCGGTAGCAAAAGCCACCGTGCTAGGAGCCGTTGGTACAGCGGTAGGGATGGCACTAAAGAAAGCAACTGGAAAAAGGTATAAAAAAAAGAAATGATCAGGAAAGGGTCTAAGACTACCAGGAACTCCGTATTCATGGTACAGCGGAAAGGACCTGAGACTAGGAACAGTTTACTAACAACAATGTTACAGACATTGTCACCGATGTCAAATTTTGATTTACTCGATGCTGCTAAAAAAATAGCGATAAAAAACTTGGTGTTTTTATGCGAAATTAATTACCACAACAACCAAACAACACTGAAACAGGTATCATTAATCTCGATAACAGCACCGGACCTGGAACTCACTGGGTTGCATACGTGATTGATCCACGTGATTGTTTATTTCGATTCATATGGGTTAGTGCCGCCTAAATAATTTATGCGTTATATAAACCGCTTAAAAAATTCCTATCTGGTATTCTACGCTACCAACACAGAAAATGAATGACCCACCAATATGCGACACATAAGTATTAAATGTCCTCAACGCTATTTCATCATTGGGAAAACCACCACATAAAACCGTACATGAATATACGAGTAATTGCTTTTTAGAGAGATCTTAGAGTATAATGATTGATATTTGGGGGAGATCTCTATCAAGCCTGAAAAAACCACAGCGGAAATATCTGCAACCAGTGATGTAAAAAAAATAATTATCCAAATGAAATAGTCGTATTTCAAGATCGTCAGGGTAACTTGAAAACTAGTAATGTTTCCCTTGATGATATTTTAGTTAAACAACGCGGTGCAACGGAAAATGCTATTGCAGTTTTTTCCGACCAGGGTAAACTCAAACCAGATGTTCTCATTTCAACTATTGTGGATAGAATTAACAATTTAGAACCATTAAAAAAACTACGCAATGAATATGACGACCATATAACTAAATTTGATCAGTTTTCTGAATTACAAAGAAGTATAGTTGACAATATTGACAAACCTCTATTAGATTTCTTTAGAAATCCACCAGTGACCACACCGAAACTCACGGAGATAAAAACCACTATCGATGTTTTGACAAAACTACGATCCGATTATGACGCTCATATCGAACAATTTACTATGTTATGTAAAAACTTTAAAAAAACGATGATGCTTACAATAAATTTTTTGGTAAAAATGCTAAACCCGAAGAAATCAAATCAGATCTCGCTGGTATTATCACAAAACTCGATGAAATAACCACTATTAATAGAAGTTGTTCGCGAAGATATTAAAACAACCAACGATGTCATCAGGGACGATCTACCAAGGATGATAGAAAAACTTGAAAAAATACAAATCCCTCACGAACAAAAAAATATCGTAAATAA
This sequence comes from Unio delphinus, assembly GCA_029339505.1. Lineage (NCBI taxonomy): Eukaryota > Metazoa > Mollusca > Bivalvia > Unionida > Unionidae > Unio > Unio delphinus. The sequence goes on from JAQISU010000010.1 coordinate 20,543,585, forward strand.
TGTGTATGCGATCCAACACGGATCATTTACGTGGACACCATCCACTAACATATTAAATATCAACGTGACCGTCAAAGGTATTTATCGATTAACACTAGTGTCGGCAACTCAATTTAATATTTCATCAACGAGTTCATCTGGGGTCAACAATATGATATCAACGATCATCGACAAAGGAACAACTGAACGATTCACAATAACATCCACTGATAATAATTTGGCTAGGGTTTCAATAACATTGTATGTGAAATTCGTAGCGGATTTAAGTAAACAACTGAATTAAAAATCCATAGGATTTTCAACTCTGACAAATTTAACGCCAGCAATTTGAAATGTATTATAATAAATAAAATGTCATCATTGGCAATGTCACAGCAGTATCGCTATGATCAGGTCAGAGAATTTCAAACTAAACTCAAAACACTCACTGAGGAGTATCAAGTAAAAATAAAAAAATATCGACAAAGAATCACCGCAGTTCACCGGAATTGCAGTAGGGAAATTCACACTGAATTCAGGATTGGTTGAGGTTATTGAGATCATGCTGGTTTTCACTGGTGTGGTATTTTCCGCTATTCGTTGAAGTAGTTCTTGCGATGTTGCCATTGTTGTTATATTCGTGTTGTTTTTCTAATTTTGACATCGCGGAATCATAAACACGTACCATTGCTGAAAACTCACTATCGGATATTAATGTGTCATCGAGGGAGGACGATATCATCGAGGATAATTGCGAGTATGCAGTTGACACAACATGGAACTTGGCTACATAATCCTGCAGTTTATGCTGGCTACATGATGATATTTTTTTTGTTATTATTGAAATTATTCTAGCGATTGTTGTCGCCGCAGATATACAAATTGGAACAGCTATCGGGGCAATCATTGTCACTGAGGAGAGTATAATACCAGCTCCGGTGATTACACCTGATACCGAGTACATGGTAACGTCAACTGCGGTGATTCTTTGTCGATATTTTTTTATTTTTACTTGCATGGAGACAACAACACAAGGGTTCAACCATCCTCAAACATAATAATGACCAAGATGGTGGTGGTAGGCATATCGCTCCTCAAAATGTTAATATATCCTCGGTGATTGCAGTGAATTTAGAATGTGATGTATAGTATAAATCTCGAAAGATCAAATCAAGCCCAGCAGGGATATATTTTATACTCGTTTGCATCAACAGCTCCACCCGGATTTTTAATCATTGAGGATCCAACTAATCTAGTGTATATGCGATGTCATAATGATTTGTTAACGAGAATTAATTTAAACTCACTGACCAATCCAATAATCTAATTGATTTACGAGGTGAGGTTTTACAAATTAGTCTGTTTGTGAGATCCTAAAAGGATTTTCATCGTAAAGACATTTACCATAACAATTCATCTCTAAAACATAATCAGCGTCGGGTCTGTCGCTTGAGAAACCGAAACCATTTCTCTTTTTTATTATCTGCTTGAAATGGTTTCGGTTTGAAATCCTTTAGAATTTTGTTTGAAATAGTTTCGGTTTGTCTGAAATAGTTTTGGTCTGTCCACCCTCTTTGCTGCTTCTTTTCACTAGCTTACCTTAGTTTTTACAAAGGACCAAGCAAATGTTCTAAAATCTAACATGTAAATATCATCAGAAAATCGGTCAATCTGAAAAAGAAATAAATTCATATTTATATAGCTATTCAATAAGAATCGCAATGTGTACGTGTGTGCATGTCTGTGTTTAATACAAAATGCCCTATTCATGCTAGAAATTACTGAAATTAAAAATAGCTGACTTTTCTCTGGCCATCGCTACATAAGACTCAGAGATATAGAAACTGAAACTTTATGGCAACTTTTACGCCATGATTCAGTCGTATTCCAATTATTTAAGTATATATGCTTACACTTCTGAATAACTTTTAATAAAGAAATCAAGAATACGTATAACTATTCAAACCAAAAAAGACAATAGAATGCTTACAGAAATGTCTGCTGATGCAATTTAAGTATTGAAGCAAAAAACCTTGAAAAATAACATAATAATCTGGCAGTGGACTTCATAGCCTCTGACAATAATACCATGTAAGTATGTTTACCAGCATGTCAACACAATATGGATACACAGAACCGATTTGAAAGTTAAATTCTATTAATTAAAACTAAGATAAAGAAATGCAAATAAACACTGAGAGATAAACCCTTATCCCTCCCAAAAAATAATCATGAAATACAATTAATAAGACAATATATGGAAGGTAAACATGTTATAATTTTTTAAGAAGCAAAACAGTGCATGCATGGATGCAGTAGGCAAAATGGCATTCTTGCATAGCACTGGAAATATGGCACAAATTAAAGGAAACAATAATTTCATTTAACGCTGTTTTGCCTTCTCTACCATGACATAGTCCACAAACCCTACAAAGGCACTAGAGCAAGAAATATAGGTCACTGTGATCTCCTTTTTGTATGCTAAGAACAATCTGTCAAGATAAATGTATACATCACATTTTGTGACTGCAATGTTCACACAACAGTGTCAGAGAAAGTAAGCTAGGTACAAACACTTAAAATAATCATTAGTGTGAAAAATTGATCATTGTGAGACTCTTTTACCATGTGAAAATCAGCCATAAAGTCTGATGCCTATATAAAATAATTATTAGTGTGAAACATTGATCATTGTGAGACTCTTTTACCATGTGAAAATCAGCCATAAAGTCTCATGCCTATAAAAAATTGATCATTGTGAGACTCTTTCACCATGTGAAAATCAGCCATAAAGTCTCACACCAATATAAAATAATCATTAGTGTGAAAAATTGATCGTTGTGAGATTCTTTTACCATGTGAAAATCAGCCATAAAGTTTCATGCCTATATAAACACTTGTCTGTAGGAGTGTTTAGTCCATTCCAGTTATGGTACAAGATGACAGTCAGTTGAAGAGGACTCAAAAGTTTTGTTAGTAGAAAAACTGAATTTAATTTTGATACAATTTTTCAATTTAATTTTGATACAATTTTATTTCTCTTGAAAAACTATACATTAGGTAGAAGCTAGTATCTTCGTGGAAGTTCGAGTTACATAATTATTAATTTACAGTTATCTTGCCATACTGACAAGTGATAGGTTCTCAAAGAAGGTTGTATAAATCAGACAACTTTATAAACTGCTTGTCGATATATTGAATCTTTTATATAGTTTAACATCATTGTTCCATGTGTTTTTTTTTAAACTGTTCAAAAACAACTTTATGCTACCAACAAATCAGAGAACAGTGCATCAGTAACAGACTGGATGAAACTCATTGATGTCACAGCTATACCCATTAAGTAACTACTGTAGCCCTGTCTATGGGAATGGTTTTCAATATGATTTTGGTATATATTTCCATTCACTTAAGTATATTCATATAAGGCAAATATGAAAATAAGAGTTTATTCTCCTTTAACACAAGGTCAGGGATCACCAATATGGTTCTTAGGAAGCAAGTCCTAAAGTGTGTATAAAACTATACCTCTTCCTCGTATCCCCCAAAGATGTACATTTTACAGTCAATAACACATGCAGAATGGCCATCTCGGGCTCCAGGTATCCTTCCTATTACATCAGGTTGTGACCAGGTCTGAGATCCTGAAAAGTCAAGAACCATGGGACACTTTTTGAAAGTTACATTGAAAAGAAAACAAATTGGCTTTTCAAGTAGTTTTAAATGGTTTTCTTTTGTTCTATAACATTGAACTTCATAACTTTCTTGGAACTTACTACCACGCAAGTTAGGAGACACCTTGCATCTCAGAGTTTAATAAATCTCAAAAATGGATTTAACATGTTTTATTCAGCATGACCTTGTTGGCAGAGTGATATAATACACCACTAAATTGAAGAGTTTTCAAATCTATCAAATGGGACAGGGGTCATGCTACCTGGTTAAGTGGGTGACTAAAAAGCCTAAGAAATGTAAACTTTGCCTTCATCTGTTAGGAAAGTGAAACAACTTTGCACTGTGATTTTGTTAGAACATCTAGTGACCATCCTTTTATTAGATGTTCGTTTACCTTAGCCAGGTTAATTCCAATGTTATGTTACAGCTCAGGGCAAAATGTAGGCTTCAAGCCATCAAAAAGTTGGTGCTGATATCAATTGCCCAGACAAACTCTTGCTCATTCACAGGCATGCATTTTGATAGTTGATTGACCATTAAACCTTTCCTGTAACTGTCATTACCCAATTACTGCAAGTGAGGCCTATCCTTTGATGATAAAAACATACAAACTTGTGTTTCCATAACTGAAACTTATCAAAACAGCAAATTGTGTTTTAAGAATAGAACTGGTAACATATTTCAAATGCAGAGTGTAAATTATTTTTTACTTGTCATCGGAAAATAATGGCAGACATTGCTGTGTCTGGGAAGTACCACTTTATTAGATTGTCTCTTCATGTAAACCATTCGGCAATTATATTCTGAAAAATATACAATTTCACAGAATGGAGGAGTCTTAGTATTACATTATTGATGCTTTAGTTTAAAATGCAATTATAAAGGTCAGAAGCATACGTAACAATGTTATGTTGTAAAATTTGAGAGACTATGTACAGTCAATGTTGTATTCTGTATTCACCCATTTTTGTTAAAATACGAAGAAAAAAAGAAAACAGTGATGCACATACATGTACTGTTTAACTAATGTCTAACATTACACCAAATATGTAGACAAATAATAAGACCTTCTATCTGTAATCTTATCAATGGACTGTTGTAATGAAGCTATAAAGTGGGTAGTTAAACTAAGAAAACCCCTCTTTCTTAAAATAGATGCACTTTGTTGTGTCAATTCAGTTGAATAAAAAGGGTTTAGTTCATTCATATACTGATTTTCATTCTTCAGTGTGTTGTCTATAAACAGCTTTTATAAGTTTTATTGGTAACAAAAAAATTAGAACAATAGGAATTGGAAGAGTCAAAGACGTGCATTTGATCTTATGTACATAGTACAGAGAATGTTTTCAGAAAGAAAAAAGAAAATTCTTGATTAAAGATATTTGATTAAGCATTTGTACTAACTTGCAATTACAATACTGTAATCTAGCTACCCAGTGTAAAATTCATTTCATTGTCTGGCTTCTCTTTTCAAGTCATATTGCCAAAATACACTGCAAATGTGTTTATATTGAACTCTAGCAATAAGGTACTCCTGATAACCAATGGAAAATTGAAAATTGCGAGCATAATTCAAATAATAGAATGAAAACAACAAAAATGCATATATATATATATATATATATATATATATATATATATATATATATATATATATATATATATATATATAAAATCTGTCTTGCTTTGCTCCCACTTCTCACTAAAAAATACCCAAACACCTAACAAGATGAACATAATAACATCAAAACAAACAGATGAATGGTAAATTGTCTGGAAAAATGGCTTCAAAGAATTAAATTCTACTAAAAGGTTGCTGACACTTTCATCTCCTCTGACCTGTATCAAACTGGTAGAGAATGTTACAGGCTCCATCCTTGTCATTGCGGCCTCCCCATATGTAGGCACAATCTTGATACGACACGGCTGAGTGACCATAACGCTGGTAGGGGACACAACTCTTTTCAGGATCAGAGCGGGGCATTGGTAGAAGAGTCCATCTAAATGAGACTGAAATTACAATATTGAGAACATCATCTGTGGATAAAGGTATAATAAATCTTCTTTATCATTATATTCAATATGTGGTAGGGATCCACAAAAAAAGAATCAATGTAGCAAGTGAATTCTCGAATACAAGATAGGCTATACATTACAGCCAGTATAAATGATGGAGGAAGAATCTGGGAAAACCCCAGAAAGAACCACCAACCCATGAGAAGCCACTGGCAAGCTTTCTCACATACCCACAATGACCAAACCTCAGACTCGAATCCACGCAGACAGAGGTGATGTGGAAATGATCCTTAACTGTAAGCGTTTTTGAGCACAATTCCACTGTGGGCCACTTGGCCTGGGCAATGCTCCACTTTGTGTTAATATAAATATATATATCATTCTCTGCTATTACAAGTAATTTTTAAGTATAGTTCTTCATTCTCTGATTTTATAAGTAATTGTAAATATAGTTCTTCATTTTCTGCAATTACAAGTAATTTTTAAGTATATTTATCTCATTCTCTGCTATTATAAGCAATTTTTAAGTATAGTTATATTTGGTGGATATGGTTATCTAGGTACAACATTGCCTGTTGTTGTGTGTTTAACACCATTTTTCTGCACATGATAGGTTGAACGCAGGAAAATCCTGGTAAGAAACACCAATTCAAAGCAAGCTACTGGCAAGATTTTTCATATGCCCACATTGGCCCAAGACATAAACCCATGTGGACAGAGGTGATACAGCAGTGGTAAGTAAAATTAAGACCAAGCACTTAAGACCACTTGACCACCCAGGGCCCCACAACACTATCTGTAAAATACAAGTTATCCACCATTTTACTCTACATAAGTACATCTCAGTTTGTTAAAGTCCACATGGCAAGCAGAATCAAACTTTAAATGGTACACAATCTATTTATAATATAAAATTTATTTATTCTTTTGTTTCTTTATAATTTTGTCTAAAAGCAAAGTATCCACAGATCAACTGCATCTCTTTCAGTTCATGACATGGCCAATAAAAAATGCAATCTTCTAGTACCTAAATTCCCTGATAAGATCATGTTTAAAAAAAAAACGATTTTCAATAAATGTAAAAATACTGCAAGCTATGCAGATCACCTGTAGTATGTGTAAACAGTTAAGCATTTATGATTCGCTGAGTTTCATGCTTACTGTTGATGGAATATTATTACCCTTGGGCAGCTGACACAAAAACTGTCATAGAGGTTACTAAAATGGTAAGGCAAGTAACAAATAAGCAGTCACACCAATCCATAAAATAAGTATTACGTAAGTAACAATAGCTAGGGTGATTTGTGCTGCTAGAGCATTGATATGGGAGAGCCGCTAATTGCATAAGCATAGTACATGAAAATGAAAAACCTAATTCATTGGAAGTTTGGTATGTTCTAGCTATTACACTTCAATGCCAAGTTTTCTGAAGTCGGATTTTACTTCACACAATCATTAACAATGCAAAGTGAAACTTTCAGCAACATGAAAGTTAATATTAGGTGCATTTCAGAAGAGCTATGTATTTTTTGTGGCAAGTTTATTTTTTATGAAGCTGTTTTCTACCATCACAATCCAAGACCACCACAGCTGTCTGCATGTGTTTTTAGGAACCTAAGTACATTGTGCCAGTGTATTTTTACAATCATTTAAAGTAGACCAAGTTGTATTCTCAAGGTAATTATGTCTTTTGTATCAAATCAAACAAACATAGTGGAATAAAAGGATTTTTTTTTAATGCATGCAAATCCTAATCTAGTAAGAGCTAGTGGTCATGAGGTGTCAGGTCAACTCATTTCAATGGACTAGTTAAACAACGTTATAAATATTAGTACATAGATAACATATGTAAAGTATCTTGCATTAATAAATGGCTTATCATACTATTTAGGAAATGTGATCTATGACAGCAAGGAAAGGAATACTTGGAAAAGCTAAGTTTCAGATATAGTTCAATATGGAGAAGTGAGTTCCAAAGTTTGTAGTGAACTTAAAATTCCATAACTTGAAGTTTGCTTATGAATGAGCAGAAATTTCACTAGTACTTACAATGAAATCAGGACATTCATATTTTATAATAGAGAAATTGTTAAAATAAAATTGACTTTTACACTGATGGTTGCTGTTTCATGAATTAAATGTCTCTAGTTTTTGAAGAATTTTTTGTTGTTGATGTGTCACAAATTAACAATAACATTCAGTGTTTTTAGACATTCATGTGATATACATGTATCTTGAAAATCACAAAAAAATGTTTCTAATGATTTTTAAAAGGTTAGATATCTTAAAAATAAAGATAATTTTACTGGAAAGTGAATAACTTTATTTGAAAAGCATTCATTAACAATTATTCCCAACATGAATATATTATCAGTATTAAACCATTTAACAACACCATCTTGTTGTTGATGTCCAGTCAGAATGACATCCTCTTCTTAAAGTTTCTGAGGTCCCTTGGTCACTCACACCCTTGTTTTTACTGTAGTCTTTATTTTTTACCTTGCTGTGCACAAGGTGTCCAGTGATTGCTGTACAAATAGCACTTGACTCACTCAAGAGATTTTTGTCCAGTTAGTTTCACTGACCTTGACCTTGGATTAGGTATGCTCTCTTTAACTAAATTTACAGTGTAGAAACCATGTCAAACTTATATCGCAAAATCTATAGGTTTCAGTGTTACTATAAGAGAAAGCAAACCACAAAGTCTGGTCAAGAAAATTTATTCAAAATATATATTGAGCAAATATCAAGTTTTCTTGAATCACAATGAATTTCATATTTGACCTTTTGACTTCCAGATCAAAAGGCTTCTTTCTTACCTTGAGTGTAAGCCCTCAACATTTTTCAATACAACTTTACAAGTTCCAGTGCTTTTTAAAATTTCTCACTTCAATTTAGGCATTTTGGGATTGAAAACTACACTGAAGATTTACTTACTTCTGAAATAAAAGTCTGACAACATGCAAAACAATGCACCTCTGAAACTGATATATTGAAAATAAGCACAGGTAATTTTATGTTTTACAAACAGTGTTAACACATTTATTTTAACTATACTAAGTTTAAATTACTAGTGGAAAGTCACGAGTAAAAAAAAAAGAATAATGGGGCCAAATGTTTGGAACAATTTTTTTACTCTTAGGACACAGATCCATCATCTGTGCTAGATTAGCACAGGGTAAATATCCAAAAATGGATAATAAATCACACTTGTAATAAGCAAAGATACCCCAGAAAGTTTTATTCTCTCAGTTACAGTGACCTTGATCTTTAGCCTTCAGTTCATAACCAGAGCTTCAAAGCTGAGACAAATACAGAACAGAATTGTCTTCTTTAGTTTGTAACTAAATAAAAACAATTTTTTTATGGATAAAGTCTGTGGGGAAAAAAGGATAATTTATAGCCAACATCTTGATACATCTATCTGTACAGCTGAGATCCAGTGTTCATGAAAACAACTGCATCAGTGAGAAAATACAAACAATGATTAAAGCTTGCATACAAGATTATATTCCTGATTTTTTTCTGAATTTTTTGCTAATTATTGTGGGACCTGGTCAGTGATGTCTGGTCACATGACTCAGCTGCAACAGGATTTGTTTGAGTTTGTAAGGTTTAAGATCTGGTTGGGGTGTGCAATTTTATCTTTGATCTTTGACCATTTTTATCCCCAAATCAAGTCTTCTTCCTTATTCCAAGTGCAAGCCATCCACAATGCGGAATCAATTTGTCTTTTTTCAGTCACTGAGCTAGACATTTGTCCTTTTGACAACAAAATCAATACAATTCTTTCATCAAAATATGAAAACTATTTACAAAGTCTAGACATGGAATCTTGTTTACAAGTTATTGTGTGGGTCACATTTCCTTCTTATAATCCTTGTGATCTTGAAAGTTGTCTATTATTTAAAGCCCAAAAGAGATCAGTTTCTTTCTTGCTTCAAATGCAATCTAGTTAAAAAGTTTGGTAATGGTGGGTAGTAGATAACTGTAATGTATGTATCGATTCTGACTGCAAACAACATCATGCATGAAGTGCTCAAATCTAAAAATCTTACCAGTGTCTAGGACATGTACATCGATTTAAAGATCTTACCAGTGTCTAGGACATGTACATCGATGTAAAGATCTTACCAGTGTCTAGGACATGTACATCCATCTAAAGATCTTACCAGTGTCTAGGACATGTACATTCATCTAAAGATCTTACCAGTGTCTAGGACATGTACATCCATCTAAAGATCTTACCAGTGTCTAGGACATGTACATCCATCTAAAAATCTTACCAGTGTCTAGGACATGTACATCGATTTAAAGATCTTACCAGTGTCTAGGACATATACATCTATCTAAAGATCTTACCAGTGTCTAGGACATGTACATCCATCTAATGATCTTACCAGTGTCTAGGACATGTACATCCATCTAAAGATCTTACCAGTGTCTAGGATATGTACATCCATCTAAAGATCTTACCAGTGTCTAAGACATGTACATCCATGTAAAGATCTTACCAGTGTCTAGGAAATGTACATTCATCTAAAGATCTTACCAGTGTCTAGGACATGTACATCCATGTAAAGATCTTACCAGTGTCTAGGACATGTACATCCATCTAAAGATCTTACCAGTGTCTAAGTGTCACGGAATTGTATACAACTATGTTCAATATGTATATGTGGTCAAAAATCTAGTCTTGATTTCGTTACTGCGTACAGCCTTACCAAGGGTAGTTTATTATTTTTGGGGCTTTTTAGTTATTTCGGCATAATGAGCGAACACTCAGCTCATGCTGCATGTGCGAAATTGCCTGCAGTTTAAAGTACCTAGCTGCGCATATCTGTCACAGCTAGGAGTATATAAGGACGAAATTATAAGACAGAAAACACATTACGATCCAGTCTTGTCGGAAAAGCTTCCATCCTTAAAGGAGCAGTCTATCAGCTAAAAGAGGTAACAATAGATTTAACTTTGCTCTCATTGCTATTTGTATTATGATATAATTCATTGTTTTACATATTAGATGTTTAGTATTTATTATAAAATCTATAGAATAAATACATAGGTTAGGCAGCGCCATTTTATCAGAAGTACTATATTTTGTTTCATTAGTTCTTTTGTATCTGAACATAATTGAGTTCAATTATATGCTGCATGCTTAACGTTAAATGTACATGGATAATTATTTCATGTGCGCGCATGCGCTACATATATGTGTGAAAATACTTGACCGTGTCATATGTATTACACGGTTCGGTTGTTTTAATTTTAGCTGACGTAGTGTGGTGACGTGTTGTGCTGAAGTGGTGCAGTGTTGTGGTAACTGCGTGTGTGGTGACGTGTTGTGCTGAAGTGGTGCAGTGTTGTGGTAACTGCGTGTGTGGTGCCATGTTGTGGTGACTACGTGTGTGGGCTTGTCTATGCTGACCGTGTAATGCCCGTGTGTGGCGCCTGTGTATGGTGCTTACGTATGCTGCATATATCTCGTCATATGGACTGGATTAGTGAAGACACGGAATACAACTGCGTTAATAAGATGTTTATTTTATAAACGCAATTTTAAAAATCAACTCTGACACCAATATTTTACAAAATATAAGAAAAATCTATTTCAATAAATGTTCCTAACATGGAACTATGAATTTCAGTAACGTAATGACAAAAAAGAAGTATATGAATGAATTTACAAATATGAATATATATAAAAGGCTCGTATAACGAGATAGATGCAAATATGAAAAGATAATGCGTCGTCAATATGACGAGACTAGAATGAAGATATTAAATAATTAATATGTCGTCCATATGACGAGACATATGCAATCGTGAACCCTAAATTCTGAAGTTCTCGTTCATGGGGCGAGATTTGTGTAGAAAGAAATTACGCAGGTGTCGTTCATATAACGAGACTGCAAAGAAGATATTAAATAAATAATACGTCGTCCATATGACGAGATATATGCAATTGTGAACCCTAAATTCTGAAGTTCTCGTTCATGGAACGAGATTTGTGTAGAATGAAATGATGCAGGTGTCGTTCATATAACGAGACTGCAAAGAAGATATTAAATAAATAATACGTCGTCCATATGACGATATATATGCAATTGTGAACCCTAAATTCTGAAGTTCTCGTTCATGGAACGAGATTTGTGTAGAATGAAATTATGCAGGTGTCGTTCATATAACGAGACTGCAAAGAAGATATTAACTAAATAATACGTCGTCCATATGACGAGATATATGCAGCATACGTAAGCACCATACACAGGCGCCACACACGGGCATTACACGGTCAGCATAGACAAGCCCACACACGTAGTCACCACAACATGGCACCACACACGCAGTTACCACAACACTGCACCACTTCAGCACAACACGTCACCACACTACGTCAGCTAAAATTAAAACAACCGAACCGTGTAATACATATGACACGGTCAAGTATTTTCACACATATATGTAGCGCATGCGCGCAAATGAAATAATTATCCATGTACATTTAACGTTAAGCATGCAGCGTATAATTGAACTCAATTATGTTCAGATACAAAAGAACTAATGAAACAAAATATAGTACTTCTGATAAAATGGCGCTGCCTAACCTATGTATTTATTCTATAGATTTTATAATAAATACTAAACATATAATATGTAAAACAATGAATTATATCATAATACAAATAGCAATGAGAACAAAGTTAAATCTATTGTTACCTCTTTTAGCTGATAGATTGCTCCTTTAAGGATGGAAGCTTTTCCGACAAGACTGGATCGTAATGTGTTTTCTGTCTTATAATTTCGTCCTTATATACTCCTAGCTGTGACAGATATGCACAGCTAGGTACTTTAAACTGCAGGCAATTTCGCACATGCAGCATGAGCTGAGTGTTCGCTCATTATGCCGAAATAACTAAAAAGCCCCAAAAATAATAAACTACCCTTGGTAAGGCTGTACACAGTAATGAAATCGAGACTAGATTTTTGACCACATATACATATTGAACATAGTTGTATACAATTCCGTGACACTTGGACATGTACATCGATGTAAAGATCTTACCAGTGTCTAGGACATGTACATCGATGTAAAGATCTTACCAGTGTCTAGGAAATGTACATCCATCTAAAGATATTACCAGTGTCTAGGACATGTACATCCATCTAAAGATCTTTTCAGTGTCTAGGACATGTACATCGATGTAAAGATCTTACCAGTGTCTAGGACATGTACATCCATCAAAAGATCTTATCAGTGTCTAAGACATGTACATCCATCTAAAGATCTTACCAGTATCTAGGACATGTACATCGATGTAAAGATCTTACCAGTGTCTAGGACATGTACATCCATCTAATGATCTAACCAGTGTCTAGGTCATGTACATCTATCTAAAGATCTTTCCAGTGTCTAGGACATGTACATCGATCTAAAGATCTTACCAGTGTCTAGGACATGTACATCCATCGGCCTTGTAGTTTCATAGTCCTCCCCAGTACAGTACCCTCCAAAGCTGTATATTGTTTCTCCTACAGTCACAGCAGCATGGTTCACTCGTCTTGGGCCTCCCTCAAGGTATATGGTCCATCGCTGCATTCTCAAACAGGTATGGACACAGATCCAGCTTTGTGTCAGTAGAAGTATACACCAGAGGGTGGCCTGTATCAGACAGAAAAATAAAAATACAATATTTATATGTGTATTGCATACACAAGACTTCAAACAACATGATCAGCTATCCAATAATGTATTTTAGTCTGAAGGTACATCGGTATATGTGTACAGTGTACTCAAGACTGCCAACAACATGGTCGTCTTTCCTATAATGTATTAAAGTCTGTGGATATAACATCAGATGTCTTTTTTAGCTTCAAATTAGAGCTGTCATGATCACACATTCTCTGTTCATGGAGAAATCCCAATCTGATAAACTCAAAGATTTGTAGCAAGCAGAGGTTTGGGTCTTTATTAAGTATGATTCTGAGAGGCTTGGGTCTTTATTAAGTATGATTCTGAGAGGTTTGGGTCTTTATTAAGTATGATTCTGAGAGGTTTGGGTCTTTATTAAGTATGATTCTGAGAGGTTTGGGTCTTTATTAAGTATGATTCTGAGAGGTTAAGTCTTTATTAAGTATGATTCTGAGAGGTTTGGGTCTTTATTAAGTATGATTCTGAGGGGTTTGGGTCTTTATTAAGTATGATTCTGAGGGGTTTGGGTCCTTATTAAGTATGATTTTGAGGGGTTTGGGTCTTTATTAAGTATGATTCTGAGAGGTTTGGGTCTTTATTAAGTATGATTCTGAGAGGTTTGGGTCTTTATTAAGTAGGATTCTGAGGGGTTTTGGTCTTTATTAAGTATGATTTTGAGGGGTTTGGGTCGTTATTAAGTATGATTCTGAGAGGTTTGGGTCTTTATTAAGTATGATTCTGAGAGGTTTGGGTCTTTATTAAGTATGATTTTGAGGGGTTTTGGTCTTTATTAAGTATGATTTTGAGAGGTTTGGGTCTTTATTAAGTATGATTCTGAGAGGTTTGGGTCTTTATTAAGTATGATTCTGAGAGGTTTGGGTCTTTATTAAGTATGATTCTGAGGGGTTTGGGTCTTTATTAAGTATGATTTTGAGGGGTTTGGGTCTTTATTAAGTATGATTCTGAGAGGTTTGGGTCTTTATCAAGTATGATTCTGAGAGGTTTGGGTCTTTATTAAGTATGATTCTGAGAGGTTTGGGTCTTTATTAAGTATGATTCTGATGGGTTTGGGTCTTTATTAAGTATGATTCTGAGAGGTTTGGGTCTTTATAAAGTATGATTTTGAGGGGTTTGGGTCCTTGGATGTTCCAGTTCTAATATATACAATGCTTATTTGTGTCCATATTTATTCATAAGTATTTATACTTCAATAGGTCAAACTGCAATGAAATCCTGAAAATGAAAATTAGTTCAATCCTGTATTAGGTTAAAATTAGCATTTTCCATAATAATGAAATGTACAACAATTAATAATTAAGAAAAAATAGTAATAAAAGTCATAAGTACAAATAAGAATTTAGAGACATACATCTAGTAAAGGAGGAAAAACATCATTATCTACTCTGAGCCAGTAAATTTCAATAGGCCTATAATGAAAGATACATTTATATTGCCTTGAGAGAAATAAATGCCAACATACATGCATAGCTTTTTTATTGATAATCTGCTAAATATCCTATCGTGGGTTAAATATGATAATTAAATAGAAATATGCTTAAAAATACATGCTGTGTTCAATTTTTACTGAGTACGAATTTTCTAAGTAATTATCATCAGATATTTTTTAATTACAAGTCTTTGTAATTAATTTAATTTCAACATGATTATTTTTCCATGAACATATCACTTACAACCTGACAACGTAATATATATTAAATTCAATTTGGAGGTTTCTGCATTTTACACCAATATTGTATGACTAAATTTTTATCAAAAGGCAACCTTATTTGCCTTGCTGTATCCAATATTGTAGTTATAAAAGACATACTGTCATGATAATCAAACAAAAAAAACTCCATATGTTTGCATAGACAAAAAAGACCCCACAAAATACATGTGGGATGGAAAGTTTTCATTTTTTCATGTTCAAGTTTCAACCTAATGATACTGAAGCCTATTAAAATAAAAGAACATTCAGGGATAATCAATGTGCATTGCAGTCATGGGGGATGATGGGATGGCTAATGCCTGTTAAAAAAAAACACAAATATAATCCAAAAGTAATTGATTAAATGGGAAAAGACCATTTTTAGAAAACTAAAAAAAACAGTGAGACCAACCACAGATTACAGCTCTATGAAGCTACAATGTCAGTCTCCAGCCAGACCCCTGTGAAAGTTAGAATAGCAAATAACTTCACCAAGGCTGGATTAACGTCTTGGTTGAAGACTCAAATGACATCAATAACAAGCATACAGTTACTACATGGAATGTAAAAAAAGCCTTAACAAGAATGCAAATAGCCAAGAAAAATGGAAGAACATTTTACTTTTATTGTGAAATGTAGAATTTATATAGCTGGGATACAGGAGACGATGTCAATTAGTCAAGACTGCTGTAAGACTAATACTTGGGATGTCATCATGTCAGTACAAATGTGGAGCTCTCACACAAAAGGCGTTGTGTCCAGTGCTTATGATTCTTTGAACCTACTTCTTCTCTATGAAATACATTTATCAAAGACAAATCTGATTAAATGATAAAGGAGACTATGACTTTAAAAGAAACAGCAACAAAAGGTTATCAAAAAATGTATATAGAATCAGAAAGAAGATATCAAATCCATTTTGATAAGACAAAAGAAAACAAAACGACAACAGATGAAGGCAGGTGGAAAAGATATTTGTTTCAATGAATTACTGAAATAAGACACACTGGAAGAACCATATAAAGAATAATCAAGTCCATCTTGAAACTGACAAACCATTATTAGAATAAGCAGCATGATGCCATAAAAAAAAATGGGGAAAAAGCAGAAATAAAGAATGACTATTTTTAACCTGGATGCAATCACTATATGACTAGAGTGAAATACTATCCCATTCTATGGGCATTGTAAGAACAACTCAGACACAATGTTATTATCAATTACAGGCAAAGTTTTCTGCATGATCATTTAACAGATTTGTGATGATTACAGACAGAAAATAATGCAGGAGTCCATTAGATAATGCAATGACCAAATATTCTCACTACATGAAACAAATCTGAGGTACAAACATAATCAAGCAATATTTACTATGTGATCTTTGCTTTGATTATGACTTACGCTACTTGAAAAAGATGTACAAGAACTGCAGTATGCTACACAGCAAGTGTACAAACATAAAAAATTGGCCTCAACATCAGCAAGCTCAAGACAAAAATTACACCAGTAGGATTCAAATCCACCATCAATATTCTAGAATAATGAAATACTTGCAAATATACCCTACCTGACAAACTGCATGACCAGTGACATTAGAAACCAAGATGATTCTGTGGGATAAGACATTGTTCTGCCCTTGAGAAGAATAGCAGTTACCATATGTTATTCAGACATGCTGCCATTGTTGTACAATTAGTTGTGGTGATTCAGTTCTATAATCAGCGTCAAGCTGCCATTGGCATTATTGATGAGGAACAACCATGAATAGAACCAAAGAGATTGACAGTTTGACAATGAGTGACCATCTAGTGCTGAAGAATAATTTCTTTCTCTTGATCTGGTCACACATATGTTAGAAGAGAAGTGGAATAAAGTGGTGGTGTTGGCTAAAAAAAATCTGAAGCCACTCCAAGATGTCTTGAGTCACCCATCTGTTGTATTGAAACAGGATGATCCAAACATGATTGGAACTGCTAGAGTTGGTCATCCACTGGTAGACTGTCTACAGGCAATGGGGGCTTTAAGTCAGTAGTGGGAAGCAGGAAGTTGATATATGTTTGGGATATAAAAGATACCTTTGGACTGTCTCGCCTGTTGCCCCTCTGTTGTGGCATTGACAGTGGGTTCCTAAACAAAGGTACAGGTAGAGGGTAGTTCCTGAACTGTCTCCTTTTGAATGTCTTCAATTATGCCCACAAACAGGCAGCAGTGAGCCAAAAAAAGTCATGTGTGATGCAGTTTTAACAAAGTGACATTTAAAGATAATCACAACATATCAAGTCAAGATTGCAGAGGCAGTCAATGCATTAGCCATTGTCTAGTGAAGTGCTGTGTTTGTGATCTGAGCAATTCAGGCCTTTGACTCTCAGTCATCTTGGTTTGGCAATTTTATACTAGCCTAAGTGTCGTTGGTTGGATGGATCAAAACAGTCAGGTAAGATCATCGCATATAAGTCCAGGTTGGGCTGGCTGCATAGCCAGTATGGCTCCAGTCCACTGCACCCAGTCTTACAGTCCCAAATGCCAAGCTCTGAAGGAAAGAGGTCAAATCTGGGCTAAAGTCAGGAACATCATCGCTGTCTCCAAGACCACTGCTGATAGGCTTGTGCAGTGTTTTATCTATCATGTGTCAAATATGCAGACTTTTATGATTTGACGCACAAAAGTAGTCAGTGGTACGTAAATTGATGCACCCCAATGTTATGTTTTGCTGATTAACACAAAATAAAGATTTTCCCTAACTACTTTATTGGCTACATTACAACTCTTCCAAAACAGGGAAAACATGAGAACATCAGTTTCTTATGCTGATGTTATCATAACATATACGGTTACAACTGAGTGTCAAACATGGAACTGACCTTATATGACATATAGCTGTCACATCATTTGTAGCAACCTGATGCTAGAACCATATAATCACCACAAACAAGAAAGAAACAGAAAATAAACACATGATTTTACAGTTATTCTCACTATAAACTATTACTTTATGTGCATCCCTGTAACACAACGAAGCAACAATTTCCATTCACTCAATTGTATGGTTTGTGTCATTCCAAGATACTGTCAGTGTTTGACTGAAAATGGAGTCCAAGGCAATTTTTAATAAAAGAACCAAAACTATTGAAATTATCACTTGGATTGCATTCTTTGCAACTTATCGTCGATAATTGTATTGTTATTGAACCAATGGGGCCTTCATCATCTAAACATGAGGTAATGGTTACTCGTAACATAAAATGTAATTTTGTGCAGCAATAGTTGAAAACATACAGCTGGCTACATTTTCAAAAAGAAGTTCAGTGAAAAATGGTACAGTGCAAACACTTATGTTTGGCCATATATGTACAGAGGCTAAAATAAATCTCATTGACCAAATGTGCAAAACAACAATAACAGAACAGTACACTGGCAAGACATGCAATTAAAGGTCCACAAATACCAGACAGAGTTTAATGCAGTTTTACAAACAAGACAAAACAGTGAAAGTGTACTGAAGTGTTACATTGGCTGAGCATAGAAGTGTGTACATTGGCTGAGCATAGAAGACATCCCCTTTTATAAAATACAAATCTCTTCTTAATTTAATACACGACTTAACGGCTCAAGAAATTTATGCCATTGGCATTTTGAAGAATTCTGCTATTCAGTATGACTGGCTACTACC
Organism: Unio delphinus; assembly: GCA_029339505.1. Taxonomy (NCBI): domain Eukaryota; kingdom Metazoa; phylum Mollusca; class Bivalvia; order Unionida; family Unionidae; genus Unio; species Unio delphinus. The sequence continues at coordinate 20,562,326 of JAQISU010000010.1, forward strand.
TGTTCAGAGGTTGTTGTTGTTGTTGTTGTTGTAAGGTTTAACACCATTTTTCAGCACACGATAGGCTATAGATGGCAGCCAGTATTACTGGTGGAGGAAGAACCCAGGAAAATCCTCAGAAAGAACCACCGACCCACGAGAAGCTATTGGCAAACTTTCTCACATAACTACATTAGCCGAATCTTAGACTCGAACCCACACAGACAGAGGTGAGATGGCAGTGATCCATAACAGAAAGCACTTTAGACCACTTGGTCTCTGAACCACGAATGAGGGTAAAGTGAAACAATTATGAATGCATATGACATATTTAATCTCGGAAACATGTTATGAGGAAAACCACCTATTTCAAACGGTTGCTTTACTTTAATTAAAAGTAGTACTGACTTTTAAAAAATATAGTAAAGTAAGTTTTTGGTTCAGCATTGTATTGTACCTTTCTTTACTTTTATCGATTAGACCAACATTCTACTCGGTGGTATTTTGAGAACAATACTGGTTGACAATATCCAACACCATTTATGTTCACAGGACGACCTCAATAGTAAGGGAGACTACTTTTACAGTAACGGTTATGGAAAATGCTTGATTACGCACTTTTCCAACCAAACATATTTTTATTGTTCTACAGGTTGTTGTTGTTATTCTCTTTATAAGATAATCTTTAAAAAGACAGGTTGAATGACCAAATTCATAAAGATTAAAGATTTTATGTGAATTTTTTTTTTGTTTTCATGTGAAGAACAAGTTTTTTAAATTCTTTTTTCTCGTGAAAACCCATTCATTATTTTTATTCCGGGACTATTCCGGTCGTACTAGAGTCGGCTTACTAACGTTCTCGGCATACCTGTCAACAATTTATATAATACTAATACGGTGGATATAATGTACCTTGTCAACGGTCATTAAAACGTTTGTGCTATTTTTTTTAATTGATTGTACTCGTGTATGATGTTTACTAGTCTACAGGTCATGTGACATTCATTACCGACGATTTCATTTATGAGTGTAGGATTTGTTCATATAGACCTTTGTGATTATTAGAAACTTTTAGAACAACAGTTAATATTTAATTTAATCTGATCAAATGCACCTCTATGAAAATATTGATATACACTACAAATTGCTGAATAACTGTGAGAATGAAACATTTTTGCAATTTCTTGATCAGCGCCTAGCAAGGTTGAAAGGAAGGATTATTTTTTTGCTGGATTCATTAATTCCCCTGTACTGATCTTTCAAATGGTAATAATCATTTTACAACCAGAACCTGCCGGAAAAAAATGTAATAATTTTTTTTGAAATATTGAATATAATCTACACAAATTTTTCTTGCACAAAATTGATACCACTGAAACTTGTTATCATTTAAAATGTATTATATAAAGACAAAGGGTTTAATTTAGTTTGATCAAAACCTGAATTTTAAATATGTTTTATATAGTTTCGTCTACATATATTGTTCAAATATCCTCATTAAGAAAAATATATTATAAGTGTCAATGAACGAAATTAGAGTACCAAAAAATTATGGAAATATACACCACATTGTTGCCATAAGTTACAGAAACCACAAACAAGCGCATGCTGCTTTGAAGTTACAACTCTGGAACAGTCCACACACTGGTCAGTACCAACTGATGTGTTGATATGATCGTTAGGTTGCAGTGTGTGTGTGTGCGTGTGCGCGTGTGTGTGCGTGTGTGTGTGCATCGCTTGACAGAAAAGACCAGAGTCCGTTTTTTCCTTCTTTTTTATTTTTAGAAGAATTTTTTTGTGGAATCCTTCAACAAACAACACTGGCATTTTACAACCGATACAGTTTGCTATATATTGTTAATACGAATAAGTGGTGGTACGACATTGTTGGATTGTATGGATCGACAGTGACAGTACATGAAAACTACAATTTAAATTGTATGAACGAACCTGTAATGAGCTGTCTTTGTTATGGGTCGACTCCGGAATGGGCCGAGAATATTATTGGCTGGCATCTCCAGGCATAGTATTTGCCATGTTCTTACATGGTGCAATTTTTTTTTTTACCTGACAGAACCGTACCACTGCATAGTCAATTTTTCGTGAACACGCCTGTTTTGTTGAGTAAACTACTTTTCCTCGTGACAAAAATCACTGTCGTTGACACGAATCTCCATTGTTAAAGGTGCACCAATACTAATTATTTATAAGACTTTTCAGACTTATAATATTTATAAAACTATAATAATAACAATTTCTTTTTCATGTATTACATAAAAGGGACGAAAACATTTTTTGGCAGTGTGGAGGGTCAATTTTCATTTCTTTTGGTGATTTAAAAAAAAATCATTTATTCGGGCTTTTATTATTGACCTCGATGACATATGAGATCTACCGAAATGAAAGTCAAAATATATGGAACTGAGGAGATACAAGAAGTTAATCTGAGCATTTATTCATTTATGATTTTCATGTTGTTAAATAAGAAAGCGTTAACATTATTTCATTCTCTTTGAAATCAGAAGATTGATTTTGATCAATTCATGCCATAATAAATCTTGTTCAATTGGTCGTAAAGATACAAAGTTTGCAGAACTTTTTTTCGGTTCATACTTCGTTGAATTAAAAAAATACATAAAAAATCCTTATAACTAAATTTAACAGCATAAATAGTTAAATAAGCCCATAGTATAATAGCATTCATTTATTTAATCATATTCTGAGTTTATAAGGCACAATATTACGCAGAATATTAAAGATTTATTTATATATTGTAACACCCCGTATATGGTATACCGTAAAGACCATAGTGTAGGACGTAAAATGATTTTTATTAAGTAATAAAAGTGAGACAGAACATGTTTTCAATCTCTCGTAGTGACTTTACATAAATACAGTGTCTGTCACAACACTGTCAGCTTCTGATAACATAGTGCAGACTTGTTTGTCTAAATTCCCAAAGACAAAGTTATAATATACCATATTATAGTGAAATTAATTATCTTATTAAATTATAGACAGGTTTATTTGCCATTGCCTGTGTCACGTGGTACAGCAGCCATTAGATTCCTGCGAGTTCGTCTGTCTCAGGTGCTTGGTATTTACGTTCAGTGGTTCTAGATTCTAGATGTTTTTATGCTGGATACAAAGCAAAGTATAAAACAGGTAGTGGAACTTCCTGTGGAGTCAATGGTTGTACAAATAACTCAAGAGAAACAAATATATGGAAAGACTCATTGAGTGATACACAAACAAATCCACAGTGAATTTATCGTTTAGTGTCTTACAAATTTCATATGATTTCACTTTTTGATCACACTTTAATTGTGTATGCTGCACTTGTTAACGTGAGATGAGATCTATAAAGTTGATTAAATAATGCAATTCATGTATGTTTTTTTTAATGTAGTATCAATGTTGACTAAAGGATTATTAATTACCTTCGTGAACAGAAACAAACAAGGTGAACAGACCTTTTTGCTAGAACGTAATTTTTGAAAAACAAAACTGCCTACAAAAATAAAAATATAAGGTCAATAACGTCAAACCGAAGCCACTAACTGACCGAAGTTTTCTCAGAATGTGTTAGCTTATTTTGGTTACCTTATCCTGTCTTTTGTCCCTTCAAATTTTATATGTGCGTTTTGTTTACCCTCCCGTACGTTTGATTGAGGTCGCTCCCTCTCTTCTGCTGTAATTAAATCATTATATAACCGAACATATATCCCATTTACATGAAGTCTGATGAATATTTCTTAAAGTAGGTGTATTGACTCCATTAAATACAGCTAAAATATTGCAGTTATCTCTGATCACTTTAAGTATTTGTTTATATCATACAGTAATATAAATTATATCAGCACTTTTATGTCTGCCTCGTGAAAATATACTTGCTGGATTTGATTGTTTGTCCAGCATTACATCAGCATAAACAACAAATTATTAACAAATCCATCAAGTTTGTAAACACTCGACGGTTCATCAATATCGGTTATAAAATCAATGATATCAATAATTTCTTCATTTAATACTTTGCAGTCTCGTTAAAATCTTTAAGAACATTGCAGTATCTCTGATCATCTGCAGATGGTGGTACTAAACATAATTCAAATAATACACAATACATAGGTTCAATAGGCACTTTATTGCACATATAAAATAATCTTTGGCACAATGGGGGGCAAGTCCTGTCACAGCACATTGCTCCAGCCCAGCTCCGAATTGTTTGTGTTGCATAGGAATGGCTCAGGAAGAAAGATTCATGGGAGCTGATAGGGTTGTGAAATGTCGTATGCATCAGCGATAATAAAATTATATTCAGAATATTCCAGAATTAATCGTGTATAATGTCGCTTTTTGACCGAGATCTTTTGAGATCATTAAGTGATGGTAACCAAACTTAGGTCTGCTTCCGACATGATATAATTGCCTCACTAACCGTCAACGATATTAATATTGCACTATCAATAATATATCGTAATAAAACTATTGGTGCCCATCGCGCTTCTGAAAAATGTCTACCAAACCAGACATAATAAACCGGATGAAGATCTTTGGCCATTTCAAACGAGACTATACGGGCAAACCCGATCAGGTCAAATTCAGATAATGGTACATTAATTGCCACTCTGGTCATCTCATGTGTGGGGTGCCCAAACCGCATAAAATACCCGGCACATTTACCCAATCCAAGAAAACGTCGTGGATAACACGCGGCTAAACTCACCGATATCATGTCGTCGCGGTCATACTTGGTATTCTACAATCCACCGTGTCCATATTTACATCAGCTTGACTGCACATCAAATTCAAATCGTGTGGCTTCCACGAAATTTTCTCTCCGGCAGTGTGGGCAGCAACTGACGGAACTGTTAAACAATTAATAAGTAGTTGTTCAGTATTGTTTGACATTTTCTGCGCAAGATTTTTCATCGTTACGTGAAGAGATTCTTTACGATATAATTTGCCGTCAAGTCGTACAAATTGATCATATTTTCTATCATCGGAACTTTTTAATAACCATATTGACACGGGATCGTTTTTACTTTTTTCGTAAAAAAAAATCAAACATGTTTCTCTCAGAGTCAAAGTAAAATCTTACAGTTCGATCTCGTGGAAATATTGTCACCGTGTTAATTCACGCGTGTGCATTATGATCAACTGTTTATTGGAGCTCTCTTAGACTTATTCTTCAACTCATATGAAACCTCTCCGGTTATCGTTGTCACCGTTATTGGAAATTTTAATTTACTTGATCACTCGACCACATCATTTATTGTAGTTCCGGTGTTTTTAACAGATTCAGCCCACTTGGCTATTATTTCACGCCGTCGATCCGTTGACTTGTTACCACGCATCGCATTTGTGAAATGCTCAATTATTTGCTCAGCTACGCCATTCTGACTTGACTTTGAAAATCTCATTCAAGCTAGTCTGTTAATCTCGTGTTTACTAATCAGATAAACTCCGTAAATGAGTTCAATCGCTCATTATCACATACTCGCCTTCTGAGTCTTCACAGGATTACGTCTGTCATGACTTTGCCATGCCCATTTGTTAAATTTCTGCATCAAATACTGTTTGTTTGTTGTGAAATCCATCGTGGTGATAATTTCACTCGCACACGCATCATTCATTGTCGCGGTTGCGCCGCTAACACTATATGTCGATCAGGTATACGCGACACCGTAGTTGCAGGTAGTAGTTTTATCCCTTTTTACACGGCGAGTATTTTAGGGAAAAACTCATCAATTATATCGTTGACAGATTTTTTTAAAAACTCCTTCCGGTTATACCCGGGAAATTTAAAACTCGGTAGATCAGCTTCTGTTATCTTGTTAAGAAATTGTTGCTTAAGTTTATATTCTGAGTTAATTACCGCTTGTATGCAATTTCGATTTATGTATTCGAGATCGTCCATAATTTGATTTAACGCCTGAAGTAATGCGATCATTATTTTCATTTTATTTCGATTGACGTTTTTTTTTTAAATCAATTACTTCATTATATACCTTAATCATGTTGGTAAATTCGAAATCTGATATTATTGTGTCGTCGAGACTGGATGATATAAGCGACGATAATTTAGAAAATGCTGCTATTGCTATACCTAACCGCGTAACATAGTCACGAATTTTCTATTCTTGCATTAATATTAAAAATACCTGTTATTGCTGCTGTGATGAAATACATATTGACGTTGCATATATAATTGCCGCTGATATTATCGCTGTCAACGCCGATAATACTATACTGGTGGACGCAACTAATGTGGACAATAAATAAACTACAACATCAATGGCAACTTCACGCCGCTCGTATGTTTTTACTTTTACAGTATATTTGTCAATGATGGGTTTTAAAGCTGACTGACATTTACATATCTGATCAATTCTATATTTTTGGACTATTGATTATGTCAACGCCAAGACTAGTTTTACAAGTTTCCAACTGAGGTGTTTCAGCAACAAATTCCGGACACCACCAGTAAGATGCTGTTTTTAATTTGTTATCAGCTGCGTGCAGCATAAACGTTTCTTCGCTTCCGCTATTTAACCCAACAGCCACAACTCTGGAAAATCTCTCGGTGTTATGTTGCCAGGGATATGTCGTGAAGTTACTAAAAATTTTGCAGAGCTCAGCACAGACAACATGTGTTCAGTTAGTAGTGAGTTTGTACATATTGCGACTACCTGGAGTATAATTACCGCGATAGTTTGTATCAGTGATTACATCAATATAATATATTTCTTTGAGCTTTAAAAATGATGAAATTAGTGTATGGGATTCATAAATAATAACGTGGCTGTGCATGCGACATGGAAGTCGGAAATGATTAGTCTGATCGCAGTCTCTGATGCACTGAGGTTGATTCCCTTTTGTGTTGAGGAAAAGGATAGTTTGAAGTTTCCGCTTTAAATTATAACTATAATTCAATACAGTTAGACATCAAAGCACGGCTTCTTTAATCATCAAAGAGTCAAGAATCGTTGCGACAATCACCAATCAATTTTTCTATTGAAAGAAAATCTGCTTCAGATAAGGGGAACTTCCGATTCCAAGGATGTAAATGTACATCTGAAGTACAAGGCATGTACCAAAATTTCAATGCATGGTGCACTCATTTAGAATACTACCCAAGTGAATTTATCGGAACATATGCTCTATCTTGTAAATGGATCAAGTCCCGAGGGTGGAGCATTGGGTCGAATGATAGTGCCAATATGATACTGTTTTTTTTTTTATCAATTAATTATACACAGTGAAGTGCGTGATAAAGTTATACTTAGGTTTGGAATGTGTATGCATACATACATACATTGTAACAAATCTATGGCCTTGGGGAAAAGAAACTGAAAAGAGTTAGAAGCAACACGCTTTGTAACATTCAACAAATAATGTGTGTGCTTAGAATACAACGTATAAGTGTGAAAATGAAGAACGTACCTTTTTGTGAATTAATTCCTAAATAATCCTAGAATTACAGATACAAATCCTAATGATGAAAGTTCTAAAGAAACTTTAGTAGAAATCCAAACTTTAATCCTAGAATTACAGATACAAGTCCCAATAATAAACATTCTGAAGAAACTTTAGTAGAAATCCAAAATGAAGTAAAATGTTGAAGAGCTTTATGTCTCTATGATGCTCGTAGTAAAGTGCTTATGTGCCAGTGATGGCTCGTAAGATGCTTATGTGCCTATGATGCTGGTAAAGTGGTTATGTGCCTGTGATGATTCGCAAGATGCTAATATTTCAATAGTATTTTTGTTAACACAAGGTAATATAACTCCAAAGTTTACACCAGTAGCTGCTGAGACATGTGATCATGTTGCAAACCGGGATGATAACGTGTATACGTTACTGATCATCTGATTCAGAGTAACGTAGGAGGCGATTTTAATCAGATTAACGTTTTTAATTTACGATATCGGGAATTCTACTAACGATGTCTTCGAGTGTTTTCTTAGTTGAATCAAAGTTCGTCTTAATTTCAGAGAGTTTCATGTTAGTGGTGAGCGGAGTACCAAAGAAATCGCCTGCGACTTCCTCATTTCTTTGAAAGTTTCTACAAAGTATTGTAAACGTGGTTACGTGAGAATCATGCTCGGTTCACAACGTGAATAATTTACCATCTACGGCGTTGTAGCTGGTACCTACATAGGTACCTACATATTTTACGTCAAAGCATTTTCCTGGGATGTTGGATCTCCAACTGCTATTATCTTGTTTCCGCTCGTGTTATGTTCGCCTGTCATTATGCAGCCTGTATTCAGCGTTCTTTTTTTTTTTGCAATTTCATCTCAGATAGTTGTAAACGATATATTTGAATCTCTGATTCTTCCGCCTTCAGTAAACACAGGAATGTTATCCGTGACCACACCGAGTACTCGTAGAACTATGTCATTCCGTTTAATATTGCTGGGTTTTAGCCTGCTATATAGGTCCTGAAAAAACATCATCGGTGTGAACCCCGGTCAGATTCATGAGATTATTAAGATCGTCTTTTGTCGTGTATTTCATAATCTGTGCCAGTTGTTTTCTGCTCACATCGAGGGATCTTCCGTAAATATCAACCATATACCTTTTACCATTTTAAATTCACAGATTTCCAATGCTGACTTGTGTAATCATGCACAGCTTTGTGAGGTGGCATTGATGACTTTGATATCGCATCGAGCACCGTAATTTCTTCACCGCCGCATATTGGCGTATCCGTTAATGTTTGTGTTGGTAGCGTTGAATACCAAACCGAGGTTGTTAACCTTGAGATATATCTGACAAACGCACGCGGTACAGCTAACCCGTACGAGTAAAAAAACAAACATTACACGAGGGTCAATCGCGTATTGATACCCAGTGAGTTCCTTTGAGCAGCACTGTCATCGAGAATAATAATATCTGTTTCGGTGCTGTTTGGATATTGTGGTAAACGACCATGCATAAAACATCTTCTGAAGTGTTCACAAAAAAGTATTTTAAGATGCTTAGTAGCATCGATTTAAGAAAAATTTGACAACTGCGTTAAACTATTTCTGGAATTTACGAGAACCGACTTTCTGAACGTCTTAGGCCGTAACCGCGTGTGAAGAGAATACCTGGTAATTTTAGGCCCTTTCCCTTATTTGTATCCTTTTCCATATCTTTTTTTTATTTCCGTGTCAGCAATGGCTGCAGCAGCGGATCCAGCAGCGCCTAACGTAACTGTTTTAGCAATAGATGGTGCATCAGCAGCTAGCAGAGCTTGTATTGGTGCGAGAAATGAAAATATTCCTCTGGTTTTAACTGATTCGATGATAGCTCCGGCGGCGAGTTGAAGTCGTACTCCAGTCATGGATTGTTTAGCGTCATTGAGATGTTTAAATTGACACGCCTTCAATGATAGTTTATTTTCTCCGCCTGTGATTTGATTGTGCTTTAACGTTATTGTTGCTCAGGATTTTTTCACCAAAGCGGATTGTAATTTCTTGATCTGACCAGAAGTCAGACTGACTCATGCATGATGATATGATATTTAAAAAAAAATACTCGTGTTTCTAAAAGATTATAGATTTTCCACCGGCGCATCAATGACTCACATTCGTCCACTACCACCTTCAAGTAACATTGTAAATTATTTGATAAATAGGTAATCGTGAATTCGCTGCTCTGACCATTACAGGACCACGATGTCGTTGATGTATGATCATCTTATTTGTTATCTATATTTTATCTAATCACTGTGATAGTCATCAACGAGTTCATCAATGAGTTATTCATAATGCTACCTGTGAATAATCGCTGATATATATCAGCTGCTTAATTTTTTTTATTTTTGGTGAGTTATTACCGGCTTGCATGTCACCCACGAGAACTTCTAACCGTTGCACGTCATCGAGGATATTGTTAGGACAACTGATAAACCCACTTCCGGTCACGCCTAGCTCTACCGGAGCAGAATCAAGTGACAGTTGACTCCGTGATCAAAATCGTTGCTTTCCTCGCGATATAACACCCTTTTATATTTTATTAACTTTACAACAAAATCATCATATTTTTTAAATACTGATTTGTGAAATACCCTTATACTTACGAAACGCTTTTGGTGTCCACTGATTTTCTGGAGTGTTATAAAACTCTGGTTATATAAGCTTGTACCGTAGTGGATACCATTTTGCATCAATAGTGACAGGATCACCTATAATTTACACATAACCTTGCTAGTGTAAAACACTTAGTTTTTAATTCTGGTTTAGATATATATTTGACACTGTTTTTAAAATCCTTGATTTCTGCACGTGTTTTAACGGCAGATTTCACAGCTTCGCTAATTTGTTTTGGTAATGCTTCGACAACCTTCTGTGATGCTGCTATAGCTGCAGCAATTTCTTCTGTTGGTTAAATAACTGAGACTAATGTCTCAATTATTCGTGCATTGTGGGAAGTTAAATGTGATGGATTAACGACTTGTCAGTGACTCGAGGACGAAATTAGTCATTTGAGTGAGATGATATGTCAGTGTTAAAGGATGCCATTTACATTGCCGTTTAATCAACGTGTTCGATCATATAACCAATGTCTGTCTTCGGTAATACAGTGTCCTTCAACGTGTTCAGTAATAAATGCAATGTCCGTAAACATGTTCGTTAATACAATATCTGTCATTGTGTTCGGTAATACAGGCCAAGTCCGTCGACATGTTGGGTAATACCAGTCCGTTAACATGTTCATTAAATGATTAATACAATGTCTGTCATTGTGTTGGGTAATGCATGCAAGGTCCGTGAACATGTTGAGTAATACAATGTCCGTTAACGTGTTCGGTAATACAGGCTATGAATGTCAACAAGTTCGGTAATACAGGAAATGTCCGTGAACATCTTCGGTAATAGAATATATGTCAACGTGTTTGGTAATAAGGTTAAACTTTGGCGTCTTGCTAGGTAATAACGACAATGTTCGTAAGTGGCGTCGGTAATCCAATCTCCTTCAACGTGTTTGGTAATACCGGGAATTTCTGTGAACATCTTCGGTAATACAGGTTATGTCCGTCAACGTGTTCGATAATAAGTTAATATCCGTCGTCTTGTATGGTAATAACGACAATGCTTCTTAATGGCGTCGGTAATCCAATCTCCTTCAATGTGTTGGGTAATACAGGCAATGTCCATCAATGTGTTGGATAATACCGGTAATGTCCCTCAATGTGTTGGGTAATACAGGCAATGTCCGTGAACATGTTAATACAATGTCCGTTAATGTGTTGGGTAATACAAACAATGACTGTCAACGTGTTCGGTAATACAGGCAATGTCTGTGAACATCTTTGGTAATACATTGACTGTCAACGTGTTCGGTAATACAGGTAATGCCCGTTAACGTCTTCGTTAATAAGGTTAATATCCGTCGTTTTGATTGGTAATAACGACAATGTTCGTTAACGGCGTCGGTAATCCAATCTCCTTCAACGTGTTTGGTAATACAGACGATGTCCTTTTGATTAAAAAAGTATATGAATGGGTGGTCAGTTGTAGTTAAGTATGAATCTTTCAAGTAATTGTTCCAATCCTGACATTTGCACTTGTGAAGGTCGCGTATACCACAAATGATTGGCACGATATCAAAATGATTCCAGAGATTATAAATCAGGTCATCTCCTGCTTATTAACGGTCGATTATATATACTCAATAGATTTTCCAATTTAAGAATTTGAGTGAGGTGTCTGACCTTTCTGTATGTATCTCACTGTATCTCTGACCTTGGAGAACGTGAAAGTAATTTGTGGGATATTTGTAGTTGCTAGTCACTTGCAGCCCCAGTATCTTAAGTCACAGGTGCATACACCGGTAACCAAGCAGAGTTAACTTTACGTATAAAATATACAAAGCTCTAGTCAGGTAAACAATTCATGCTGAAAGTCACAGAAGAACCCATCGGGCGTTAAATAGGTCTATAAATTGGTACAATCAGGAAATTAGACTTATTAATAATTTCTTGTGTGTACAAATATTAAAAACACTGTGATCAAGTTCTTGTAATAACTGAAGACGAAGGCAACAATTTTCGTTTCGTTAAAGATACAAACTGGATGTCTAAATGCATGCGGGTTTTGCAGAGCAGTCTAGTTTTCTTGGGGAATATTTGGGCAACTGACTACACCCGTTCAGTACATTACTGGTTAACTGTGCTTGCTATGGAGATGTGAAATGCGCTAGAGTAATATGCGATAAACTGGAGACAATCAATAAATCTCAACTTGCCGAGTGTCACATACAAATGATTTTCAGTATTGTTTGGAGTGCATTTTATTTTATCGTTGTTATTGATTTTAGGCGATTAATTAAATCTTTGTTGTCGAATAATCTACGACAATATGAGAATCGTATCCATGGAAATTATTTGCGACAACAGGAATGAAATCTGGTGCGTTATATTTAAGAATGCATTTGTCATGAACTGGACGGCGATAGTTACCTGTAATATGATGCAATCTTTTACTCGATCTTGAGTCGTAAACTCCTCCTCGCAAATATGACATATTTTTGCCGAAGTAAATTCTGCTCCCTGTTTTATTGTAAGCGTTTCATTTTCATTATCCCGTCAGCACCATCATGACGGCATCAACCTCGCGAAAGAGAATTTTCTAAAACCATAGAGCAGCATTATCTCCACGGTAACGTTTAACAGGTTTTGATAAACTTTCATCAAGAGAACATAAAATTCTTCACTCGACTTCACATGGATAATTTCTTGTAAACGATTTACAGGGATCATTTTCTACTCTTTCATCTTGTGTCTGTAATTTACCTATCGCCACATTTCAATCATGCTTATCAATTAACCAATCAGCGAACGTAAATAAGACATACTTCTAGGCTTTGCTTTTGTCCGCCATTTTCCTCCGACAAGCTACTTGTAGCAATAATGAATTGATAATGATATGTATTTAGAAATTTTGCAATAATTTGTTGATTTCTCCATCGAAAAGGGTAAAAAAAAGTAAATACTCATATCATCTAAATGGAGGAATTAGATTTATAACATAGACAGGACATGATTGATAAAATCTTGTTTTGCGGTCAGCTGAACATGAAAACAATTGATAGCAACTACATCATGTTTATTTGCATACACGTATGTTGAAAGTTCTTCCCGTCAACGGCTTGAAGAAAATTATTAAAATTGAAGTTGAAAAATATATTTGAAAATAAACGGTTCTAGAATATGGGCGTAGACCCCCGTTACTTGTGGGTTTGATGTATATTATTTTTCTGGTATAGGATGGACTTGATCCACAGACTACATTATTTAAAAGTTTGACAATGTACATTTTAATTTTTATTGTCCCAAAAGTAACAATGTATCGTCTCGATCTTTCAAAAACTTAAGTAACTATTTATTTTCTCATGGGTCTGAAAGATGGGTGCAGATATAGACAAATAATAAGAAATGCCCCCAAAAAATGGTTTTAGATAAATATCGCCCCATTAATTAAGCACGCATTTTTATATTTACATCAACATACATCAATGATCAAAATTCCATCTGACAAACACAATAGAAACTTACAATTATTATTTACAACATTATACTTCTAAACATTAAACATTTATGATTTTTTTTCATTAATTTTTAATTAAATTACTTCCAACGCAGCACAAACATAAGCCAGATAAAATAAATAAGGATAAGATTATTTACTAAATACATTGGAATGATTTTACAGTGAATTTCCGTTTTCATGAATAGGTTCTCGAGCAGCTTTGAAACTGATCTGTATAATTTCTGAATTAAAACACTCAGGTTATTTTACTATACGAACGTGCACTACAAATATAAATATTGTCTACATCAATATAAATTTTGTGTAACTTTGTAATTTTACATTTTTGAAAATAATACAAATCATTTTTAATAAATGTTACGCAAATGTAACATATTTCTGTGCCAAATACTGCATGTTTGACAGAGATTAACAGCTTGGCGTGTCACATGATTCGTAGACGGAGCGATCTATCATTTGGCGTAAGGATAATTCGTGAACCTTATTTTTATATTTTTGTCTTTACCTGGCATAGATATTCGTTGCAAGTCAGAACAATGTTCTAGGTGACGATATAATATCAGTGTTGCAAGTCAGAACAATGTTCTAGGTGACGATATAATATCAGTGTTGCAAGTCAGAACAATGTTCTAGGTGACGATATACCATATCAGTGTTGCAAGTCAGAACAATGTTCTAGGTGACGATATAATATCAGTGTTGCAAGTCAGAACAATGTTCTAGGTGACGATATAATATCAGTGTTGCAAGTCAGAACAATGTTCTAGGTGACGATATAATATCAGTGTTGCAAGTCAGAACAATGTTCTAGGTGACGATATAATATCAGTGTTGCAAGTCAGAACAATGTTCTAAGTGACGATATCAGTTGGGACTTACATCCGTGGAGACACTTGAAAGAAATGTTCCTTTTCGTTGTGCTTGTTATAGGGTCCACCTACCAACTCGTTAAAGTGTTTGATTCACACGTAATGGTTTTTACAGAACTGCAAGTTTATTGTTGTTTCTTTGGATCTTGCAGTATCTGATTTTGCTCGATCGTTGATATATCTTGGATAAATTATTCGTGTATCATCATCTACTGCAAACACCTTATTACCGCCTGGTAAAAGAAAATGTTGTTTCTCAAAATTTGGAATTTGATGCTCAGAAACAAATCTATAAAAAGTTTAGATTGTTAGAATGACAAATGTAAATTGATATTCTTTAGGTGTGCTGATCGGCTGAGAACAATGCTGATAAAAGCGCCCATTGAAAATATTTGTTATCGTTGTTCTTTACAATGATACAACATTTCAAGTTTTTAATTTAAGTTGGCAGATCGGCATATCAGCTACTTCGAAATAAATATAGTTTATAGTATACAATTTCTGTTATTTTATTGAATCTCCAACCAGATTCAGATGTTACGGTCTTTTTCTATACATCTTGAGAAATATTATTTTACAATGACATCAAATTTGTTCCAATCAAAATACGGCGGGACAGCAAAGCAATGTAAGGACCAGCAAGTTCTTCGAATTGCTGTTGAGTCGATTGCTTCTGATCGGCAAGACGATCCGATGAAAATTTCATCTTTGAAAAACGAACGTGAAATTGCACACTGATATTTAGACCCTTATGCGTTGCAAGCTCAAATTTCATGACTGTTTGAAGTAGATTTGCAAAGGAGAAATTTATTAGTAAAAGTATATTGTAAAATCTCCAGCTATTGTCAAATCCAGCAAATGCTATTTAACTTTTTGGGTGCTGATATTTTTCTGTATCTGCAAGTTTCAACATCATATAACATAATGTATTATATTTCTCTAATAGTACGATACGATATTGCTCATTAGAAATTGAAAAAAAGAATAGTATATGATGGCAAATGTATGCCAACGACCTATCGTAGTCAATATTATTGCGAGATTCCAAGAAATATTTTGGTGTCATCATAAATATAACTTGTTTGCCGGCAATGAACTTGGTTGTCCTTATAAATCTCAAGACAAAAATATGTTATCGGGGTATTAACATCATATGCTTATCAGATAACGGTAAAAGCACAAGATAATACTGAATATACAAAATTGATTTTACATGAATTTATCTGGACATCATTCAATGATGATATTCCAGTTGGGATGCAAGTTTATCATGTCAAAGATCAGGTCACCGACAATGCTATTGGAAATTTGATTTTGAGGGAGGAGTTTAAATAACATCCAATCTACGATTTGATAAGGCTAACAGAGGAAGTGTTGTCAGGAACTGTTAGGATTGAATTTTTAGTAAAATTAATAAGATTGATATTTTCTTTGAATTGTATTAAAGTAATGTTTTATTTATTTATATTTAAGTAGTTTCTAAAATATATTAAAGGTAATTTCACTTGTTTTTGAAGCACAACTATATAGAATAGAAAGGGTTGCGGAGCAAGTGCAAAAAAGGCAATGTATATAGACATACTGTATAAGACTGATAAAAAACTAAAAGCTTGCCAATGTATAGTGTTGTGTGGAAGCATATAACGAAAAACATAATACATGTCATTTTACAGACCTCAGCTACAGTTTCTAGGTTCCATCAGTAAACATATATTTCGTAACCTAGTGATTGGCGTAAGTCCAATTCGGTTAATAAAGGTGGAGTAACCTCTCTCTAAGAAACTCCTAGACGACACAGAAACAAAATGGCTTCCAACTAACGGATATCCATATTTGGTCTGACGTCGTCAAACGAATATAAATAACTACAAAATTAAGTCTTATGACGTAAAATAAGGTGGTTTTCACCTGTTGAAACTGGTTCTTACTGGTTGGAGAGAGTCAGTATTTTTCTGACTGATGCGTGGAGGGTATGACCTTGTCTAACCCTGAATCTGGCCGAATGTGTATAAATACAGAAGCGCAATCGGCTCGGATTTAGTTCTACGTATCAGCGGAAAATTGACGTTAGACTCTTCATTCCAGCTTCGATTCCGTACCTGACTAATTCCCTTGACATTTCATCATCGGGTGACATTCTTTATCTGGGGACTCATCCTTTTTCTTCTTACTATCCTCCTGAGTTCCCAGCCTGTGTTTATGAGACCGATCTATAGAACGTTCCAGCCAAACATCTCATAAAAGTCTCATAAAAGAACTAAAAACGTTTTTGGTAATATCAATACTACGGAATATTTTCATGTGTCGGTACGAGGTACTAATACTGGCTATGTCAGCTATTACCTATTTGTATATGAGATACTTACTGAACCTATCCCCAAAAGTCTTATCTTTGATTACATGAACGGAATAAAGACGCAAGACCGACCTGAATATCCTGACATTGTTACACCAAAGGAAAATACGAGATGCGGCAGAGGAGGTAGTACTAATTTCAAGAGTCCTAAGACATGTTATAGCAACAAACTCTCTTACAGGATAAGAAATATTACGTCAATTAATTTCAACAGCGGAAAACTATTTTAATATTCATCCAACTTCAATATGTTCAATACTTAGCTCTTATTGATGAGCGATAAACGAGGCAGAGGGTATTATGAATTTTACAAATCTCTGGTATGACTCGGCCGGGGATCTAACCCACGATGTCACGCAACGTAGGGATGTTTTATATAGCGTCCGTGCTTGAGATATCTAAACCGTAGTCGTTTCAAGTCTGACCAACCGTTGTTAATGTGTCAACCTGTGAAGATATCTACACGACCAGCAAAACTGAATGAAGCACACGTATACTTGCATCATGTCAGGCAAACCCTGATGCGAAGCCTGATGAGACTGAAAATGTCAGGATGCTGAGAGTGGCACCAGAGCAAGAATAATGGACCGAGAAGTAGAGATTTCATAAACAGCGGAGGGAATAGGAACAACAGCATCAGCAGCAACAACCGCATGAGCCAGACAGGGGTCTTTAGAACCGCAGTATAGACATCAAAATGTTCTCCTTCTCATTTCGAAGGAGGAGACCATATCCTGTGGGAAAGCATGCAGGCAAACAGGGGCGCAATCGAGACGATAAGAGGTTGTCACAACCCCAAACAAAACAGCCATTTTCAGGGCTACCTCAAAAATCTAGGAAGAGTTAGTAGTTAAATTGCCAAGCATTTTTGTATTTGTGTTTGTCTGTAGGTTAAACTATAGAAGTGTGCCTATAAACACATCGTTTCCTTGGCTTGTAACATAATGTGTGTGTTTGTCTGTAGGTACAAAATTGAAGTATGCCTATACACACATCGTTTCCCTGACTTGTAAGATAGTCTATGCGGTTTTTATATGTATGTGTGATAATATAGTGTGTTTTGGTTTTTAAATAAAATGTGAACGTGAGTGTTTTGTTAAGGTCATCCCGTTTTCTATGCTTGTCAAGGGGGATGTAGATTTTCAAATTGATAGAACTTCAAATGCACATGGAGAATTGCTAGGCGCCTTCTAGAGGAATCAGCTATGGAAGCAAATCCAGACAGAAGCCAGAAGTGAAGAAGAGGAGGAAAAAGAAGAAACAATATGAGATAGAAAAAGAAAGGCCTGTCTCATCACATGAATAGGTCAATGTGTGAGGTGAAGACTTAAATCAAGAAATCCAACAAGGATTGTATTGGGAGTCTGTCCGCAATTTCCATTCTCCCTATAAATCTTGTCAAAATAGGGCCGCGAAACTTTTAACATGGAACTCCTATAGTCCTATTTTTACTACCACTTACTATTAACACAAGTCAGGTATAACTAGTATACTTAAATCATGGCATGCAAAACGAAAGCAATTGGTATGAGCCTAAACGAAAGAAAGTGGAATCGGAGCCAGCATTCGCTAGTACAAAAATTCAGCCGAGATCTTCTCGCGGTTGAGGTTCCTGATCGCGTCTATACAAGCATGGGATTATCGGCGTGGAGACCGATAACGTAATGGTGGATATCTTCAGTCATCTTCTTAATTATTGACTGGTGACGTTAGATCAGTGTCAGATTCTGTACGAGGACTTGATCTGAAGTTAATCACACTTTTGTCATACACACTTATCTATCCTAAATTTTGTTCTGATAAGCTTTGTTATTTCCTCGTGGATCTCGACGATAGTACGCTGCTGTTAGATTCACGTTTGATCACTTCCACGGTGTAGTAAAGTTCCACGCTGAAAATTAGACCTACAGGCGTCATACGAAATCGCGTTGATCTCCGCCGAAATAGGATAGCTTATTTAACGTCACCGTGAACAGCAATACCTGACATCATTGCCATAGATTCAGAAGAGAAAAAACGGTCACAATTTCTTAATGTGGTTACAATATCACCGACATCGGCGCGAAAATTTGAACATTAATCACGGCTAATGGATACGTCACTGCAAAATTAAAATCGAACCAAATTACTCCACGCTGAGAACCAGAATCACGCTCGCTAACGGTTATTGCGTATGATTTGACATCACTTAGTCGTTTGGAATCTTCATCGGTTTTGGCTCTGGTACTATTTTATCTGAAAATGGAGTACTCGTGGAAGATCTTCGCATCAATATCACCGACGTGAACAGCCTCTGCGTCAGCTGCTTGATCCCTCAGTGACCTCTGTCTTCCGTGATTCGGCCTCCAATGGGATTTATTCTACACTGATAAAGTGCCTCCGAGATCGCTCATGCAAATTCGTACTAATCCATTATTTTATTATTCCATCATGAACAATTATTCTTGGAGATTTGAACTTTCACTTTGTCTGTCCAGGTAACCCATACACGTCAAAACTCCTAGATTCCATTCATGTTTTCAACCTTAAACAGGAAGTTAACCAACCCACCCATAAACTTGGTCACATTTTAGACTGGATTCCTCAGATACCTGATGATAATATTCTGCAATCAACCCTTGTATCCCACGAACTTACATCAGATCACCTTAGCATTATATGCCATCTCGACGTATCAGTCTCTAACCCTCCATCTTTATTTGCTACTAAAGTGAAGCCTCCGTATGATAAATATAACCAAACTAATGCATGCCATCCAAGCAAACCTAACAAAATGCTTACCTCCTACAGCAGATCAATTCGATAACTGCCTGAGTTCATTGCTTGAAAAACATGCCCCAGCCAACAAGTGCAGAGTATCAATAAAAAAAAGTCTTCTCCGTGGTATAGCAATGTTAGGTAACAGCTTCACACTGCTAACATACATCGCCGTAAATCAGAGATTGTTTGGCTTTCCACCAGACTCACAATTCATAAACAACTCTATGAAGAACAACGTCACAGTCATAGTCCATTTAGACATATTATCCCACTACAGTACTAAGATCACGTAGAGTTCCAGCTCTAAAAATCGCTCTTTGAGATAACTAACAAACTAATGTTAAAGAACAAATGTACACCGCTTCCAACTACCTTCTCTTCAATAGACATTCCGGACATGTTTGCGAATTTCTTCTGTGACAAAGTACAAGCCATTAGAGATACGCCTGACAACACAATATCAATTCACATGTTTTCACCATACAGTTACGATACAGAATTTCAGCAACAACCATTAGGTGCATTTTAACCTGTCTCTATAGATTTAGTACGGAAAATCGTAATAGACAGTGCTCCAAAATCATGTAAACTTGATCCAATTCCAACATCACTGCAGTTTGAGTGCTTAGACCCAGTATTGCCTTTACTAACTTATGTTATTAATATTCCTCTCTCTCATCCGGGAAATTCCCATCCTTTTTCAAAACTGCCATCGTAATGCCTCTGCTGAAGAAACCAACACTTAACCATAACGATTTACAGAACTACCACCCAGTTTCTAATCTCCAGTTCATATACAAAAATCGTTCTAACCAAACTTGTATCTCATTTGAATTCAAACAGTCTTTGTAGCAATGTACAGTCTGCATATCGCCCTTGTGACAGAACTGAAACCACTCTTCTGAAAGTATTTAATGACATTATCTCTGCTTTCGATAGCGGAACTATTACGGTCCTCGCCCTCCTTGATTTGTCTGCAACATTTGACACAATAGACCATGATATAGTATGTCACCGTCTCCAGCATGTATTTGGCATTCACAATACAGATGCACAGTGGTTCAAGTCCTACTTAGTCAACAGGACACAAATTGTATCTGCAAATGAAATGCACCCCAGCCCAGTTCTATGTTGCGGTGTTGCACAGTGGTCTGTTTCTGGACCTGTTGTCTTCATCTGCTCTCATGTGTCATAGATCATCACCCGGTGTCTCACCAATTGTATATTGATGACACCCACATATACAAGTCTAGCCACCCATCTGAAGTTGATGCTACATTCCAAGGAGTAGAGAGGTGCTGATTGATTGAATGACTGATTAGGATTTTTAACGTAGCTTTAACACTTTTTCAGTCATATCGCTACGATGTCTGCTGTGAGGCAGTTTATAGTGATGTCTAGCACTGGGGCATCATGTCGCACGATGTCCCACCCAGTCACATTATCCTGACACCAGGCCGATCAGTCCTAACATTAACCTATTAATTCTGAGCGTCAAGCGAGTCAGCGGTTTTTGTAAGTCTTTGGTATGACTCGGGGGTGGGGTGGGGTTGCTGGGTTTGAACCCATTACCTCCCGCTTCCACTAAGCCACGGGAGCGGTTATAGAGAGGTGCATTTCTGATGTAAGATCATGGAAATATAACAAGCTGCAGGTGAATGATGATAAAACTGAAGCTATTCTATTCACAACACAAAGACTTTCTCACTCACATCCTTTCCCAAAAACAATAAATATCAGCATCACCAACATTAAATTCACGCAGTCTGTACGAAACCAAGATGTTACTCTATACAGTACTTTTACATTACACCAACATGTCATGAACATATGCACGGCTGCATATCTTGAACTGAGACGCATCAGCTCCATTCGCAAATATCTTTCAGTTGATGCCGCTAAAAGACTTTATTCTGTGTTCATTAGTACTTTCAAGACTGGACTATTGTAACTCAGTTATGGCTGGTTCGTATCAATATCTACTCAAGAAACTTCAAAAAGTTCAAAACACAGCTGCTCGGATCACTTTAGAGTACCATGCTATCCATTTGATTCAGAATCAAATACAAATTTTATTCTCTGTGCTACGTTTCAATGACAGGCTCCAGTCCAACATAGGTATCCGGCCTCACCATTGTGCACAGACCAGCAAGGTACTTACGCTCCTCTTCTGACAATAGTATACTCATTGTTCCCGCTATGAAAACGAAGTCATATGGACAACTTTCTTTTGCATACCAGGGCCCAGCATGTGGAATGAATTGCCCATTGAAAGTCGACACAAAACACTGGTCCCTTTCAAGCGTGCTCTTAAAACTCATATCTTTCGACTGCAAGAACAAACTTAAAGACCTAATAATGTTTCATACCTTAAATATTTACAGTATTTTGCATGTTTTCTAATTTCATGGTTTTTGTTTTTGTTTTTCTGTAGTCATATCATTATATGTGTTGTAAAACGCTTTGAGCTTCTAAAGATTAGGTGCTATACTAAGTCCTTATTATTATTATTATTATTATTATTATTATTATTATTATTATTATTAACGCCACAGACAACTTCGGAGACTCAATTTTAGACAGTGCAGCAGCCCGATAGTTCAACTCTGGAATAAACATGACCTCAAGAAAACCGTAGAGGTTCTCATGCACCATCAGAAAAGATTTTACAAGATCTTAAGACAAATGTGAGTGGTGCTACACCAATGCTTTTAGAGCTATAATGTCCAGTTTCAGATTAAAAAAGTGTGGTAAATTTTATTTAAAAAAAACCTATGAAGTGTGTCAAATTGGGTGACGGACTACACGATCTTTTCAATTAAGGATGGTCTAAAAGAAAGCCCCTTAAGATGTATATCAAGGAGTATTTCAGTCATTTCTTCTCCGTACGTTTCTAAAAGAACTAGTATTTCTAAAGTAATGAGAAATATCACTATGCAAGAGGCATATTTCTGAAAAGGTGAAAGTAAATGCTTAAGTGCGTCATGATAGTGAGATCAAAATAACTCTGTTTCATAACATGGAATGTACATGCACAGGAGTCTGACGTTTTATCAATAAAGTACGGCGAAATGTCTGACAAAATGAAATACCCTTAACAATAATATTTATATATATGTTATTGTTAAGGGTATTTTATTTTGTCAGACATTTCGCCGTACTTTATTGATAAAACGTCAGACTCCTGTGGTAGTGGTGCTACACCAATGCTTTTAGAGCTATAATGTCCAGTTTCAGATTAAAAAAGTGTGGTAAATTTTATTGTGTAGCCTCTGTCTAATGACCTATTCTCGCAATCATTTGATTTAAAGTGGAAATTAAATTATTTTAATATAGAGCAAAGAACAACAAACAGAAATAACAATATTATGAATGTCATTGTTTTTATTTACTTATTAGCTAAACGAAACTTTAAGACCCGCAATACCATAGCACTCCAGTATATATCCTACGGAATTCTTAAATATTGCATATAGCTCGTGCTTTCATTAAATGACTAATCGCATGCACCACAGTCACGTGATAACATCACCTCATGTCACATGATTCATTCTTCACGACCATACTAGAGAAAGATCAGGACTATCTCGTTTAATTTAACACGTGTTGTTTCAGAAAGTGAAGAAATGGAAACAGAACAGTATTGTATAACTATTTTTCTGGGCTTGATATTATGTTTAACACAAATAGCTGCAGTTCCATATAAAGATTGTGGTTCGACAGGTACAATTTATTCTTATTTCATAATTTCCTTGTCAGTGGGTAGTCCTACCAACAGGGGCTCGTTACAAAGCAAATTAGGATATATATTATTGCAGGTTAGACCCTGATTCATGGACGGATACTCCTAATTTGCTTTGTAACGAGCCCCTGTGGTCCTACTTGTAAGACATAGCACATGCTGATTTTGTTTAAGTGACGCCCCAAACATAAATATCAGCGTCGGGTCTTATTTGTAGGACTAGTCAGTGGGCTAAAAAGATCGTTACACGCTATATCACGACTTTTTCATATCAGTAACTTAGTAATACATGAGATACATTTACATAAATGTTAACTTGTCAATATGAAGTGGATAGAGTAGATGACTGAAAACTTATCTTTAGAAAGTTTGTTAATATAAGTATCAGCTTTTACAAATGCAAAGATTAAATGCTTGTCATTTGTAATTAGTCCAGTTTTTTTAATGCAAAATTCCATATTTCAGATAACAAATATACATTTATGGGGTCAACACGTGTTATGTGGTGAAGTTATAACGTACTTCATCAGTGTATGATTATGTACATTAGAGCCAAGTAACATAAACATCTGATGTACCATGGTATTTTTAAACTTATCGTGATATGTGCCACCATGTACCACAATATTATTAGGGACCAATAATTTTATGTTCTGAGACAGGCACCAGACACTTTTGAAACCAAAAAGTTCCTACAGTCAATAGCAGGAAGAAATATCATACTCATATATACATTATATATTTTTTAATAAAATAAATTATTTGTTGATGAAAGAAATAAAATATCTCAGCTGAAAAGAAAGTCACAGACCCCTCCCCCTTCCATTAAATGTTAGGACCTTATGTTCGATTAATGCAATGTGTCTGTGTTAATTGTTTTACTATAAACTAATCAAAATGAGATGATGAAGAGCACACTAATGCTGGCATCCTATACATGTTGCTTTGTTGATAGGAATAGGAAATAGTCACATCGAAGCCTACAATTGACTCGATACATTATTGATATGCATGTACATGTAATGGCCAGGAAACTTTGAGTGGGATACCAGTACATAAAATGCACTTAACAAATGATAAAATATTTAGTGGACTTGAGAAAAGATGTAAACTTCCAACAGATATACATGTAATTGCAGTCCTGAACAGTTTTATATGATTTGCAGTCTTTTCAAGGAATTCATGTGCTTAACATGTTAACACATACACTTGTAAAAAACTAAAAACTTGTATTTATCCCCAAAAACATTTCAGAAATTTGGATTGATACCAAATTTCTTTCACAACAAACTCGTTAACCATCACATTGGCATATGTGACATGTGTCAAACATTTATTAAAAAAAATCATAAAAATAATTACATTTGAATTATTCATCATATACAATGAGACTAAAACTAAAGTTGTGAAAAGATGACAGGAATTTCCATATATTTCTTACCAATAGAAAGTACTGGTAAATGCTACAGTAAACAAGTATACCAATAATAACATGTACCTTTAAAGACCAATGTAAATACATACATAGAAGCATACTAATAAATAGTATGGTATAGTATAGTATATAGTATACTTTAGGCTAGCCTAGTCTAAATATATAGAAGCATACTAATAAATAGTATGGTATAGTATAGTATATAGTCTACTTTAGGCTAGCCTAGTCTAAATACATAGAAGCATAGTAATAAATAGTATGGTATAGTGTAGTGTAGTATAGCATTGTATAGTATAAATATGTACATAGAAGCTTACTAAAAATAGTATAGTGTAGTATAGTACAATATATAAGTAGAAGCATACTAAGCTCTGTTGAAGTCAGTTTAAATGTTTTTATCAATCATTTTATATCAAGGACATATTTAATCTATTCCAGGTGGAAAAGTTAATGCTGTCATTGTCAAAGGATGTGAAAGCAGTGATGTCTGCAAACTACAGAGAGGAACCAATGTCTCAATTGAAGTGGATTTCACATCATGTACTTATCACAATTTTTAATTAATAACTGTTGTAAGATAGCTTTTTCAAAATAATGTTTACTTATTCGCATTACATTTTCCATTGGTTTATCTGTTGAATCCAGAAGAAAAAAAAATACATGATGCATGGAATGTCAGTTCGTTTGTGGGGCATCTCAGAAGATTTACATAGCACTAAGAAATTTTATCTGATTGGCTATGGGGTAAAATTTTCATTGTAGAGATCCCCACATCTATATGTACTTTCCTCATCATTTGTTGTGGTGTCGAGTCCATGATTCCAGTTTGTTGCAGAAGGACATGATTCTATTGCAGAAACACATTTGTGATAGCTGAGGTCAGGATTAATTTGTTTTCATAAAATTTACATGAGCAGCTGCCATTTACTTCTGTTTTAAGAGAGAGTTATTTTGTGGGAAATCTGGCCATTCAAACACTGTTCATTGGTCACCGGGTTTGATTTTTGCTGGCTTCCAGTGTGTTATCAGGTGAAATTGTGGTGATGGTCCCTTCCTTCCATTAAGTTGTCAGCTTCTCATCTGTTAGGCCAGGTATTTGAGGAAGGGAAGTTTGAACATTCAGTAGGGTGAAGAATCAAGTTTCCTTTACTCCTGCATACAGGCAGCTCAGGCCATAGGACCGTCTTTCATTGACTTAGAGTGGAAATCGATCTTTGAGCCATCTGAGCATCTAAGCAGACCAGTTTAGGAGAGCGCTGCTTGCATCCTTAGCCTGAGGTAAACTAGAATAGGTGCCCTAAAATTTGCCTGTTTCAACTACCCCAACCAGCTTACTGTGGTTGGAGGGAATCCCAATCTTGTGGTCAAAACACAAAGGAAACCCGAAGGTGTTTATTGGTAGACATGGTATTGGCAACTGCAGCAGCAATGGACATCTGCTCTTGAGGATGTGTGCAACATATGATGTTCTGATCACAAACACTGCCTTCTTTCTGCATAGCCCTAATAAACAACTTGGATGCACCTACAGTCTATGCATTGGCATCTGATTGACTACATGTTACTCGATGGGGAAAGACAGGCTGGATGTCTGAGTGACCAAAGCCATGTGTGGTGCTGACTGTTGGACAGACCACAGGCTACTTAGATTTCCAAGATGAATCTTAGAGTTCAACCTCTCAGATGTCCACATCGAATTAAAGTTCCAAAGCGATTCGATATCTCCAGGCTAAAAGTCTGCAAACTGAGCAAGCTCTGTCTGAATATCTAACAAGCCAGCTATAAACAACATACTCAAATACCAACAATGTATGGAAATGCTGGGCGGCCTTCAAACATTCGATTACTCCGCTGCATCTGCAACTCTTGGCATCACTGCAAGAAAGCACCAAGACTGGTTCTATGAGAAATGTGAAGAAATACAGTACCTAGCATTGTCTACATCACGAGTACAACATTGACCCCAAGTCTGCCACAAAGAAAGATGCTTTCAGCAGAATACTTCAAGCTGTGCAGAAGAAACTGCGTGAGATGCAGAACACATGGCTGAGCCAAAAGGCTGATGATATTAAGTCCTTTGCCGACAGACCAGACATGTAGAATTACTACAGTGCTCTTCATGGTGTTTATGCACCAGTAACAGCAGGCACAGCTCTACTCTTGAGTACAGATGGTAGCATTCTCATAACCAAGAAGGAGAAGATATTGAAAAGCTGGGCATAACACTTTAATGGCATCCTTAACAGACCCACTTCAATCCCACCAAACTTGACGTCTGTGTAGCGGTTGTTCTCCATACCCTCCCTATGCTTGCAAGACCTGGACTGTATATAGCCGATATGTTAAAAAAAGGCCTGGACCATTTCCATATAAGCTCCCTGAGAAAACGAATGAAAATCAGATGGCAGTTAAGGTACAGATCACAGAGGTGCGCACCTGTTCTGGCATGCCAAGCATCCACACCATGCTGTGCATGCCATAACTCTGATGGGCTGTCCATGTCTGCATGCCAGTAGAACGTGTACCTAATTACGTCTTTTATGGAGAGGTACAGCAAGGCAAGAAATCTCACGGTGGTTAGAAAAAGAGGTATATGGACATTCTCAAGGCCTCGTTGAAGAACGTAGGCATTGACCCTGAGAGCTGGGAGAGTGTCGCTGCTGATGAATCTATCTGGTGCAGTCAACTTAATGCTGGTGTGGTAGCCTTTGAGCAGTAAAGATTGGTGGACGCAGCTGAGAAACGTGCTCTGTGCAAATCCAAGAACAGCTTTTCCGAAACTCAGTCAGCAACCTGTACATCCATGTCCCCACTGCAACAAGCTCTTCCGGCCCGGATCATACTGATCCCCACCCCCCACCCCAGTGATACGCTGACATTGGATGGTCCTCATTGACACTGATGGATGGTTGAACATCATCATCAGTAGCAGATCATGTATTAGTGCTTTTGAAATGTATTTTGTGTATGTGTGTGTGTGTGTGGGGGGGTAAACTATTTTTATTTGTAATACTTACCTGTTACTACATCTCAGCTCATGCACAACAGGGTCCACAGACATAGGTTGAACTATAAGCAAGGGTGTGAGTTACATCCAAAAATTTAAAGAAACTGCTTTGACATAGAGAAAACAGGGGGTTGGGGCAGCATTAGGGAATGGGGCTGTAAAATGACTGAATCCTCATTTTACAATCACATTAAAAATAATTTGTAAAAATGCACTTTTTCTAATGAAGTTCTTTGTTATTCTGTTTAAATAACATTTATTTTCAAAATGTCCAACATGTGAAGATATGAAGATACAAAATTATAGAAAACGTGGCACATTTGTTTGCATGATGAAAGAAATGAATATCAGTGGAGAATTTTCAACAGAAAGCATCATGCTGTTTCAGATTCTTTAGACAACTGTTCTTTCTTTGGCTGTTGACAAGTGCAAGTGAGTTGAGTGATCTCGGGCTGCCTTGTGCCTCTTGTTTGAATGTGTGAAGTTTTTAAAAATGATAAAGTGTTTCTTTTTTTAAATCAGTGTGCGTCATTGAACTTTGATACACAAGCTTACTGTGTATGGGAACTTTCCATTGTGGCTGATGCATCACAAAGTCTGTAAGTTTGGTTTCAGTTAAGGAACTGGATTTTTTTAAACTTGAAAAATGTATTCTCTGCATTGTGCACACGTGTTTAACATAAGATGTTGGATTTTTGTCAATGGAAGGTATGCATAAAAATTAAGATTATATTAGAGGTATTATTTGTCATGGTTAAGAAAATCAAGTTACAGAATTCGCTTGTCTATTTCTTGTTTCAGTGGAAGTTTCCGACAAAGCAACATCTGTGGTTCATGGTATAATTGGAGGAATTCCTGTCCCCTTTCCCCTTAGCAATCCTGATGCTTGTACTGGCTGTAATCTGGACTGTCCACTGGTCAATGGCAAAAATTATCAATTCATAACAAGTTTAGCAGTTCTGAAAAGTTACCCACAGGTAAGTTGTATATTTCCATTGTAATTTTATTGCTGGCGGTTTTAGTTAACATTTAATTCAGGACAAATAAATTAACATCATCCTTTTGTGTAAAACTGTGTAGTAGCCACATGGAATGAAGTGTAAATTGGAAAAGAAGTCTACTTTCAGTCTAGGGTAATGTAACGCAAGACAGTAATCATGTGATGAAAGGTTCAGCGCTGGAAAGTGAGATCATACACATATAAGAATGTCTGAATTATATTAATAAGATCAAAGATTTATCTGTCTGTTAATTGACACGTGTTTTGGGATACCAATGTTTATGGAATTTGTTGTTGCTACAAACCGTTGGAGATCTCTATAAAAATGATAGTATGAGTTGTCCTAAAAAAGTTTTAAAAATTGTGCAATTCATTAATAGGCCAATAAACTGTTGTAAAGCTGGGAAATTCAAAATAGTTAGAATTTTGCATCTGAAAGGCCTTGTATCTAATGCAAAAGTCTGATCCTAATGGAATTTTCCTTTGCAGCACCAATACCTAATGAAAATTCTGGGTGGAATCAAATTGCTATACTAAGAATTATGATGCAAATTTCAAACAACAACACCTTTAATGATGGAGCTTAAAAGTTAGATTTATACTGAAATTTCAATTTAAATGATGTGTTGACACTATAAATGATGTGTAGATGCTATAAATGATGTGTAAACACCTTAACGATGCATATACACTAAAAATGATGTGTAGATACTATAAATGTGTAG
The DNA here is from genome assembly GCA_029339505.1 of Unio delphinus. Classification (NCBI taxonomy): domain Eukaryota; kingdom Metazoa; phylum Mollusca; class Bivalvia; order Unionida; family Unionidae; genus Unio; species Unio delphinus. Next base: position 20,591,743 of record JAQISU010000010.1, read on the forward strand.
ACACTACAAATGATGTGTAGACACTATAAACAGTGTGTAAGCACTAGAAATTATGTGTAAACACTACATGATGTTTAGACACTAAACAATGTGTAGTCGCTATAAATGATGTGTAGATATTATAAACAATGTGTAAACACTAGAAATGGTGTGTAAACACTATATATGATGTTTTACACTAGAAATGAGGTGTAGACACAATAAATGATGTGTAAACACTATATCAGCATTCAGAGAACAGTAGTGCAGACAGCTAAGGTGAAGCAGTACACAGCATTCAAAATTCTATGCTGAAGAAAATAATACCAATATGAACAGATGGGAAAACCCCAGAAGCTAACCATTTTCCCTACAAGTACAATGAGATAAAATATCATAATACAGTAATACCTGTTATGAGAGACTGTCCCTTCTGCCAACATAAAGTAGTCTCCCAAGACAGGTAGTCTCTCATAGTAGTTGTGTACAAAAATACCAGTTTCTTCTGTCCAGTTTAAGACAATTTCAAGAAAAATGACCACAATCAGTGAATCACTGTATATATTTTCTGTTCTTTATTAATAGTTATTGTATGCATTCATCTAAAAACAAATTTATACAGCAGTAAAGATATACTTTTATCATTAAACATGAAATCACATTTACATATGAAGATCACATATTTTAGCGTATGAAATCGTTTTTCAATTACACCTTTTCCTTTATAAGAACCTAAATTTGTTTTACCGAAAATTTAAACGACCTTTTTGTGAATGGTCTGCTCTTTTTCACTTTCAGTTTCAAAAATTATTTTCTCCAGCCTTAAAATTCTCTTTTAAGTAGGAGCTTCATCCATTATTATTATTAAGGTTCTTGGTGTTTAACTTAGTTATTAGTGCTCAGTTGTAATATCTAACGTAAAGACAGTTTTGACTGGTCTGTGGGAAAATGTGAAAAATCTATACATGTGCATTGCATATCAAACAATTAATGAAATAAAAAGAAACCATTGCTCATCCAGAAATGGAACTTTATACTCAGACGAAAGTTAATGGCTTCATTCAAAGATGATATACAGGGATTAACTCTGTAAGCAAAGTGTGTAACCCAGTTGCAGACTTCTCAAAAGCTAAAAAATAGTGTCAGACCTTTGGTCTGACAAAACCTGAAAATCTGTCAGACCGAAAAAATCTGTCAGACCGACAAAATATAACAGAATTGAGGTATTTTGTAACGTGTTTTGTTTTCTATTTTCAAAGTGTAAATAACACATGTTAATCAAGTAAAGTTAAGTCAAACTCACTGATAGTCTGTTGTAAACATGATCAGTTTATCAAAATTGTCAAGTTCATTTCGCTAGGCTAAACAGTCTTCCTCAATGTCCAAGGTCTCCTGTTCATCTCCTGAGATATCTGTACTTCGATCCATCATAAAGGCAAAAAATAGATTATACTCTATAAGATTAAGACTGACAGTTTTTTGCTTCTCTGTCTGAGCTATACTGTGTATGAAATCTGCAGCAGCTTTGTCATTAATATTCGTACTGCCTATGTCTAATTATTTAGCTTTGTCAATTTCACTCAGCCATGTATAATCTAATAGTGGACGATTATTTTTGGCTACTGCGTGTGCATTTCTGAACAAATGCACTAATCTACTTTTTTTCAGCTGCCTTTAATTGTCTAAGTGCTTTGCCGGCTTCTGAACCTAGTTTTTCCAGAGCAGTTTTCTGTCTGCCTCAAACAAACTCTGATGCTTTTTTGGGGGACTTGGAAAGTTCATGATCATTTATTGTTGACATTCTAAAATTTGTACATCCAACGATAAACGCGTTTATGTTTCGCAAATTTTCATCAGACCTCTCTTTCTCGCCGTAGAAACTGAGACACATGGCACAATGCATAACTTGCTTTATTTCATCAAATATTAACCAGTCTCTGTTTTCTTTCCGTTTATCATTAAAGGTTCTTTCAACCCTATGTTTTTCATAATCCTTTTTCTTTTCTTTCAATTCTTCATAAGATAGTTTTCTTTTTTCCCAGGTTTCGCTCCGTCGTAATATTTGAACGATGCCATGCTGATAGGTGAGCCGCATAACTGTTTATAATAGGCGTAGCGATTGGATCGCTCAAAAGCATGTAACCAATGAAAATCTGTTTAACAAACTAGATTTAAGAAGGACTACTCGAGCGGTGCAGAGTGAGAAAACTGCCGGACAGTCGGTCCGATGCCGAATAACAATATGTCGGTCCGTGTAAAAATTTGTCGGTCATGTCTGACGGACCGACGGCTTTCGGGAAGTCTGCAGTTGTACCAACTTGAATAGTCGATAGCTTTGTGATTGGGATGTAATCACTTAATAGCATTATATGCTATATCAACTTTAGCACTACAACGGCAATTCATGACATATATGTATTTGCTTGGTTAACACTCTGTAGCATAGTTCATTGTAGCAACAATATTTTCTTTTTTTTTTATAAATATTCCGTTTATGTTTGTGTTTTATCAATAATAATCATTGCTAAATTAAGTGGTCCACGTTTTAGAACTATTTAAAGAAGAATACACACAATCACTGTTCATATTTTCTATTCTTTATCAATTGTTCTTGCTAAAATATTGTATGTAAATAAAATTATTCAGCAGTAAAAACTTAGATCATATGACATGAAAATCACATTTACATTTGAAGTTCACATGTATATGTATTTGCATATAAAATTTCTTCTGATTTGCTTTTCCTTTATGAGACCCTAAATCAGACCTGCCTACCCTTACGCTTTCGCGTAATTTTCTACGCTTTTTGACCCTTCATTACGCTATTCCGCCTTATGCGTCAAAATTACGCTTTTTGCGTTTTTTTTTTTTTTTTTTTTTCCGACGACAATGATGCAATGGTCTAAATATAGACCAGTATTTCGTATCCGGTTTCCGGTCTCACTCTCAGTGCATGTCAAACTTGGCGTCAGCATCCAAGCGTGCACGTGTGTCTGTCACCGATCGCGATCATGAAACTGATGAAGAGAGTGAAGTTTGTGTAACAGCTGGTGTTGAAAAACGAGGCAAGGCTCTCAAGAAATCAGCCTTTCAAAAGTGCCGAGATGAGTATTTTCAAAATTGGCCTTTTTTGAAACCTACGAAAGGAGAAGGCATGATTTACTGCAAGATATGCGATTGCGACCGCCATTTTTCAATAAGACACGGCGGGCCTATGATAGCGAGCGGCATATTGCAACGGCATTGCATAAAGGAAATGCAAAAGACGTGATGCCATGCAAGACGATTGCAGCACATTTTTCTCAGACACAGCAGAGTGATGCTGTCAAGCAAGCAGTCAGCATTATGAACGCATAAATTTGCATGGCAGAAATGATAGCAGAATTAAATCTGCCACTGTCCACTGCTGATGCAATGGTACAGTTTTTTAAGAATTTCCCGATTCAAAAATCGCACAAGGTAATGTTATTTTGTATATATTTTATTTTCCACTATATTATTATTATAGATGACTGGCTTTTAATTTTAAAAAATAGTCAAACATTTTCAGCTTTCTTAAATTTATAGGCCTATTTAATATTGAGTAAGATTTTAATAGGCCTAGGCCTATATCTCAGTCACTAACACTATGCCTTAGATAGTCTGAAATTCTTGTTCATTCAAGTACCTGTTGTTAGTATAATTAACTTCTTGAAACATGGTATTAAGTAATATTTTTGACAAAATGTAGACCTTATCTTTGCTTGATGACTTGTAGTTGTTTGATGAATTTTAATCATTTTATGAAATTGTAGCTTCTTCTCTTTTATTGCTTTTAATATGTGGCCACAGTGGGATGTTTTTTAATTGTTGTAAATGCAAAGTAATGTATCTTGATTAAGACATCCTGGCATGAATATCACCTCCATGGTGGACAGGGCTTGTCTCATGATATTCTGGAAAGTCTTCTAGTACTGAAATCCAGGACAGGCATCTTTGGGCAGCGAAACTACTCTCAAGAGCAGCTGAAAGCAGTTAAATCTGCATATAAAAGTAGTTTGACATCATAGAGCAAGTTACTTTGTGCTGGTTTTTTTTTTAAATGTATACAATATATAACCATAAAGCAAGTTCCTCTATGCTAATATTTTTTTTTTCATGTATACAATATGGTTCATTTTGACATTATAATAAAGATATTACAACTTTTTTCTTTGTATCTTTGGTCGTTTTGAGTTGTCGTATGTCGTGCATATTATTACACTTTCAAGTTACAAATTCCTTTTTTTAGGCTCTTGGATTATGCTTTTCCCTTATGGTCAGGTAGGCAGGTCTGCTAAATTTGTTTCACCAACATTTAAACAGTTATTTTGTGAATAGTCTCACTTCTTTCCATTACAATAACTTTTTTCTCCAGCATTAAATTTTATCTCTTTGTAGTCTTCCATTGTTGTTAAGGTACTTGGTGTTAACATTATCAATGCTCACTTGTAATATGACTCCAAATATATTTTGGAGTAGGAGTTTGGAAAATATGAAAAATCTATCCATATGGATTGTATATAATCAATTAATGTAATATGAAAGTTCTATCCATATGCATTGTATATAGATCAATTAATCATTAATGTTATATGAAAGTTCTATCCATATGCATTGTATATAGATCAATTAATGTAATATGAAAAATCTATCCATATTTATTTTATAAAGATCAATTGATCATTAATGTAATATGAAAAATCTATCCATATGCAGTGTATACAGATCAATTAATGTAATATATAAAAAACAATTATATTATTAGAGTACATAATCATTAATTCAGAGACAAAATTCAATGGCCTAATTCACAGAAGACATACAGGAATTAACTCTGTAAACAAATGGTGTCACTTGGTTGCACTAGATGATAGTTTGGCAGGATGTAATCACTGTAAAATTGGTTGATGCAACCAGCATCGCAATGTTTAGCACTATCATTCTAATCCGAGAAATGATTCTCATTTAACAGTTTAATAAACAAAGACCTTATTAACTCCCAGGCAGTGGACAGTATATGCAACCATCACCTTAAATTCGAACTACAATGGCAATTAATAGCCTGGTGTACTTAGTGACAGTGTTTCTATAATAAAACTGATCATTGCAGTCATAAATGATAGTTGGTTGCTAACAGCAGGCCAGAGACTGCTCATAATAGGTTGTATTGTAATACATGTTGTTTACATTTGATTACATTGCATTAGAATAGGCAATTTAGAAAATGCATAACCATGATGATTGATGTGTAAAAGCTAGGAGCTGAATTTCCGTGACCTCGTATTGCAAACTTTTCGCACCTATTCGGTTACTCTTGTGATGTGACATCATAGTAGCGACTCCAGTATCCTGGCTGGCCGTTCTGCATTGCTTACAGACGTAAATAGCACCTTAAGAAAAGGCTGTGGACAATATATTTTTCTATTTTCCAAACGATAAAGACAAAGAAAGTATGGATACATTATTACAAGCAAGTCTATTTCAATGCAACGCCATACAGCACTCTGTGTTCATTACATTTCTCAAATGAATGTTACAAGAGGGATCCTGAAAAATAGCAGCTCTAAGATACGTAAATGCAAGGCCAAGACAAAAAGTTGAACTGTTCCAGACATACCATTGTATATTTTAAATCCTGGGACAAGTGTCAAACATATGAGTTACAAAAAAGGGCAGAAGGATGAGTAAGTGACCACAAAATTCAGCAATCAATTTACAGACCTTTTATATACACCATCAGTGCTAATACAAATATTACAGCCTGACACCTGATCATGCTGCTGAAATGAGTAAATATGTTTTCAAGATCACAATCTAAATCAAGTCACCACTGTCCTATGTGAAAATGAGATCTGACTTTAATAAAATAGAAGCTTTGCTACAAAATAAGATTCTTAACCCCCGACACGGTCGAAAAAACACAATTTCCAGTAATCTTAAAAATAAAAGATTAAAGAAAACCAAACTTTCAGAGTATGACTGTTACATGTAGAATGTATAAATGGTAATTTGTAATGATTTGAAGGAATTGAACTATCACTTGGGCAGTTTAAATAGCAGCTCTTAAAAGAAAAGAGGTCAGATATAAATTCAAAGTTTCACATAAACTTGCTGACAATAGAAAGTGGGGGAGGCGACTATTGACCTCGCCCACTTGCCCCAATGTGCAAGCGCCCGTGGGACACGCCATTTCTCCCTGTGGTACGCCTTAGTATCCCCCAGGATATGACCTTTTTTTCATATTTTGGTCTGCATAATAGCTAGAGGTTAGAATTAATTACACAAGCAAAATGGCAGTGTAACAAATTAACAATTAATCCTTATCATTGCACTTAACTTGTGAAAAGGACTGGCCCTCTGACCTGACATAATTCGAAGAAACCATGTGCTACATAGTTTGTATGTAAACACCAGAAATTGATTGGTAAATAAACGATGCCCAATTTTGTTGTAACTTCCATACCAAAGAATTCATTTTAAGTTCAAATCTGCAGTCAAATGTCGTACATGTATGTGGCAACTGTTTTCCCACATTTTATATCCCGCCTTATTTACTTTCGTTTATGTGTTAAGACGTGCAACACTGTTTACTGAATAAAATATTTATTCTGAATTAGTTCTTTGGGGTCACATATACTGCGTCATATATTTTGTTGTATTCCTTCTTTTAATTTAATCATGGTAATGAAACTTTACATATATGGTAGAGAAATGTCAGGAGTAAACTGGCCGAGTTTCTTTGGAGAAATGGAGATTTTGTTTGCAGAGAAAAGTACACAGCATTTATATGTTTTAAACTAGTTGGTGATATTTTGTTTACTACAGTACTTTTGTAGTGGTTGAAAAATCTGAAATTTACGCGAATAATGTTTAATCTTAATCTATTTACTGCAGACAAAAATTTGTATGATATTAATTATTTCGTTACTACAGTATTCACAAGTGATAGAATATGGCATCTGTGGATTGCACACTTGATATCTATTTATGTCTGGTTTTTCTTCTTCTGAGAAATGAAAATTGAGAGACATTGAAATAATCGGGAGTTCTCTGTGAAAAATCAGGAGATATTACAAAAAATTGGTATGTTTTCTTCTTTCTTCCCCCAGCTTGAGAGTTAACATATATTAACTGTTTGGGTTTGTGGAATTTCAGTCAGGGCTAGTGAGTTTAGTTAGGTCATCAGCCCAGGGCCTCTAAAAAACATTTCTTACAGCACTGACCAGTACAGTACATAATCTATTTTAACAAGACATGTATATACTATCAGATTTGTCAATACGCTAACTGTAGCATCCATGTAAAATACACTGTAATTGAATCATAAGAAGGAAGCTTCTTAATGTTGAAATTAATTACTTCTGATTTCCGCTTTACAGATTTTTTTTGTGGAGTCCTTTTTGTGTGTGGAAAAACTAATGCTTAAATTACGCCCAGATGAAAACCGTTCTCAATGCCCTTTACACCTGCCCGGTAACAGATATTGTTTCACACACACGTTGGTCCCCAATCAAGTCTCATAATTCAGTATTATCTCTCATGGATGTATGTTTTACAAGATATCATTCCTTAGGTGTGTGTTGTGAGTAGGTAATGAATATGTTATATATAATACGATTGAACCTCATCCTTCTTAAATGAATTTATTGCATTGTGGCAAAACATTTAACTTTTGTATTGGGCACCATCACTTAATCATTATCACATTTTCACATATCACACAATGCATCAGTATTTATCAGAAAATTAACTTTTGTTTTTTTAAATTCAAAAATATGAAATATGAGCACCTTCTTACTGCTGTACCTGTATGCTGTCGTATCTTAAACACATTGTTAAAACATACTTCAACAGATATAGTTATGAGCATATCTCGGTACGAGATTCAACTTTTGAATGTGCAATCCAAATCTGGTCTCGTCCTATCTGTCTCGCTTGCCATGTTTTGTTTGTATTTGAGGAATGGCTAGTATTGCATCATGGGACCACATGATCGGTTGACTTGCATGCTGGTAAATAATGGTGCAGTAATTTGCTAATTTGACTTTACGCTGCATTGACTTACATAATGGTAAATAATGGTACAGTAATGGCTTTGTCAACACGCAAGTGGTCTATGGATGCTGTCTGTTAAAAGGTCAATCAGTGCAAAACTTAAACTATTGCCTGTTTTATAAGATAAGTGTTTTGCAAATAATTATTTTGATTAATTTGCAAAATCTCTCCAGTGTTGATGGAAATCAGGAAATGTTTGCAAGTTAGTTTGCAGAATGATGGCAGTAGAATGTCATGTGATAAAAGACAGTAGTCACATGATGTATGGTAAAAGTCTGCAGCAGAAAACAAAATCATAAACATGTGAGAACAAACTTAATTTTTTTGGCAAACATGGCAGTAGTGTTTAACTGTTAATCTTTAGAGTGTCATCATAGTTCATCATAGTCTATAGTGATGGTACCAAACATTTACAGAGAGATAATCACTGAGATAAGAAATACAGATAATGATTCTGGGATCTCTGTCACATTGGTAAAACAATGTTATATGTAGAAGCCACATGATAAGGAAGCCAGGTGTACTGTTATAATTGTTTTGTTTGTTTTTCAGATAAGATTGATAGTCAAATGGGAACTGCAGGATGGAAACAGCCATGACATCTTTTGTATAGAACTTCCAGCACAGATAGTTGATTAGACATCAGTTCATGGAGATGTCTTCCTTCTGCTGATTTTGTCATTATCAAAGTTTTGTTTGCTCCATCCTCTTAATTTTTAAAATCATATAATTAGTATAGTTTTCTTTTCCATCTTTTGGCAATGTTAAAACTAGCACAAATTATAATGATTGCTAAGAAAAAAATAAGTAGATTATAAAATTACAGGATTTGCGTTTTCAGCATAGGTGTATCGAGTACAGGTCTTGTTGAACAGAATGATAACTTAAAGCCAGTACGATTTTATGTTGTCATGCTCCATTCATCGACGTGTCTGTTTGTCTGATCCCTGGTTTGTTCTCCTTGTTAACTTGAGTTTTGCACCAGCAGTGTCCTTCAGATTTTGTAAAAGCTTGCATTCATGGTAATGACACCTATTTCAGGTAAAAAAAACTGATAACTGATGTAATGAAGATGATTGTTTCCTCACAATATCATTATTTTCTGCATCACATATCTAGGCTAAACGAAGTTTATGGTTTACACTTAGGAAAGGAAGAAATATGTCGGTTTTGGGATTTAAAAGTTAAAGGTCAAAGTCACGGACAGGAGAATAAAAGATTATTTCACACAGTAACATTGATTCTGCATTTGAGGCCATGACTGAACTTTGCACTTTGGAATTCTATCAGTACTAGGGTAAAATGGTCAAAGATTAATGTCATGATGGCTGAAATGTGAGAAATGATTTGTGAAGAGAGAAAAAGACATTTGTTGATTGTATATCTTCATGAAATTATGGCCTACACTATGGGTAAGAAAAGAAGAATATTGATCAAGAGGTTGGAAAGGTCAGAGATAAAGGTAACTGCAGCTGAAAGAAGAAAAACAGTCTTTTATAATATGGCTTAAACTTTGGTCCAGAAATGTAGATCAAAAGTTTGAAGAGTTCTAACACATAAAGTATAATAATGCCTATTGATACTGAGGCCAAGAATTGAAAGACCAGGGTTATTGTAACTCAAAGAGAAATGAGTTTTATGCAGTAACTTTTATTCTGTAGTAAATCCTTGGACCAATCTTTGAGGATGAGTTTCTTTTTAGGGTAATAAAAATACCTATAGATTTGGGGTTTTAAAGGTCAAAGGGTCATAGTTGTGGTAAGTATTAAACAAAACCAGTTGTTTCTGTATAATGAGTATAGTTAAAGTTTGCAAAGATCATGGTCACTGAGCCCAATGATGCCCAACTTGTACCTTCATGGAGACCTATCAGACCTGGGATGGATGGTACGCCGATTGCAATTTTAAATTAACAATAACTCTATTGAAAAATGATCCTTTTTATGCATAATATTTGTATTTTTCAGTAGTTAAACAATCACTACGCATCATTACAGATATATTATTCTAATTACTGTATAATCAGCAGATATATGAATCTCTTATGTATATGAGATTGGCTTTCCAATCTAGAATGAAACGTGTGGTTCACAGGTGCTTTTTTATATTTGAAGATGAGAGGAATCGACACAGCATCTGATGTGCATTTTGTAATCCACTAGGTTTTTTTTTTAATGCAGGAGTTTAGGACAAGTTTGCTTGCTCTTACCAAACTCCATTTGCCTCATAGTGTCATATTTATTACTATTATTTTGAGAGTTTTGAAATTGCTTTGATATATATAAATATAAATAAGAAATATAAAAATGCTTTAAATGGAATTATTTTTGTGTTTGCATTAGAATGATGTAATTCATAAGGGACAAAATGTGATCTGGTTTAATAGTTTTGATATGATCTGATTTTTTAAAAAAAGCACATACAATTTTTTTTTAAAGTACATTTTTCTCCAGGCCCTGATATAACCATGGTCTGGTTACCAAAATAGTTGACGTCCATAAGCAGTTGATGTTTCTCCTGTTGTTAGCATTTCTCTTGACTTCATAGGTTTGATATTGTTTACGATTCACTTGATTTTAATAATTTTACAACTTGCAGATGTTCATGCATGAAATTCTTAATAGGACCAATGCTTTTGGTATCTCCAACAATTTTGTCTTCAGTAATTGATTAGTCTACGGTCTTTATTTTATCATGATCTCTACAGAAAAGGATTCAGGGGGAAAGTTTAATGAAATCTGCAAAATCTTTTATTGCTTAATCAAGATTGAAAGCAAATAGGGGTCTTTTTATTTGTCAGTAACATGGTTTGAAATTTAGGTCATTTCATTGTACATTGAGAATTCATCACAATTACCCAAAACATCCACTAGATAGGCCAGTAGAATCCGCAGCTACCAACCATTTGAATTATATTGATTACAATACAGTTTAATAATCTGTTTATTTAGATCGAAAAGATTATCTTTTGTGCTTGTTAATCACCAGGTAAAGAGACTAAAGTGAGCTGAATAATTTACCAATGACTATGCCACATTTCCATTGCATGCTCAAGGTATTTCTATCAGAAGATTAGATACCAGTCCAACAGGTAACTTTAAACACAAAAACAAATTTTAGAAAGGTCCAGCTGGTTTGATTTAATTTAGCCAGTAACAACTTGATTATATGCATATAATTCATGTTTAACTTACTGTTATTCAATTTACTCTTCTTTTAGAAAACGTGTGCTTTCTGTTTGATTGGTGTTATGAATTGGAAAATAAGATGGGTGTGAGTGCTGAGTTTCTGACTGATTTGGGTGTCATATTGTTTGATTATATTAGCAGCTGGTTTCTGTTATGTAGGTTAGAGTTAAACATGGCTGATATACAAGAGTATTACACATATGTAAATAGCTTTCCAGTCAAAGAGTTTAAGTATGTGGGGTTGTGCAAATTTGCAGGTCATTAAAGACTCTTTCCATCTCGATGTAACAAAATATGAGTGAGATTTGAAAAGCGGTATCCAAAACTATATGCAATCATTTCTAAATACTTTTTTGCGTGATACATGGTAAGAACAAAGACAACACATTCCAGTGAGAATTAGTGACTTTTTTTTTGTCCAAATAAAAAACGAAACATCAATTCTTAAACTCGAGTTTTATTGTTCCACCTAAACCATTTTGCTTTATATATATATATATATATATATATATATATAGTACTTTTATGTATTTTCTGTATTTTTATGTGTTTTGTAATTTATGGCTTTTTTCTTTCATTGTAAAGTTGAGACATGACAATTATTTCAGTCAGATAGGAGTACCAAGTATACTTTTGAATAAATACTTTTCTTTAAAGATTTGCTTTATTGTTCTTTTTTTAATACCTTAAAGACCAGGATGTAAGCGAAATGGATGACTATTTTTTAGCTTTTATTACCCTCTACAGTGTCATTATTTGTGTGAATTCGCTTTCGCAAGTTGACACGTTATCAACTAACTGGTGAGTGGGATACGGCCCAACTGGATCCCTTGTGAAGTTAGCGTAAGCATTGGCTAAAAAATCAGCCCTGTTATTCTGCGATTTGGAAAATAAAGTCGAACGTTTTCATCATACTTTCCACCACTGGTATGTATTCTTTGGAAATTACTGAAACTGTTCACATTTGAAATAATTCCATGATGTGCTGATTTGCAGACAATTCAGATAATCAAGTTTGGTTTATCCGACTTGCATTATGGACAAGTGTACTTCTGTAAGAGTATTATTTACAGTGGTATGCTATGCATTCATACAATATTGTGGAAATGTTCCAAATTCACTTGAAATTTTGTTGGTAAAAAATATAATTATATAAAGCGATTAACATTCATCTACATGGTAGTCACTACTGACACAGTTGCCACACATAACGAGTCCAGCATAACGCACGTTCGGCACTTATTCAAGATTGTGCAGTACAGTGTGTTGGTGAGGTAGGAAGGGTGACTTGCACAAAATAAAAGCTCCATTTTACATGTGATAATTTGATGAATAACAAAATGTCACACTATAGAAAACTTGTGACAAGGCGAATAACGTAGTTGTCGTCAATGGAACGTTGGTTGTTTCAGAACAACTGGCGTTAGAAGCCTCCGCTCACCCTCTCTCTTTAACATCTTCAACATAGTCCCAAAGAGCAAACACACACATACATACATACATAACATACATACATACATACATACATACATATGCACACATATACATACATACATACATACATACATACATACGTACGTACGTACGTACGTACATACATACATACATACATACATACATACATACATTTTATTTGTTATTATGTTTTAAAGTGTGTAATTTAAATTGTCAAGTATGCTGTTGTATATGCGTTAATAGTTTTCTATGTAGATTGTCTATTCTTAATCTACTGTACATGAATCAAAGCAAATTATGTGTTAATATTTGTATGCAGAGTGTATTTTAATTTCCTGTATAGAATAACAATACTACTTTATTCACTAAAATTGGCCACAAGCCTAAATGAATGCTGTTACACAAAAAGACACAACCAGATAAACTCGACTTCCTAGACAATTTACATCCAAAGTTTAAATCTTTCTCACGCTCTGACAATAGATTAAAGGTGAATTAAGAAGAAAGGATAAGGCATACAGGGTTTGGGAGAATAGCAATCCTATATAGGAAGTCACTCTGCGTTAATCCTTTGTTGAGCATCGGCAGCGATAGAATCTTAGAGATAGAGGTAATATGTAATGATAAATTGAAATATTTTGTATTCGGAGCGCTTTTGCCATCAACTAATTTTCCTATTGCAAGTTACTATGAAACAATGGAGGAATTAAAGGACCAGTTTGATGTTCTGTAAAGAAGTCATTCCTATACTGACTTTACATTTTTCTCAATCGATGGTAAATCCAGATCGTTGATAGACCATATACTATTGCAAAAAAGCAAATTCGATTTAATGGTTAAGGCCGAAATAATTGATGACCATCCTTTGAACATTTCAGATCATCATCCTGTAAAAATAAAGAGTTGGTCATTCCTTTTGCATATAATATAATCATGGCTGACAAGCATATAATTCCCTCCATAAATTGGAAGAAAGCATCGGCAGATCAAATAAATAGGCACAAGGAAGCAACACGCAATGAATTTTTAGCGCAACTGAATAAGACAGAACTAGTGACAAATGTCGATATTGAAGTTATTATTCAAGACACGGTAAATATTTTACATGACGCAGCTTCTAGGTTTCTGACCATAAAAAGGTTTTGCCCGTACGCTAACCCCTATTGGAAACTACTAAACGTAAAAAAACATCATACAGAAATGAGGCTGAAACGTAGGGTATAGATCTCTAATGGTAGGCCAAGAGGATGGGAATTTCAGTCATATGCGAACTATAAGAAAGCGAAGAAACTGTTTGGAAAAGAATTACTGAGAGCAAAAGAAATGTGTGATAGAGAACAGTTCAGTGAGCTTGAAAAGGCTGCAGAGCTCGATATTTCCACTTTCTATAAGTTTATACTGAATAAAATACATAAACGTGATTACATATACGAAATTGAATCTAACAGAAAAATTGTACGCGACCACGACTCTATAAGAGACTTATGGGCAAATCATTTTTCCAATTTGTCACTACCTGACAATACCTATCTGTACGATGAGAATCATTACCAGATGGTCTTAGCAGAGGTTAGAAAACAGAGTATAGAAACCCATTCCCACTTTGATGAAGTTGTTGACAAAATTCCCACTCGAGAAGAAATCAGTAGTGCAATTAGTTCTCTCAATAGAGATAAGGCATGTGGTCACGACGGTATTATTGCCGAGCATGTACTGTTTGCGGACACTCGAAAGCAGTGTACAGTTACTTGAAACTGTCTTCAAAAAAGTGTACGAGGCCGAGGAGTACCCATGCCATTTTAAACAAGGTTTAGTAATACCAATATTTAAAGGAGGGGACAGGGTCATATCTTATCTGCTTGGTTCTTTCTCGGTATGATAGATGATTTGATCACTGATTTAGATCACACTTTGCGAGGCCTAAAACTTGTCGATCTCCACCTGCCGTGTGTCTTATTAGCGGATGACACAACTGTAATGGCTAATTCGCATCATTCGATGCAGCATCTGCTCGATACAATCTCTAATTATGCGAAAAAGTGGAGATTTAAATATAACGCAGATAAAAGTTGCAGCATCCTCTTTACAAACAACAGAAGAAATAATATCCCTTCTTTTCTATTCAGCAAATCGCCAATTCCAGTAGTCAAAAGTAAGAAATATGCCGGCATACCTCTAAAGTACAAATTTAAACCAAACGACGCAATAAAAGAAGCATGCGATAAAGGTAAACACTTATTAAACTCTTTTTATTTTATTGGTATCAGGGACGGGGGAATGAACCCTATAACAAGTATGAAAATCTGGAAAAGAATCATTCTACCCTCAGTCCTATATTGATGTGAATTATGGTCGAATATGACAAACACCAATATAGAAGAACTTGAGCTATATCAGAGATAAGCAGCGCAACGTACGCAAGCTTTCGATAAATATCCGTCCCAGGGCCGGACCTGCTATAGGGGACCAGCAGGAGGCCCGCCCCCCACCCCCCCTTTAAAAAAAAAGGGGTGTGTGTGTGTAGGAAGAAAGAACGAAAGACAGACATTCAGAAACAAACAAACAAACAAAGAATAATATTAGAAGCTAGAGTTTAATTTTATGCGTATCCTATTTTGCGGTCTCTGTAGTCGACTAGCTTATAGTAATAGTACGTATACTAGTGTTGTTCCGATTATCGATTATAATCGATGATCAGTTGGTTGAGTGAACCAATTCGCCAATCGATTGTGAAACGCCATAATCGATTGCATGGTAAGGGAGACAACTGTGAAGCGCTGGCACAGACTAGTTCAATCCCTTTGTTTGTTGGGAAGAAAACCGAGGATTCCGAACAAAATGTTAAAACCCCGCTAAATATCATACACGTGCCATGGATGAAAACGATCGCAAAATAATATATCCATATCCTGGAGGAAAAGCTCGTTCTCGTGTATGGACATATTTTGGATTTTACAAAATACAGGAGGGTCCACCGACAAAGGAGAATTTAGATACAACGAAGGTCATATGCAAACTCTGCAGAAAGGAATATGCAAACAAAGGTAGGTCCAGCTATTCTCATTGAAATCATTGCGGGGATACATTTATTTTTGGCAAACACATTCTCCAATACATAGTGCAAAAAATGAACAATATTCTAATTTTTTTGTGGTGCTACACGCAAACAAAATTATCATGGGATACGCTTTACATTTTAGGACTGTGGAACCATGATATTAGCCTTCCGATCCACAACAGTAAAGCTAAATTATGTATTCCCTTCATAACTTCCAAATATATAAACATACACCATAGTTAGATTTTTTTGGATAATTTGGAAACAAATAATGTCGTCAACGATGAATGCAATTATTAGGAGACAGAACAACCTCGTATAAAATAAATGAGTTGCACGCACGCACACGGAAAAACGTTTCATGGCATTCCAGTATCAAATATTTTAAATCAAGAATTTTATTTTCATTAAATCATTTGTGTACTTTGTGCTTTCCTCTAATATAGCATGTGTTGTTGTTAAAATACTTCAAATTTCTTTTCATAATAAAGCTCCATGTCATGATTATGATTGAAATACATAAATAATCACAAGATTATCCTGCTATTTAGGCATATATGATAATGACGGAAAAGTGATCTCTGAGGTTTGTTACAGATATTCCCTGAGACATGTGACTATTTAAAAACATAAAATAACTTTTTAAAATGTTGCAAATTAATTTTAAAATATATGTACAAATTTAATATTAATTTTAATCCTGATTTTCTTTAAATAATTTCATTCCATTCATTTAAGATACTTGTGCATAAAGAATTTGTTGTTTGCTCTTTTTTCTTCTCAATATAAAAACATTTATTTCAAATACATTCCAGGCAATACTACAAATTTGGCCTTTCATCTTGATCATGACCATAAGGAAATGGGATCAGCGACAGCAAGAGGTGCTGATGTTTCCCCCCAGCCACCCAAACAGACTAAGATTGATGAACAATTTAAGAAGCCAACAGAGAGGATGTCAGCTACAAAGCAGAAAGAAATTGATGATGCACTCTTGAAACTTATTGTTGGCAAAGTTCTTCTGCTAAGCCTTGTTGACCATACATATTTGAGAAACTTTGTGATGCTTCTTAATCCAAGGTAAGTTTTAAATGATAACATTAAAAATTAGTAATATTTATTTAAACTGACAGTGAGAAAAGAAAAAAAGGTGTGAATCCATTTGATTCTAGATGTCAACACTGTTGAATTTTGAATTTTCATACCTAAATTAAGCAGTATTTAATTAAATATAATGCTGTCCTGTCTAAATAAACATTAAATAAATTCATTATTTTCACTATATTTAGACATAGTAAATATTCCAAATACATGTCTTGTTTGACTACCATGACTAAATGTTTCAAACTTTACATTTTCAGGTATGAAATTCCAGGTCGTAAATTAGTGTCCTCCAAACTAGCTGTGAAGAAAGACCAGGCTGAGAAAAAAGTAAAAGAGGAACTACATGATGTTCTTGATATAGCTGTTACTCACGATGCATGGACTTCATTAAATACAGAAAGTTATAGTACAATGACTGCACATTTTATTTCCAAAGATTGGGAATTGAAAAGTGTTGTCTTAGAAACACGAAAAGTTGAAGGCAGTCACACTGGGGAAAATATAAAAGAAAGCCTGTTGGCCACTCAGAGGCGATGGAATCTTCCAACACCAACTGGAGTAACTGATAATGCAGCCAATGAGATCAAGGCTTTTGATTTACTTCAATGGACTCGATTTGGTTGTTATGGTCACAGATTCAACCTTATTGTGAAAAAAGCTTTAGCTATACCAGAACTGTCACGAATCATTGCAAAGCGGCGCAAACTGGTGACTTTTTTCCATCAAAGCACGAGCATAAATGATTTGTTAATGAGAAAGCAGCAGTTACTACTTGACATAGGTGCTAGAGGACACAAGCTCAAGATGGATGTTCCAACTAGATGGAATAGCACTCATGACATGCTTGAACGACTGCTTGAGCAAACACCTGCTATTATGGCTGTTATCAGTGACCCAAACATAAGCAAGTCAACAGCCGCAACATTGAAAAATTATGTCTATAAATTTGACGAACAAGCATTGGTTGAAAAACTTGTTTAAGTTCTCTCACCGTTCCTGAATGCAACAAACAGTGTTTGCAGAGACAAATCACCAACCCTTCATAAAGTTATCCCAATACTTCTTAAACTTACCAAATGTATAGAAACAAATGCTGATGATCTACCTTCAATTGCTAAACTTAAAGATGTAATGAGACAAGAACTTGACAATAGAACACAGGACAAAGATCTAGCTCTGTTGGGCTGTTTATTGAATCATACTATGAAGGATCTGGAGTTTCTATCTGACAGTGAGCGAGCAGATGGACATGCTCTGCTTTTAAAGGTTGCTCTTGATATGGCTGATGTTAAAGTGAATGTCCAAGTGGAACCAGGGACTAGTGATGAACAACCTTCAGACTCATTGCCACCTCTACCAATTGCACCATCACTACTAAATGTCAGAGATGACAACACTAAAACTGTGGTTACACTTAGTCCACCAAACAAGAAAGCAAAGGTCAATGTTGACATGGATGATTGGTTGCAAGATGTTGTTTGCCTTGGTGAAAGTCAACAGCCAATAACAGATGTCATCCACCAGGAGGTTTCTAGATATCTAGTTGCTGCTCCATATGATACCAATCTCACAATGTTACAGTGGTGGAAACAAAACTGCCAGTTCTACCCCCATCTTAGCTTACTAGCTCGGAAGTACCTAAGTATTCCGGCATCATCAGTATCCAGTGAGAGGGTATTTAGTCTGGCTGGACATCTTGTCAGCAAGAAACGGGCTCGTTTAAGTTGTGACAATGTGGACCTGATAATATTCTTAAACAAAAACATTAACTATTGGTAATGTCAGTGTAACAAGCTCAAGAAGAAACAGTATTCTGAAAAATGATTTTTGTGTTCAGCATTGCTCAAACATTACATGATTTTGCTGATAAATAGTTCAGTTAGTTTGAAAGTTTTTGTAATTGGTGTTTTTTTTGTTTTGTTTAAACTGCTTTGATTGTAGTATTAGTAACTAATGACAAGCAAGAAAAACATTTCTTTCTATACTTTAAACAATTGAAAAATCACATATGAATAAAAGTGTTCTGGGGGATTGTTAAGTCTTTCAGCTGCATAAAACTGATAAGCCAAAGAAAGTTGCTTTTGAGGTTAAAGTATATATATATATATATATATATATATATATATATATATATAGAGAGAGAGAGAGAGAGAGAGAGAGAGAGAGAGAGAGAGAGAGAGAGAAAGAGAGAGAGATTAACTCCTATACATTTTTTTTAAATTTTAAATGTTTTGAACAAAGATATAACTCTGTAACAAAAAAAATTAAAACTTACTTGTAGAAAGTTAGCAACCGATTATAATCGATTATCAGTAAGTTGTGTGCAACCGATGATCGATTATGAACTTCTAACCGATTCCCATCACTAACGTATACTATGTTAGGCCTACCGAGATTTCGTTTACAAAGCTGTCGAAAGACGCTGGCTGACCAGCTGTGACGTAATCTCACTTCCGACTTTGGAAGCTTTTTGCGCCGAAATTTTGACAACAGGAATCACATCACAATTAATACTTCCAGTTCAGTACCCACGAATGTAGTTCCAGTCTATTTTTAGAACATTTTTTCCTCTCTCATTTTGGTGGTGGTAGAAGAGTTATATTGATGCATATTTGGTATGGATTTAAAGGTAACTGTTTATTCTTGAGAATATGAGCAGAGAGAGTGGTTGTCAGTGTGTAATTTGGCGACAGTGCACATGGAGTAATAAGGCCTTGGTAATGATCCGGAAGTGAAATATGTGGTCTGTGTACATGCTGTTATGTTTACAGTGCAGCAGCTCAAAAAAATGCCGGTCAACCCTTGACAAGAATTTCACTGTGAAGTCATCTTTGGGGGTATTTTAGATTTTCATATGATTTGTATTGATTGTCACACTGTGGAAAGGTCAGTGCTGAGAAATATATGTAGAGAACATATAGTAAAATTAATTGTGGTGTATGGCCTGTACAGGCAGTTATTATTAAACTTTAAATTGCTATAAAATTTTTATTATTAATGATAAACACATGAAATTTGAAGTTGTTATATATATTAACATTTAAAATAGAAAAATGACATTAGAATTTAAAAATTGATTTTATTTTTAAAAAATTTTTAAATTTTTTTTAAAAAAATTAAAAAATTAAAATTTGCCTCTTAAAATGCACATAGATAATATTTATGGAAATTATCTCAAGTGATATCTGCATGTTTATACTCCTACACCATATACAAGCTACAATGATGGATAGTTGTCAAATTTTCTCAGAGAAAATATCTTTGTAAGTCAAAATGAGACATACATTTAAAATGTATGAGAGACAGATTCTATTTTGTATTGATCATTCAAACTATTTATTAGGGGTCCAGTCAGTTAATTTATGTGTTTATGATGGGGTGACTTCCTGAGTAACACATATCTGCTTATACAGCCTTTAGTAATTGTTAACAAATATAGTTACAGGGTGTTTAGTGAGAGGACAGCGATGCAAATGTTATACTAGAACCTACTCAAGTTCTCTACTAAATCAGTTTAAACTTTCTGAGAATGAAATGCAGGCTGAAGGGATAAAATATACTTCCCACATGTATATTTACCCTTGGATGTAAGAAAACAGCAAAATGATGTAAGTTGAACACAAAATGCATTCAATTTTATTGTTCAATTTGGTTAAGATATTGATTAGTGAAGTGCGGCATTGTTGCCTGTATGATGTTATGTGAATTCTAATGATCCATCTTAATTTATGCATTGTTAATTACTAATAATATTTGTTAACTGACACTCTAAAGATTGCATAAGATATATTCAAACAGATATTTTGAGTTTAACTGTGTACAACTGATCTTAGCATGGTTACATATCCCACATGAACAAATATTCACATATTTTAGAATGTTTGGGATCCAAAGTTCACATTCAGTATATCATATAGGCTGACATTGTACCTACAGTGAATCTGTAAGACACATTTCTGGCTGTGTGCACTAAATGTATCCCAAAATCTTATTTTCTTCATTAATATGCCCATGTATGGTAACATATTTCAATTCAGTACTTGGATAGAGTGCGGTATTGTAATATCATCTGATATCTGATTCTATTGAACCATTGAGGTTAATAATTGGTATCAAACACCCTTAAAAATACACTTTAAATGTTCAAACAGATCATTGGAATTATTTTTGCACATTTGATCATAACAATTACATTGTATATGTCCCACATATGCAAATTTCCATTCTTGTTTACAAGTTTTGGGGATCAGAATTTCACATTTAGTTTATGATATAGGATGTATTGGTACCTGTAGTTGATACGTGTGGCCACATTTGGCTGTATTCTCTTGCAATATCCAGAATTATTATTTCCCTCATGAATAAGATTGCTTATAGTAATATATTCTTTATTACTACATTGTAGCTTTACTGTCCTGTATACTGGCATGTACTAATGTTTCCATCAATGATCAAACCTCACCGTCCCTGCATTTCCTTAAAGTTTGTGATTCATAGTCTACCTGATTAGTTATTTAACCTGTAAATGACCAGATATGCTTATAGAAACTTCATATACTTTTAGGATGAATTTATTACTTTAGTACATGACTATTACTTCACATTTCTGAGTGTCACTCTGTCAAGTTTAATATTTATTTCCTATGCTTGCAGCCTGAATGTTATTTGGAAATCACTATATCTAACACATTTTAACTTCATATGCATACATCTTACTGTTTTCTAGATGTAAGTGAAACATTTTATATCTTTTCAGGTCTAGGCTGGTAACTGGAACAAAGTGTTAGTGGTGGATCAGCTTGGAAGCTCTCCAGTAGTCTGGTGGTGATAGCAAGGTTTCATAAGGACATATGCAGTGTACTGCCATAAGTGATCATGATATCACCATACTAATATACAGCACCTCAAGGACTTGGATTAGATCTTCATGAGAGAGATTAGCACCATTGTTCAGTAAGGTAAAGCCTGCCTAAAAACTGTATTTTCCTATCTTATTGTCGCTTTTTGTAGTTATCGACACTGAAATGTAATGCAATTTTCTTATAAAACATGGAAGTGGTCCCATCAGATGTTTAAATCTGAGTGCACTATTAGTTATACAAATAACTGCCTAAATACCTGACACAATAAATATGGAACATAGCACCTGTTGTTGCTTCTTTAGTGTGTACACCCATATGCACCTTGACAGGCATATTGCGGTTTGTTGCCAAAATCACTATGAGTCATGCTACTTCACTTCCCCTGGGAAAAATGTTCTCAGTTACACAGACCCAAACCACCATTTATTTTAAAGACCATTGATTGATCAACTTTTCTGTCTAAACTTTGACAAAATCTGTTTTCAAACTTTTATGAAAATTTAATTTTTCAATAAAATTTAGTTTATAAATTTAAATGTTTATTTAAATTTCCATTAAAATTTTATTTGATCAAAATGTATAAACTTTAAACATATTTTCAGACAGGCCTTATCTTGTAGTACAATTATTTTTTTACAGCATTGAAAAAGTCCTATAATTAAGGAAGATATAGCAAATTTAGTTTTGGTTTCTCAAGAGCACATAGATCAGCATTTGCACCCTGTGGAACACCAGCACTACACACTTTCCAGCAGGTGTCACATGTCTTGTATGCAAGGAAATTCAAAAAGACTTCATGTATAAAGTTCAAATAGGTGTGGCATTCAAATATAAAAGTTTTACTAAAATTTGCCCCAACAAGTTGGGCCTGTCAGGAATCACATCACAATTAATACTTCCAGTTCAGTACCCACGAATGTAGTTCCAGTCTATTTTTAGAACATTTTTTCCTCTCTCATTTTGGTGGTGGTAGAAGAGTTATATTGATGCATATTTGGTATGGATTTAAAGGTAACTGTTTATTCTTGAGAATATGAGCAGAGAGAGTGGTTGTCAGTGTGTAATTTGGCGACAGTGCACATGGAGTAATAAGGCCTTGGTAATGATCCGGAAGTGAAATATGTGGTCTGTGTACATGCTGTTATGTTTACAGTGCAGCAGCTCAAAAAAATGCCGGTCAACCCTTGACAAGAATTTCACTGTGAAGTCATCTTTGGGGGTATTTTAGATTTTCATATGATTTGTATTGATTGTCACACTGTGGAAAGGTCAGTGCTGAGAAATATATGTAGAGAACATATAGTAAAATTAATTGTGGTGTATGGCCTGTACAGGCAGTTATTATTAAACTTTAAATTGCTATAAAATTTTTATTATTAATGATAAACACATGAAATTTGAAGTTGTTATATATATTAACATTTAAAATAGAAAAATGACATTAGAATTTAAAAATTGATTTTATTTTTAAAAAATTTTTAAATTTTTTAAAAAAAAATTAAAAAATTAAAATTTGCCTCTTAAAATGCACATAGATAATATTTATGGAAATTATCTCAAGTGATATCTGCATGTTTATACTCCTACACCATATACAAGCTACAATGATGGATAGTTGTCAAATTTTCTCAGAGAAAATATCTTTGTAAGTCAAAATGAGACATACATTTAAAATGTATGAGAGACAGATTCTATTTTGTATTGATCATTCAAACTATTTATTAGGGGTCCAGTCAGTTAATTTATGTGTTTATGATGGGGTGACTTCCTGAGTAACACATATCTGCTTATACAGCCTTTAGTAATTGTTAACAAATATAGTTACAGGGTGTTTAGTGAGAGGACAGCGATGCAAATGTTATACTAGAACCTACTCAAGTTCTCTACTAAATCAGTTTAAACTTTCTGAGAATGAAATGCAGGCTGAAGGGATAAAATATACTTCCCACATGTATATTTACCCTTGGATGTAAGAAAACAGCAAAATGATGTAAGTTGAACACAAAATGCATTCAATTTTATTGTTCAATTTGGTTAAGATATTGATTAGTGAAGTGCGGCATTGTTGCCTGTATGATGTTATGTGAATTCTAATGATCCATCTTAATTTATGCATTGTTAATTACTAATAATATTTGTTAACTGACACTCTAAAGATTGCATAAGATATATTCAAACAGATATTTTGAGTTTAACTGTGTACAACTGATCTTAGCATGGTTACATATCCCACATGAACAAATATTCACATATTTTAGAATGTTTGGGATCCAAAGTTCACATTCAGTATATCATATAGGCTGACATTGTACCTACAGTGAATCTGTAAGACACATTTCTGGCTGTGTGCACTAAATGTATCCCAAAATCTTATTTTCTTCATTAATATGCCCATGTATGGTAACATATTTCAATTCAGTACTTGGATAGAGTGCGGTATTGTAATATCATCTGATATCTGATTCTATTGAACCATTGAGGTTAATAATTGGTATCAAACACCCTTAAAAATACACTTTAAATGTTCAAACAGATCATTGGAATTATTTTTGCACATTTGATCATAACAATTACATTGTATATGTCCCACATATGCAAATTTCCATTCTTGTTTACAAGTTTTGGGGATCAGAATTTCACATTTAGTTTATGATATAGGATGTATTGGTACCTGTAGTTGATACGTGTGGCCACATTTGGCTGTATTCTCTTGCAATATCCAGAATTATTATTTCCCTCATGAATAAGATTGCTTATAGTAATATATTCTTTATTACTACATTGTAGCTTTACTGTCCTGTATACTGGCATGTACTAATGTTTCCATCAATGATCAAACCTCACCGTCCCTGCATTTCCTTAAAGTTTGTGATTCATAGTCTACCTGATTAGTTATTTAACCTGTAAATGACCAGATATGCTTATAGAAACTTCATATACTTTTAGGATGAATTTATTACTTTAGTACATGACTATTACTTCACATTTCTGAGTGTCACTCTGTCAAGTTTAATATTTATTTCCTATGCTTGCAGCCTGAATGTTATTTGGAAATCACTATATCTAACACATTTTAACTTCATATGCATACATCTTACTGTTTTCTAGATGTAAGTGAAACATTTTATATCTTTTCAGGTCTAGGCTGGTAACTGGAACAAAGTGTTAGTGGTGGATCAGCTTGGAAGCTCTCCAGTAGTCTGGTGGTGATAGCAAGGTTTCATAAGGACATATGCAGTGTACTGCCATAAGTGATCATGATATCACCATACTAATATACAGCACCTCAAGGACTTGGATTAGATCTTCATGAGAGAGATTAGCACCATTGTTCAGTAAGGTAAAGCCTGCCTAAAAACTGTATTTTCCTATCTTATTGTCGCTTTTTGTAGTTATCGACACTGAAATGTAATGCAATTTTCTTATAAAACATGGAAGTGGTCCCATCAGATGTTTAAATCTGAGTGCACTATTAGTTATACAAATAACTGCCTAAATACCTGACACAATAAATATGGAACATAGCACCTGTTGTTGCTTCTTTAGTGTGTACACCCATATGCACCTTGACAGGCATATTGCGGTTTGTTGCCAAAATCACTATGAGTCATGCTACTTCACTTCCCCTGGGAAAAATGTTCTCAGTTACACAGACCCAAACCACCATTTATTTTAAAGACCATTGATTGATCAACTTTTCTGTCTAAACTTTGACAAAATCTGTTTTCAAACTTTTATGAAAATTTAATTTTTCAATAAAATTTAGTTTATAAATTTAAATGTTTATTTAAATTTCCATTAAAATTTTATTTGATCAAAATGTATAAACTTTAAACATATTTTCAGACAGGCCTTATCTTGTAGTACAATTATTTTTTTACAGCATTGAAAAAGTCCTATAATTAAGGAAGATATAGCAAATTTAGTTTTGGTTTCTCAAGAGCACATAGATCAGCATTTGCACCCTGTGGAACACCAGCACTACACACTTTCCAGCAGGTGTCACATGTCTTGTATGCAAGGAAATTCAAAAAGACTTCATGTATAAAGTTCAAATAGGTGTGGCATTCAAATATAAAAGTTTTACTAAAATTTGCCCCAACAAGTTGGGCCTGTCAGGAATCACATCACAATTAATACTTCCAGTTCAGTACCCACGAATGTAGTTCCAGTCTATTTTTAGAACATTTTTTCCTCTCTCATTTTGGTGGTGGTAGAAGAGTTATATTGATGCATATTTGGTATGGATTTAAAGGTAACTGTTTATTCTTGAGAATATGAGCAGAGAGAGTGGTTGTCAGTGTGTAATTTGGCGACAGTGCACATGGAGTAATAAGGCCTTGGTAATGATCCGGAAGTGAAATATGTGGTCTGTGTACATGCTGTTATGTTTACAGTGCAGCAGCTCAAAAAAATGCCGGTCAACCCTTGACAAGAATTTCACTGTGAAGTCATCTTTGGGGGTATTTTAGATTTTCATATGATTTGTATTGATTGTCACACTGTGGAAAGGTCAGTGCTGAGAAATATATGTAGAGAACATATAGTAAAATTAATTGTGGTGTATGGCCAACATGCCAAAAAGGAAAGCTAAAACCTGTGGACGCCGCAGGTACAAAACGTCTCCAATCGTTTTGGCAAAAGTCAGGTAAATAAATAATGACTACTTTTGTTTTGTATACAGAATGAGCTCAGCATGTATTGACAACGAGAAAGTACACTGACTAGATGCAATACTGGATCAATGATATCACATAGCCTAAATGACGAGTGGAAACATTAAACTTGAAGAAATGAAAGAAAAGAAAATACATTTTGAACAAGATTATCTCAAACACGAGCGCCCATGCACAACTAGCAGCAGAGAGGGTGAATCCTACAACGTTTTTAGACAAAATTTGATTGAAATCCTAAAACGAGCCGTCTTATAATCTTATTTTAACCAAAAAAAGGCGAACCCTACAACGTTTTCAGACAAAAAATTGATTGAAATCTCCCTACGAAATCATTTTAACTAAAAAAATGAAAACGATTTTTTAATCAATTTTGGTCGCAACTTGTTGTCATCCACCCTCTCTGCTGCTATGGGTTAATAAAAATAATAAAATGATTTTAACCGAATATTTGATCAAGTCTTTAGGACGAAAATCGTTTATGATTTCACAAACAGACTAATCGCTAACACCTCTTCTTGTAAATCAATCAGATTATTTGACTGGTCGGTGAGTTTGAAATTAATTCTGGTTAATGAATTATTATGGCATCGCATGTAGACAGGATTAATTGGGTTTTCAATAATTAGGAATCCTGGAGGAGCTGTTGGTGCAAACGAATAAAGAATATATCCTTGCTGAGCTTGATTTGATTGCTCTAGATTAATCTGATAGCTTCCTTCGATAACATCACACACTAAATTAAGCGCAATCACCGAGGATATATTCACGTTGAACGGAGCGATATGCCTGCCGCCACCGTCTGGGTCATTATTGTGTTTGAGGATTTTTATTTCCGATGATGTTGTTTTTCTCCATGTATCATGAATTATTTTAAAACCAACATCGATGGCATCACTGAGAAGTTTTTTTAGTTCTGGTACGTTATATCCTGGTAGTTTGAATGTTGGAATATCTTCAACGCGGATTTTATATTCATCTGCAAATAAATTCTTTGTTTCAGGGCTATTGTCACCTAATATCTCTTGAATAATTTGTGAATTAAATGTTTCCATATCATTGATGATTTTGTTGCATGTTTCTACGACGCTGATAAATTCATCTCGGGTGAGAGAGCCGGATTTAAGAGATATTAACAACAACGAAATATCGTTATTGAACGCTGTGAGATTTTCAATGATTTTATCCCGTCGAATTAAGTATAAATCTTTCTTAACGATGGGATTTTTCAATACATTAAAAACATTAAATTTATTGTAATAGCTATAGCTTTTTATTGGATTATCGGGTTTTATTCTGTCGGTGATATAATCAGTTTTTTGTGGTTCTGGTAAATCAACGGTTTCCTCCAGAGTTTTACTCTGGGGTGGTAATTCAGGCCATCCTAGTACGGTTCTAATAGAACTTTGATAGATATCTACGACGTATCCTTCTGTGCTTATCTCAATTGCGGATGATAGCGTCGGTTCATGAACTGTTATAGCGATTTTTGACTCTACTCCAGTAATCGATTTTATTCTACGCGCGAATTCATCATTGATTTGTTCGATTTGGTATGACCCTGTTGGTATCGAAACAACTTTCCAGTCTGGGGTTCCGTCGGGTTTATTCTTATTTGCAAACACTAAAGAATTATTCGGTTGTTGACCACCAAATGATTTTGATCTGATATTAGGCCAACTGTGGTATACTCGTAGTTTTGCTAGCGCTATCTCCTTCACTGGGACCGGAGAGGGGAAATTCACACTGAATTCTGGATTCGTTGATGTTATTGATATCATGCTTGTTTGTACTGGGTTCGTGTTCTCCACTATTCGTTGAAGTAATTCCTGCGGTGTTGTCATTGTTATTATACTCATGATTTATTTCTAATTTTGGTATCGAGGAATCATAAATACTGACCATCACTGAGAACTCACAATCTGGTAATGTTGATATTATTGAGATCATTTTGTTTTTTGGGTTCGTGTTTTCTGATTCCATCGGTGTTGTCATTGTTATTATACTCATGTTGTCGCTCTAATTTCGATATCGCGGAATCAAAAATACTGACCATCGCTGAGAATTCACTATCTGATATAATCGTATTATCGAGTGACGACGATATCATCAGGGATAACTGCGAATATGCGGTTGATGCAATATGAAATTGAAGTAAGTAATTCTGCAGTTTACTCTGGCTGCATGATGATATCTTTTTTGCTATCCCGGTTGATATACCCCCGATTGTAGCCACCGCAGAAATGCAAATTGGAACTACGACCGGGGCAATCATTGTAACCGATGCAAGTATTATTCCGGCGCCAGCGAGAACGCTTGACAAAGAGTACACAGTAATATCAATTGCGGTGATTCTTCGTCGGTATTTTTTTATTTTTATTTGATACTCCTCAGTGAGGGTTTTGAGTCTATTCTGAAATTCTCTGACCTGATCATAGCGACATTGAGTTGATGAAATCATTTTTATTTTAAAAACACTAGCGTTTTCAATTGTGAAATCCTTTCAATTTAGTTATTTACTTAAATCCGCTACGAATTCTACATACCATGATACCGGAGTTTTAGTCAAATCTTTATCAGTAGATGTTATCGTGAACTTTTAAGTTTTATCCTTGTCGATGATCGTTGAAATCGTATTGTTGACCTCGGATGAACTCGACGATGATATATTAAATTGAACCGTTGTCACCAGTGTTAATCGATAAATACCCTTAACGGTTGCAGTGATATCTAATTTGTTGTCTGTAGGTGTCCACAAAAATGATCCGTGTTGGATTGTATATACTACGTTATTGGTTTTCTCATGAGGAATTTTTGTTTTTTCAATGATTGTTATCATCCTCGAAAAATCACCTTTGACGGCTTCGATGAAAGTTTTCGTCTCATCGATGGATTTTTTAATATCAGGGAGTTTTATTTCAATTTTATCCAACTGGGTTCCAATAAATTTATCAATGATATTTCTACGAAAAACTGAAAACTGTTTTCCGTTATCTTCAATTCTAGATTCAAGTGTTGTTAGTACAACCACAAAATTTTTTAACTCATCGTTGAGAGTTTTTAATCGATCTGTAATCGTCGAAACGAGTACACCCGGTTTTAGTTTACCCTGATCGGAAAATAACGCGATAGTATCCTCGATTGCGTTTTGTTGTTTAACCAAAATATCATCCAGAGAAATATTACTGGTTTTCAATTTACCCTGATCGGAAAATAACGCAACGGTGTTCTCGATTGCGTTTCGTTGTTTAACTAAAATATCATCCAATGACACATCACTGGATTTCAATTTACCCTGTTTGTCTTGAAATACAACTATTTCATTAGGATCAACATTTGTTAAGTTCAACGTCTCAGCTATTTCATCTTTGATTAGTTTTTTTACATCTTTGACAGAATCAGGTGGTGCAGTGCCATCGGGTTTGGGTTTCAAAGATCTCCCCCAAATATCAATCATGTTATTGTAAAACTCTTTCTCTCTCTAAAATCGTTTTTGACGACTCTGTCGTTGCCAGCGATTACTAGTGTATTCATTAACGACAACATGTGGTGGTTTTCCGCTTGGGTTACTCAAGGAGTTAGAAATAGCGTCAAGGACATTTAATACTTCGCTGCCACATATTGGTGGGTCAATCATCGTTTGTGTTGGTAGCGTAGAATACCAAGTCTTCATTGGAAGGGTTTTTATATACCGCATAAACTCTTTTGGTGGGGCTAATCCATATGAATCGAAATAAACAATCCCACGTGGATCAATAGCGTATGCAACCCAGTGAGTTCCCGGTCCGGTGCTGTTATCTAAATTAATGATTCCGGTTTCAACGCTGTTTGGTTGATGTGGTAATTGATCTTTCATAAAGACACCTCTAAAGTTTTTAATCGCTAGTTTTTTAGCAGCATCCATTAAATCAAAATTGGACATAGGAATCTTCGATTCCTGAATTAATAAATCGTTCCTGGTAGTCTTAGACCCTTTCCGCTGTACCACGAATACGGGGTTCCTGGTAGTCTTAGACCCTTTCCGCTGTACCACGAATACGGGGTTCCTGGTAGTCTTAGACCCTTTCCCTTTTTTTTATATCCTTTCCCAGTTGCCTTCTTTAGTGCCATTCCTGCTGCAGTACCGACGGCTCCTAACGCCGCTGCTTTAGCCACCGCTGGGGCAGCCGCTGCAATCAATGCTGGAATCGCAGCTAACAACGGAAATATACCGCCTGTTTTAATCATATTTTTGATAGCAGCCGCAGAAAGAGTAATCTGAACACCTTTTTTGGCTGCAAGTGCATCATTGAAATGTTTTATTTGACGAGTTGTCAGTGATAGTTTATTTGCACCACCAGTCATTTGGTTGGGTTTCAACGTGATTGTGGTTCCACATTTTTTTAGCTGATTCCGATTGCAATTTTTTTAATTGACCGGGAGTTAACGCAACACTAATAACACTATATGACATTATACATAATTGATTGATTCTAAATCGTTTACAATTTCAATTACATGTTTTCCACTGGTGCATCTACCACTCTCATTCTTCCACCAACACCTTCAAGTAGCATTGATTTATCACTGAGAATGACAGCAACCGCTCTATAATTAGCAATAGCACCACGAGTCACATTAGCTCTAAAGTGTATATCAACGACAGACTGTCTTGTTAAATCGAGATGTTCCAGCGAAAAGTAATAGATCGGGTATAAACTCTTAAAGTCGTATTGTGATATTTGCAAACCAGTATCGACATTTTGATCGCGTGCCATAAATGACAACAGACGATGATACATGCGTGCAATATGATTTTCTGTGTAATTAAGTTGTATATCCTCGGATGGTTCCTGTTGGCCGTTTATTCTCAGTGAGACGTCTTTCACACCTAACTGATCAAATATCATATGGCTGGAGAGTTGATTGCCAGCTCGTGTGTTATCCTGTAACGCAATAAATATATGACGTGGCGCAGCAACACCTTGTTTTGATGCTAGATTCCACGTGAATAACCCGTTCAGATTTGATTGCTTCACATCTGTACTCACGGTTAGCCAACTCAACAACGACTTTCCTCCTTGGTCCATAAATGATAGTAATCGTTCTTCTGCGGTGATTGCTGGAGTCAACACTGGCATCCACAATGATATTTTTGTTAAATTGACTTTACCGGCATCAGCATCTGGATTTGCAACATCTGCTGGAATCCTCCAGATTGTGTCACTATCATCACTCTTTCGTACAAGCGATACTGTATGCTTCGCCCCGTAGATAACTTTTCTGACGTTTCTACAGAATCCAAATATGTGATGCAGTGGAATCGCGCATGAAAATGATTTACGCGCTCCTTGCAACATTGAAATACGTGTTGCGGCTCCTAGATTGAAATTAACGTCGTTGTTTATAATCATATTCTCGACATCAGCATCACTATTATCACGTTTTTTTGGTCGTCTTACAACAAATGGATTTCCTCCAGCGGTATTCTTACCATCTTTTGCAAACATCATAGAGGGTCCTGCTGATCTTGTATAATCATCGGAATATCTCGCTAACCCGATTATTGTTGTAGCCATATCAACATCGCGATCTATGGACTCAATTTCTTTTCCATCAATGAGATATCTAGCACTCTCAAATAACGCCATAATACCATTATTGACAAAACCGACTTGAGTACCATCTGGATACGGTGCTGGTACAGCAGGAGTATCATTAGCTGTTACAAGTTCTCCTTCTACTTCAATAAACGCTTCACAGGGCAAAAAGTATTTACTGGTATCATGGACTTGAAGTTCAATTCTTGCTCGACTATTTGAGTCTATGGCATGATAGGCGTAATATTGATAATCGCGTACAGAATCATCCTTGCCAACTGGGGCGTCTATATCAAACGCCGGATCATGTGATTTTTTGAACATTTTATTCTATTTATCAGAGTCTAAATCGTGAAATCATAAACGATTTTCATCGACGTAGTTTTTTAAAGCCGCTTCCTGCTATCATATTTGCAATATTGCTTTGGTCGGGAGTTAAAGCCATCGACGCTAATTTTTCGTCTACTGCGTTATTTATAATTCTACTAACACTTGCAGGCATCTCTGCTGTAGATGGTAACGGTTTCTTTTTTCGTCTCACTAATGATGTTAATTTATTCTTCGCAGTTGAAAATGCTTTTCCAGCAAGATCTCCAACAGCACCAATACCCTTATCACGAATAACTTCAATTGCTTTCATTCCTAGTTGTTTAGCTAACGGCATCACTTTTGGAGCCATTCTCGCAAATAACCCTGCAATGGTATTGCCTAAACCATCTCCGTAGTACGCTCTATAAACTGGAAACCGTGAATTAACTACGTAGACGGGGGTTGGTTTATCATGATTGTAGTGTATGATCATTATTTGAAATCAGAAACAATTTTTCAATTGACTTTTCAATTCAGTCACTATGATACCCATTTGCTAACTCGTCAATGAAATCTCGATATGTTTTGATATCCATGATACCACCCTGAAATAATCGTCTACAGATATCAGCTGCTTCATTAATTATTTCCGGTGAGTTATTTCCAGCTCGGAAACCTCCTACAAGAACTTCTAATCGTGATATATCATTGATAACACTACCAGGACATGTCGTGGTAGAGTCAAAGACATCCTTTGGATTTCCAATCGAATATCCTTTTCCGCTTGTTTCCTCAGTTGTACCAGTTGCGCCCTCACTATCATCAAGTAATTGCCTTTGTCGGCCTCGACTTTGTTGTTTTTGTATACCATAGCTATCAACTCCTGCTTTAAAAGTTCTGTACTCAATTGTATCCTTTTTCAAATTACCAGTAATCTCCTTGTGTATTTTATATAACCAATCTACCCAGTCGTCTCGTTTAATTCTACTGTTTTTATACTCGTCTTTTAAAAACTCTTCCCTTGAATAATATTTTTGGATAGCGAAAATGCCAAAATCTGCATAATCTTCGAGTTTTATTAATTGAGATTCTTTGATTTCTGTTATAGCTCCTTCGGTGAATTTGTCTATAAAGGGAACCCCTCTTGGGGTGACGACATCAACAGGTTGTGGTTCAGGTGTGGAAACTCTTTGAGTTTCAGGCGCAGAATCATCAATATCAGCTAATTGTTCATACTCGCGCTGAGTTTTTATATCACTGGATAACTGTTGTATCCCTGCGCGTGTTTGTCCGGTCTCTGCTGCTATCTTTTCAAGCGTATCAAGCAGCGGCGCCTTCTTTACTCGTTCTCGCTCAGGAATATCTCCGTATATCGCTGCTTCAGTTAACTTTTTCACATCTTTGGTCGCACTTGTTATCGGAGTAAACAGTTGTTCACTTGACACAGAAAAGTCAGTCTGCGCTTGTTGTCGTTGTTGCAGTTTATTCCGTACAGAGTCACGAATTGGTACAAATCTCCTGATTGCATCCAGTCGTTCACGAGCCAATCGGGTTGTTAATGCTTCATTGACCATTATTTAAAATCAGAAACAATTTTTCAATTGCAAAACAATTTTTTAATCTGACCTAACACGATCATGGAAGTGTTATTTCATCGTGATACACCTTCGTTCATCGATGGGGAAAGTGTCCAAATTGTATATAAAATAATAATAATGTCACTTTCCCCACTTTTAATTTTTTAGTGTATTTGATACCGGACCAACCAGCCATCAATTTTTTATTCACTGATTTCAACAGTTTTAATCAAAAAATGCTAAAAAAAATTAAAATCTCTATGAGGGACGGTCACAATCAAATAATGATAAATGGTTGGTCAATCAAAATTGTTCATTTTCTTGAATTAACGCCCGTAGGTTTCTAACTTTAGAATTAACCTCCTTTTTCAATTCGTATTCGTACCCCAATTCTTTTCGTATTCGTTCTACGATGGTATACAACGGAGCGAACACACTTACGTCACTGGAAAATGCGAGAGAGTCTTTAATAGAATTCTGAATTCTTTTGATGAGCGCATACTTCTTTGGTAGCATATATTTATTGTTGTTAACTCCGTATTCTATATCCTGAAAATCAGACATGATTTGATCAGGATTTAACCCATCTGATAGTTCAATATCCCAACTTTTCAATTTTGAAATCTCGGATATGATGCTATTCATGTTTTCAGAATTCATTATTCTATAACAATTATATATTTCTAAATGAAAAATATGACGCATCAGACATAACTAAATTGAACTTTTTGTCCCGTCCTTTTTGAAATAGCCGTCTTGGTTATTCCCTCTGCAACGAATCGTACTGAGGATATACAAATATCGAAGTGCCTACTGGCTTCATTCATTGATTGAAATATTTTTTCTTCGTTAGTTATCGTATTCAAAGATTTCACAGGTCTCGCTTTTTTCGAGTATTTCCCAGTCCCCCCTCGTTCGGAATTTTCACTTTGTGTGATAGCCTGCAGATTTGATAAAGAATTGTTTTTCGGATTAGAATCGATATGATCAATAACAAAATCATCCTCGATCAATCCATTGAAACATTCATACACGAAACGATGGCAGTAATATTTCTTCTTTCCAGCACCAAACATCAAATACCCCATATCATTATCTCACCCAACTGGTTTCTTCAGTCTGCTGTTTCTTACAACACCATCACTGGATGCTTCATAATTTGTGATCACAGGGTGTTGTCTGAATTCTTGGTTCATTTATATGTTATACTATTGTTTGTCTAATTCATCGTTTGGTTTAATGATAAATCTTTCGATGTAGTCTTGAGGAGTTCTTATGATTTTATCCTTGACTCTGTCAAGGATACTGACTTTGTCAGCGTCAAGAATACTGACTTTGTCAGCGTCAAGAATACTGACTTTGTCAGCGTCAAGAATGCTGACTTTGTCAGTGTCAGGGTCAAAATTTCTGATTGATTGTCCATTTTTTATTCTTTTATCATAATATCGCTTCAACTCCCTGTATCGCTTACCACCGCAATTCAGACACAACTGAGATTTTCCCCTGACCCCAACTCCACATAGAATACAGGGTAACGGACCAAGGCTTCCACGTCGAAAGCTTTGCATATGATACCCACAGAACTCATTTCTGCATGATTTGTTACACGGGGTTATTGATCCAATCATAAGCCACTTGCAGTGATTCATTATATAAAAATCTTTCATTTAAATGCTTGTTTTAATTATAGCATGAAGGAATTAAGGAAAACGCCTTCGAAAAATGCTGAATTCAATGCTGATAAGGAGTTTAAGAGATTATTAAAAATCAATCCTAGATTTAATCTCGATAGACCCAAAAAACGTCCAATAGACGGAAACATGAAAGAGTTTAAGAGATTATTAAAAATCAATCCTAGATTTAATCTCGATAAACCAAAAAAACGTAACAAACGTCCAATAGACGGAAACATGAAAGAGTTTAAGAGATTATTAAAAATCAATCCTAGATTTAATCTCGATAAACCCAAAAAACGTAACAAAATCAATCCTAGATTTAATCTCGATAAACCCAAAAAACGTCCAATAGACGGAAACATGAAAGAGTTTAAGAGATTATTGAAAATTAGTCCTAGATTTAATCTCGATAAACCAAAAAAAAAACGTCCAAGAGATTACCCTGGAAAGATGCTCAATTCAATCTCGATATAGTTTCTAATACACCAAAGAATACAATTCTTGATAAAGCCATGATTAGTAAAATCAGAGACTGTTTTAATGAATTCAAGCGTGATGGAGCATCTTATTGTTGGTCAACATTTCGAATTGATGGTGTTGTTGATGCTACCATGACTGATGAAAAAGCAGCAGTGATAATTTCACGTGTTGGGGA
The DNA here is from genome assembly GCA_029339505.1 of Unio delphinus. NCBI lineage: Eukaryota > Metazoa > Mollusca > Bivalvia > Unionida > Unionidae > Unio > Unio delphinus. The sequence goes on from JAQISU010000010.1 coordinate 20,627,934, forward strand.
AAAACGGCATTTTTTCCGAATCAAATTCATTATCGAAGTCGATGTCAAATGGATTATTAAGGATAAATTTGAACCAATCCTCAAGAATAAAAAAGCTGTCATTGTGAGTAGAGATTCCAAACCAGGGATTCTAACCGGCATTGATAAACCATACTACGAAAGATCTTATCCCGTAACAGCAATGGTTTATGGGATATATCCGTTAAATGATAAACCCGATATCGCAAAACTAGCTCCTATGAAATATTCGTCAGGGCTTAATTGTGTAGCAGAACGAATAATAGAACAGTTCACAAATGCATCCCGAGGAAATAAACTAACTGATCTGCGACGTAGGAAAATAACCGAGTGGGAACTGACAGTGAAACAGCATGGTGCAAAGATTTCTGATATAGCTAAATTAGAAACATCATTAAGATTTCCAATAACAGTTATGACGATAACCGGAGAGGTTTTATACGAACCGAAATATAACAAAAATGGAGCGCCAATACAGATTATTGATCATAACAAACACGCGTGGACACCTGCGGTAACAATATTTCCACGAGAACGAACCGTGAAATATATCCCTAAGGAGTTCGTCGGGGATGTTTTCTATGAAGAGAAATTATTCGATGCTATTCATGCGTTGTGTAAGGATGATCCTGTGTCAGTGTGGTTACTTAGAAGTGATGAAGAATTCGATCAATTTGTAAAACCAAATGGTGAATTATATCGCATTGAAGAATTAGATAACAGAATGAGAAAAATCGCTAGTGATTTTTCACCGGAGAATTCCCATGAAAAACTACTCACGGATAGTTTTACTATTCCATCAGTGGTAGCTCACTTCGCAAGAAAAAAAAACTCATGGCGTCCAACACGAAATGATTTTCTCGAGGATGTTAAATTGAGTTGCGTCGAATTCGGTCATGGAGGACTGTGGAATACGAAATACTCACGTGATGGTATGATTTCAATTGATATAGCCGCGTGTTATCCCGGAAGTTTTCTCGGGTATGGGGAATGCGCTGAGTACTTCAAACGATTTGGACACCCCACGCATGAAATGACTCGTGTTGCGATTAATGGACCATTGCCTGATTTTGATTTAACCAGATTCGCTCGTGTGATATCATTCGAATTAGCTACAGGGTTACATCCGTGTAGTTATGTTTGGCTCGGTAGACACCTATCTGAAAAACACTGGATGCCAATAGTGCTATTGAGATATATGATTGATTGTGGTATGCTAATATCGTTGATTGTTTCCGAGGCTATTATATGCTATCGAGCTCAGAAAGAAGTTTGGCTACCACAACCCGATCTAGATAGAATAATCAACGAACTACGAAAACAGTTTCCAGATTTCAGTGAAGAAGAAATCATAAATTGGTCTAAGAAGTTATTTGAAATTAAAAAAGAACAAGCAAAAGATCTCGGAAGAAGAATAATCGGTAAATTTACCCAGGGTGGACGATACGATAACGCAAAATACTCTTCGCGGTTGATCATAGATGTCGCTGAATACGATTTTATTGTAGCGGATTTAATGAAACAGGGAAAACTTGTATCCCGTAAGGATGCTTTTCTATCCAATGGTGAGAAATTAGGTACGGTTGTTACCTACTGTGATGGATATAATTCCCAGTACACACATTTGAGAAGTTCAATGTTAGCCTATGCTTCTATTAATCTATTTTCGATGATAAATAGATTTCCTAATACCGCGGTTAGAGTGGCCACTGATTCGATGTATATACACAATAAGTACAAATCAGCTGTAGCGGCATTCACAGATCCCGAAGAAAATTGGGGGCGTTGGCGATTTAAAAAAGAGATGCTACATGAGTATTGTGAATCCGGAGACGTTGCCATGGATGATAAATATCTTTGTTGTAACCGTATTGAAATTCAATCAGAATTTTCTAATGCACCACCGGTATCTGATCCAGTATGTAGATACAAGACAGTTTATTTAAACGGTTGTGGTGGGTCAGGAAAGACAACTCGTGCAATTGAATTATCTCGTCGTGGAAACGCTAGCGTTTCTAACATGATTGTACTAACACCGACTCATAGACTCGCCAGAGAGATGATACAACGAGGGGTAAATGCTTGCACTTATCACAGTTTTTTTTCGATGGAAAGGTGACAAATGGACTCCTGATCGAATGGGTGATAAATTCATTCCTGAAATCATAATCTGGGATGAAATATGCACAGTGTCATTAGATGTATTAAAAACATTTCTTGAGTGGTTGTTAAACAAAAACACAAACGTCGTCATGTGCGGGGATCACGGCCAACCACCACCATTTGTCGGTGCATCTCCACATGAATGGCTAAAGGGTTTTGTAGACTACTATGAAGAAATCACCACTGATTATAGATCACTTGATGAACGATTACGCGAGTTCAAAGCGCTAATTAGATTACAACCGGATAGAATCCAATGCGAAATAGCGCGTGAAGTGATTTCAGAAACCCCAATGAATGATTTCTGGGAAGCGTGGAGACCAAACGATTTGATCATTGCAAGTAGAAAAATAGTCAGGGATACACTTCAGATGAAGTTATTTGAATTGCATAAAGAAAAATTTGCAACGCTTCCAGTACCCCTTTGTTATAGGCCATCGGATACACGAAAACAGAATATTGAAGTTGATATTCCAGGACAGAATGAAAAACAAATTCTGGTATTAAATGATATTGTGCTGGTTGATATCAATGTCGTTGAAGATGCATTGCGTGCTAATAAATCCCCGTGGACGCTAGGATACGCAGCAACAATACACTCTTCACAGGGATTGACTATATCGGATACAATTGTTTGGATGGTGGATAATCACATCGAATGGTCGAATTTAGTCTATCTCGCAGTATCCAGAGTACGAAACATAAATCAACTTCGAAGAGTTGTCCTCGATGATAATGACACAACAATAAGTGATATTGATGTTAGCATCATTAATAAAAAACTCTCCGGTTAGAAACAACAGGACAAAAAAAAACAACGAGAATTTGATATTAATGCTAAATTAACAATCACTTTGAAGAAACAACAGAATAATCACTGCGCGAGTCGCAATTGTATAATGCGTTGGCAGTATTCGGATAAGGATCCTCGCCAATTCACCGTAGACAGAAAAAATAACAATCTCGGTCATGTCAGAAATAATGTGATGTTGACTTGTCTTGAGTGCAATAGACGCAACGGTGCTAGTTAAGACCATGCGGTGGCAATTGAGTATCCTCGGGAATCACTTGTAGTTGTTGTCGAGTAAAACCCCGCTGAGGGGCAGTTGAATCCAGTTTATAGACTGGAGGTCTACCAGTTGATCGTGTTATACTAGATATCTTATGCGTAGTGACGCTCCAAATAGGATCAGTAGCCCTTTTTCTACCCCCTTCAAGCTCTCCTGGTTCGTATAAGTACCTCACAATGACACTACTACCAAGAATTGGTTCTTTGAAATCTTTTTGTGGTTGTACGGGTATTGACTTCTTTTTAATCGCGTTGATAGGTTTCATGTTGATTGTTCTAGTAATCTCGTTATTCAGTGCAGTAATCACAGATGGTAATCTTTTAACCCATTCACTGGATCGCTTTTCTTGAATGAATTCTTTTGCGTATTGATATCCAAATAACCGCTCAGCAATCGTCCGATTAAATCGTTCTACAATGGCCTGATCGCGATGTAGCGCAGTATGCCCTCGTCGTATGGTGACATTATGATGTTTCATTGTAGATAACACTGCACCCTGAAATTCCTTGCCAGGATCAACCTGCAATAGATTTGGCCAGTGCAGAGGACCTCGTCGATAAATCCTTTCAAATACAGAAGCGACTTCAGTGGCTGATTTTGTTTTTAACGGTTCTGCTTCTTTGTATCGACTCGCAACATCAACTACGGTTAACGCATATTTGTAACCACGATCATGTGGCAGAAATAATATATCAGCCTGATGAACTTCATTAGGAGCGGTCACATCAAAATGCGAGAATTGAATTTGTTTAGGCGGTGGTAGATAAATTTGCCATAGTGCCTGTTTGGATAACCAATTAGCCGCAGTGGTTTTTTTCACTTTTGCAGCACTAGCGAGTTTATTGATTGCAGCGTTACCCCTCCAGTATCCCCTCGGAGAATAATAAATTGATTCCATATTATTAATTACCAGCACCTAACATCAATTTACTTTTCATAGCCGATTTTATCAAAAATGAAGCCAATTTTTCTTTGAAGGATTTATCAGGAATAGCATTTAACGCATGAATTAATTTCACATCTGCTAGATGCCTGTGTTGCAGATTGCTGCTTTTATAAGCAGCATCATGAAGGTGACAGGCCTTATCAATGGCGTTTATTGGTTCTTCACCGGGGTTGGGTTGATTTTGATTATTGAGTCTGATATCAAGTCTGGTTCCCGGTCCACAGTAGCTATATCCTGGAAGGTGCTTTTCTCCGGGGTATTTTGCCCATGGGGTTCCAGGGAGTTTTGCTAATTTGGCTGCGATATCACCTCCTCGTTTTTTTTTTTAAAGGTTCCTTGGGTTTAGAAACAAATCTAAATTTCTTTGTACTACATTGTACGCATTTACCAGAGAGCGCTGATCGGTTATTTTTTGTTGTAATCGTCGTCACATCATCTGTGCCAGTACGCGTTTTACACTTCACACAATATAGATCCATAATTTATGTATAGAAATATGGATATAATTGATTTTTCAGCGACTAAAACAAGAGAACCAATTAAGCATCATGCAGCGCTACCAAACTCTATCCGGATGATTATAATCGGGCCATCTGGATCCGGTAAAACGCAATTGTTGCTCAATTTAATAATGAGATGGATGGAGTGGGATAAGTTGTATTTAATTGCCCCTAGCGTAGATGATCAACGATGTTATGAAGTGCTAAAAGATTTTAACGAGAATGCATCAGAAATTAAGGGTGAGAACGCCATTGATTTTATAACCGATATCGATGAAGCACCGAGCATTGATGATATTGATGGAGATATTAACAATTTAGTCGTATACGACGATATAATGTTGGATAAACAAAAAAATCCTGCTAGAATATTTTCCCGTGGGCGTCACAAAAACACTGACGTGATATATGTCACTCAACGCTACACTCAGGTTCCAAAAGTCATCAGAGATAACTGCAATTTATTGTCTGTATTCAACGGAGTTGATACTCATACTCTTAGAAATATTTGGCAGACATGGTGTTCTGATATGGACTTCAATCAATTTCGAGATTTCTTTAGTCATGCTCAGTCAAAACCACACGGATTCGCAACAATAAATCTACATGATCCTAGGACACGATATCGTATCGGACTTGATCAAATATTCGGTTAAAATCGTAAAAGAATTATTAACCCATAGCAGCAGAGAGGGTGGATGACAACAAGTTGCGACCAAAATTAATTAAAAAATCGTTTTCATTTTTTTAGTTAAAATGATTTCGTAGGGAGATTTCAATCAATTTTTTGTCTGAAAACGTTGTAGGGTTCGCCTTTTTTTGGTTAAAATAAGATCGTAGGAAGGCTCGTTTTAGGATTTCAATCAAATTTTGTCTGAAAACGTTGTAGGATTCACCCTCTCTGCTGCTCAACTGATTCTGTTTATCTTCATCGCTATACTTTGACTGTGCATAAGCTGTCTGTGGTTAAAATCGCATGTTTTGTTCATTACAGGTGGCAATCGGACTTGCACCAATCTGAATGTGTCACCCACCTCTGCTACAAAAAAAAAAAAAAAAAAATAAAGTATTCACTGCTTTCGATAAAAGAAGCAAAGGGGGTTCCGAATTTTCCAATTTTTTTATTTATTTATTTATAATATTTTTTTTTAGTGTTTTTAAAACATTGCAGTTTTTAGTTACTTTTGTTAGATCCCTTTTTAAGATTCAGATAGTATCATATTGCACCATTTTGCATCCTTGAAAACAAAATTTCCGGGGGGGGGGGAAATCCCCCTAGAAGGGTCGGCGCTTCGCGCCTTCGCTTAACCCAAAAACAAGTTTGCCCCCCACCCCTTAAAAACTTAGCTCCGGCCCTGCGCCCACAGAGGAAACGCGTTGTACCTTAGGACTCTGGTCAATGGAAGCATACATAGATAAATTGAAATTGTGTTTTTTTAACCGGCTGTGTAGGGACGATTGGACCTGGAAAAAAAAAATTTCATTTTGTGATTATGTCAGTACTCGACCAACCCACTAACACAGACGGGGTTTTCTAGCAGATATTGACAAAATATTAAAGAAATATGGTATGGGAAGTGTTCTCTTAGACTATGCAGTAAGCGTACAAATCGAAGGTAAACTTGTTTGGAATCGGTATGTTATTGATAATATTCAAAACCTCGAAGAATCTACCTAGAATACAGATATTGAACTAAGGAGCGATTTAATTCACTTCAGAAACATTCATTTGGACTTACAACCAAGCAGCAGTATATGGTTTCTTGGGCGCAAATTTCCATCTGTGTTATGGTCTGTCTCTGATATAGTGAAGCTATATGTCATGCCTGTTGGAAAAGTTATGATATGCAAACTCTGTGGAAAAGAGACTGACGACAGAGCGAAACATCTTATCTTAGGTTGTGAAATGCTACTTGAAGAACGAAACGTCTTCCTTGAGAGGGTGATTGACACTTTAGAGGTGAGAGACGGGGCTAATTTATTAAATCAAGAAGACAATATACTATTGGAGACACTTCTTGGAAGCAGAGTAGATTGCTTGTCGTCTATCGACGATGATGTATGGGATAAACTCATGTTGGTGACGGCAAGAAGCATAACCTCATTTTACAATAAAATGCATGCCCTACTCTCAACCAACATGTCATAACAACAATAATAAGTAGTTAAGCTAAAAAAATAAATTAATTATTTTAAAAAAACCAAACATAAATAAAAGGCCATCCTGTTGTTGTCATTTTCCGCAATTTTGTTGTATGACAGATCACGGAGATATAATGCTCTCTGGCTCATTTAACATAAGAGTGTCACCTTTTGCTATCTTCTTTCATTTGAGAATGGTTTTATTTTGTTCCATATATATATATATATATATATAGATGTGTGTATGTGTGTTTATATGTGTATGTGTTTGTGTGTGTATATATATGCATGTGTATATGCGTACATTTATATATGTGTGTGTATGTGTATGTATGCATAAGCACATATGCCAAGTAGAAAGAACTACATTTATAATTACAATGGTATACGTTTCACATTATATATATATATATATATATATATATATATATATATATATATATATATATATATATATTCTTTTCTGTTGTTATTCATGATTTTGTATTATCCTGAATTTGATTAATCTGATGCAATCTCTGTTGAAGAGGAAATAAAGTCAGTCATACACACATACAGATATACATACATACATACACACATATACATACATACATACACACATATACATACACACATACATACATACATACATACATACATACATACATACATACATACATACCTACCTACCTACCTACCTACCTACCTACCTACCTACCTACATACATACATACATACATACATACATACATACATACATACATACATACATACATGCATTTTATTTATTATGTTTTAAAGTGTGTAATTTAAATTGTCAAGTTATGCCGTTGTATATGCGTTAATAGTTTTCTATGTAGATCGTCTATTCTTAATCTACTGTACATGGGTCAAAGCAAATTATATGTGTTAATATTTGTATGCACAGTGTATTTTAATTTCCTGTATAGAATAACAATACTACTGTAATCACTAAAATTGGCTGCAAGCCTAAATGAATGTTGTTACACACACACACACACACACACACACACACACAGACACAGAGTTATATGAGAAAGCTTGCCAGTAGCTTCTCGTGGGTCGATGGTTCTTCCGGGAGTTTTCCGGGTTCTTCCTCGACCATTAATACTGGCCGCCATGTACAGCCTATATTGTGCTTAAAAATGGCGTTAAACCCCATAAAACACACACAGACACACACACACACACACACACACACACACACACACACACACACACATATATATATATATATATATATATATATATATATATATATATATATATATATATATATATATAGTACAATGTTTCGAAATAATGTGTTCGGTGTTAGGTGTTCGTCGCATGCCGAGCGTGCGAAGTGCTTTCGATGGGAGGAGCGGAATGCTTCCAGTGCACAAACAATATCTGTGCATAAAGGTTCACCGTAGGTACAAAATCTTAACAATACAGAGCGTCTTGTTAGTGAGCGGTTTTCTTTAAGGACTTGCACATCTCCAGCTGTAGAGGAATGTAAGTTATTAAGTTCTTGTGTATAAGTTATAACTATTGTACCACAAAGTTTATCTTTGTATATTTTCTATGTAGATTCGGTCTTCGCTGTATAAGGTAAATATTTTCTATTCTTGTTTGCGACTTAGCAAAAGATTAATATTGGCAATACAAAGTAGCAATTTTAAGAAGCGTTCAGTGCTGTGGGATTCTTATCCTTTAGTTTATTTTTGCACTTGTGGATTGTTTTGCTATTATTGTGCCGAGACTGTAATTAGTATAGTGTCACGGAATTGTGTATGATTTATATCAATATGTATATGTGATCAAAAACGTACTGGCTTTTTTTTGCCGCCTATAGCGTTACCCGATGATGGTTTCTTTTGTTCGGCTCTAGTTAGTTTCCCATGCTGCATGTGCACATTGCATGCAGTAAAAAGTACCTAGCTGCGAATATCTATCACAGCTAGTATACGTATAGAGCGAATTCTCTATGAACTAATTACACTACGACGAGTCTTGTCAGGAAGCTTACCTCTTTACCGGAGCGGATCTTCAGCTGTAGAGGTATTGAAATTTAATATTTTATTCGTTATAACTATAACTTTTATATGACATAATCTTTTCATATATTAGATGATTTAGAATATATTCTAAATTCTATAGAGTCAATACCTAGGTTGTACAACACCATGATATTATAAATACTATAGTCAGGTTGGAGTTAGCTTTTTGTTTTAACTGAACAATTGAATTAAATTATACTCTGCATGCACTGAACAATTAATGTAATGGGTAACGAATTCATGTGCACACATGTGCAACATATATCAATGCAGAAGTACTTACCTTTGTCATATGTACTAGACGGTTTAGTTGCTGTTAGTTTAGGTGCCTTGTATATAGTTTGGGGATGTGGAGTCACAGAACTTCGTTTTGATTCTTGTGACGTGTACGCTGTGTCTGGTAACGTTGGTGCGTAAGAGTGTACTGGTCTTTTCAATGCGAGAGACCACTGTTGTTATTTTCACTATTGCTATCTGAGCATTCCCATTTCAATATCGTTATATGAAAGATAGATTCGTAAAATTATACATATTCCAATCATCATCATCATCATCGTCGTCATCATCAGTCTCTTGACCTAGTAAATGCTGTTCGCACAATTCATTTACACAGGATTTATTACTAGGGACTGAAGACCCTATTATCAATTACCTGCACTTACTCTTTATTTGAATCATTGTATGTATAATATTTTTTTAATTAAAATATTTGTTTAAAATATAATATGGAGGAGTTGGAGAAATTATCTACAACCAAGCCTTTAAAAGCTCCATTTCCGAATCAAGATTTGATCTTGACAGAATAACTCCTGACTTGCGGAGGTGAGGTCTGGCTGATATGAAGAATACTAATCTCATTAATTCGGAGTACTAAAAGAGAATTTCGTGATGATGGGGCAAGATGTATAATCCACATTCAAAATTATACGCAATGACTTTGACATTGCCAAAGGTGTCGACAAAGTCATTGACGTTACAATGCACGATGATCCAAGACACTTTACAGTTGATTGATTCGCAATACCATAAATACTTTTTTCTTATTTTCACTTTATATTCTTGGGAAATAAAGTACTTGTTAAATTTGACAATGCTTCTTGTCTTTCACTCTTTACAGTATTTTCATTAATGCTCATCACTTGCGTTATCTCCATCTAGATAACAATGCAAAAAAAACACGAAATATTGATTTTAATCAACTTCCATCATATGCCAGTCATGTTCTCTAGAAGATGATATTACTACATGTTGCAGGCTCTAAAGATACGCGGTATACATACTTTTCCAGTGGACCGGTGCGTCGGTAGTTTTCAACAGTGTAATGTAATATCTGAGCAATGTTGTTATGAATGTAATGATCTTCATATTTTCATTTTTCATGGTAAATATTGTTTATCTTTCTTTACAAATCTTTTGCAATTGAATTTAAAATATTACATATATAAGAAACTTTATGATACTTTCATCACCTAATTTACAAGTGTCACTTTTGGCAACGTGATGTCAAAGTAGAATGCCTAAAAAGATAATTGGGCCAAGTGAAAGTTTTGAAACAAATTCAGATTAAGAAAAAAGAAGTCAGTTTTAATTTAGTTACTCTTGTAATGTAAATGCGTCAAGAAATGCATTCCTTTCTAAGACTGTAAATCATTCTAAAATTCTCAGGTGAGCATTTGTTTTCTGTTTGAATGTTCCACAATTTTTAAGTCCACTAAATATTTTCTCATTTGCTAAGTTAGTGTGCTATATGTTTAACTGTATGCTCATTAGCTCACCCTGGAATATTTCATTGCCGGACGTTGGCTTGCGACTCGCAGTTTCCTTGTCTGTTGTATCAGAAATGTAAATAGATGATGGCTTCAGTGTTGACGCCTCGTATTTGTGCTCTCTAATATCAGTTCCATTCGTTTTTAAAGGTGTCCGCTATATTGTAAACGTAATCATCCCACTTTAGTTACACTGTTTGTATTACAACCCAACGCTTTTAACATATACATATTAAATTCATCTACTAATAGGTAATTTGGTGGAGGTGAGCTGTGATTGTATTCTGAGCTAAGATTGTTTTCTTTTATATCAAGATAATGAATTGTTTGATTTTATTTTGATATGCATATCTCAAATATGTTTCCAATTATTGACAGACGGACATAACTATTTTATAAAAAATGACAGGTCCCTGTCCATGAACATTAATGGGTTGGTCTCGATCGCGGTATGTTCAGAAATACCGCCGTATACCGCGGTACAAAATATTAGTTCTACACAACTATAGTCTAAAGTGAAGAAGGTTCTCTAAGTGTCTGACAAAATAAACTAGAGAGCAAGAATACGAACTGATTGTTTAACTTTTTATTATATAAACAATGCCTCTTTTAGATTATAAAATCATTATTTAATAACATACTTCTTTTATATTAGAAAATCGTTTGAACTAATCACTTCAGTTAGATTAGAAACTAATTTTTAAAATTAAAACTGTTCGTAGACTAGAAAATTTAAAGTTTCACGACTGTTCAAGCAACTGTGCTTTCTTTACAATTCGATGCAAGGAAACATAACCCCTTTATTGCTATGCTTTACTGCTTTTGTCGTGAAAGAGTTAATTCTCTTCAACTATTCAGCCTCTCTTACAAATAGTTTTTGAAACCCGAGTTTCGAAGTCAGTCGAGGCGAGAATAATCTCCACATCACATATACGTGCTTATAATGTTCAACTGTAAACAACGTATACCCTGATCTGCACTCGTATAATGCGCAGTCATATCAGGGTTGAATCTGACTGTCATTGATTTCTCATAACAAACTGCACAGATCCCTCTATACTCTCCGTTACGGACCAATACCATCTCACATCTGTCTGCGTGGGTTCGAGTCTCGGATTCGGCCAATGTGGGTATGTGAGAAAGCTTGCCAATAGCTTCTCGTGGGTTGGTGGTTCTTTTCGGGTTCTTCCTCCACCATTAATACTGGCCGCCATGTATAGCCTATCTTGTACTGAAAAATGGCGTTAAACCCTAAAACAACAAGACCCATCTATACAGGCGCAGTATGTGTAAGAAATGTTTAAGAAGCCAATTCAAGACCTAGCAATGGCAGCCAACTCGTACTCTTTAAGAACTGAGTCATTTCTTATCTAAAAATAACACCTAACATTGTCATGAATATATGTATTCTTCAAAAAGTCAACGTTTGCGGTGTTCGACTTTTATGTCCTCTGTTTAAATATTATAGGCTATTCCAATTGACGATTCTTCTTCAGGGGTTTTGTCATGCCTTTCACGATACATCCTCAGTATTTAATTTCCTTTCCCAGGAGTGTTTCTTGACCTTAATAATTGTCGTCTTTGATTGCCAAAGTGGACTTGAATGCCGAATTTTGTGGTACATAACATAATTAGCCAAACGGAATTGAATTGTAAGCTGCAAGAATGCAAGCGAGATCGTTGATTTATTGAAGCTGTTTTAACCATGTTTTAATTAAAGTCATGCGTTTGCATAAAATATACAATTAATATTCCATGGTCAATCGTCACCTAAATAATTCTTATAGATAAGTATACGTTTTAAAATTTGATTCGGTAATTCTAAGTCAGTCTTAAATTTGAGCCAATCTGATCCCTGGTTTTTAGACTGAAGCTGAAGATTAAACTTCCTTTCTAGTAAAGTATTGAATATGATAATTGCACTTCATTAACCAGTTCTCGATTGTACGAAAAGCTGCGTCTGTGTATTTGGAACCAAGCAGCAGAGAGCGTGAACAGAGATTTTTCTTGGATGACAACGCAAATGAAAACTAAAAAGTCATTAACGCAAACGGAAGCATCTGAGAGTCTCTCTAATTGGGTTAAATTTATTTTTATACTTTATCCAGTCGGTTTTTGTTCACATTTGGTTTTGTTTATCCTTAAAATGTTTCACTGAAGTCGCACCCTCTCTGCTTCGGTGTAGGTTTGAGTAATTAAATGATTATTTTATATCAATAATATGGCACCAGCTATATAATCTTTCACAGCTAGATGACTTTGATGATGACTTTGATGATGACTTTGATGATGACTTTGAGAAAGATTAGAAGCAATTAATAAATATCTTTCAATCCGTGATTCCGCCAGACGAAAATTACAAGAACATCAGAAGTCTTGTGTGGAATTTGCAGACAGATCAGAACAATTATTCAAACCAGTGATAAGGGTTTAGTATATTTAGAATGACCGAAATAGTTTCAAAGGTTACTGAAAGTCTTCGTCCTACGTTAGAACAAACTGCCATAGCATCTGGCAAAATAGCAGAAAGAACTAACGAAACAAAAAGACTTTTACGAAGACTTCCGTTTCAATAGCTGCTGCTCAAACTAATGAGAGGAAGAAATACTAGAAGCGATTGAACAAGCCCCTTCTGAAATACATGAAATACAAAAAGAAAGAAAGAAAAGAAAGTTAAATTCAATATTAAATTTAATGCAGAAGTTATTTATAGAAAAAATATTGAAATAGGTAAATTACCTTATGCAGTAGCGGTTAATTATTTACATAAAGATAAAAGTTTACATTCTGATTATGCTAACGGAGATTGTGATACATATACAAAAAATGGATGTATCGTGTATATTTGGACATGTCGTAAGGAAACGATAGTGATTTAATAGTCCTAGATTCAAATCGTGAAGTAAATGAACAGATGCAAAATTTAGAACAGGGAACTTATCAACAAACTTCTCAACAAAAAACACAACCTCGATAACAGAAATCGCAACATCCTCAACAACAACCGCCTCAAACTGAAATTGCTAAATTTATCCCAATATTAGTGATAAATGTACCTTTAACGTTTTTAACAGTATCAGGAATTGGAGACGCAAAGAAGCAGTAAAAATTGCAGCACAGGGACACCGTCAAATAAAACCCAGATATACTGATTCTTGGAAGAGCCAAAATGATTGGGTTCAAGATGTATCATCATCATCATCATCATCATCATCATCATCATCAGTCTCTTGACCTAGTGTAGTCGTTGAGGCACTGTGCGGCTGAACATCTGACCTGTTTCCTCCACTTGTTTCGATCATGTGCCAATGCATGTGTCTCCACAAAACATTTTCTGGTCCATCCTGTTATGTTGTCAGTCCACGTTGTACTCTGTCTACCTCTCCTTCTGCCACCCTGGACGTTGCCCTGCATTACTGTTGTGGACAGACTATTGGCTCTAGTGATATGGCCATACCATTTCAGCTTTCTCCTTTTGTCAGTCTTCATAATGGTCTACTTTGATCCTGATGGTGTTAAACACATCTTCATTTGTGATTCGGTCCATGTAAGAGATGCCAAGGATGGTTCTATAACATCTTATTTCAAGTGCCTGGATTCTGCGTTGTAAATCTGCTGTCAGGGTCCAGGCCTGACATGAATACAAAAAGATCCTGATGGACTTTAGCATTGACATATCTTCAGTTGTTTGTGCTGCTCGTGACAAGATTTCTGCTCTTGAACCCTCTTCGGTGATTATGGAACCAAGATATTTGAACTGGCCAACTGTTTCCATTTCCTGTCCTCTGACTTTAACGTTTGTTGAGATTTGTTTGCCACTATTTGTCATCAGCTTTGTCTCTTCGGAGCTTATCTCCATGTCACATCTGAAAGATGTTTCATCCAGGTTATTCACTAAGGTGACGAGATCGTCTTCACTGAATAGCAAAACCCATCAATGTCGTCTGCAAAGCGTAGAAAGCGTAGGTTGGTGATGTTAAGCCCTCCAATGCTGACTGTCCAACAGTGGTTTTCCAGGGCTTCGCTCATGATGCGCTCTAAGTAGATACTGAAAAGCATGGGTGACAGGATACAGCACTGACGCACTTGATTGTTTTGTTTGATTATGATTTTTAACGTAGCTTTAACAATTTGTCAGTCATATCGCTACGATGTCTACAGAGAAGCAGTTTATAGTGATGTCTGGCACTGGGGCATCATGCCTCAGACATGTAGCATGATGCCCCATCCAGTCACATTATGCTGACACCAGACCGACCAGTCCTAACAAAAACCTCTTAATGCTGAGCCAAAAGCGAGGCAGCAGTTTGTATCATTTTAGTAAGGCTTTAGTATGACTCAATCGGGGATTGAACCCACAACCTCTCGTTTCAGTGACGGACTCTATAACCACTAGGCCACCGGACGCACTCGAACTGTTATCTTGAACCAGTCCCTTACAGAACCTTGAGCAGTTACTGCACTGGTGGCCTTGGCGTACAGCTACTTGACGGTGCTGGCCAACTTTTGACCCATGTTGTACGTCTTCATTGTGGACCATACTGCTTCATGCCACACTCTGTCAAAAGCCTTTTTGAATTCTATGAACACGGGATAGATGTCTTGATGTTGTGAGTACTTTTCACACAGATCCCTAAGATTGAATATTTGTTCTGTTGTGCTTCTTCCACTTTGATTATTTCTTCTGCTTGCGAGTTCAGTCTGTTCAAGATGATCTTCAGCATCACCTTACTAACATAGCTTTTCAAACTAATATCTCTGTAATTATAGCACAGCTGGAGATTGCGTTTTTTGGAGGAGTGTTATAATCAGTGACTGGGTCCACTGTGTTGGCCATTCGCCTGTCTGCCAGATCTTGTTGCAGATTTTTGTTAGTAGCTCTATCACCATTCGTGATAAGTTCAGCTGGGATGTTGTCTACTCCAGCTGCCTTCCCATTCTTTAGTGTTCTTATTACAGACCCCCCCCCCTCTTTTTTAAAAATCAGTAAATCATCATCATTTGTGGAGTTTGGAACTGTCAGCACCTATGGGTCTCTTGTGGACGGCTGGTTGTAGAGTTATTTACAATACTCAGTCCATCTTTCTGCAATGTGCAGCTATGCTATGCTGCTGCGAATGTGGAAACGGCAGAATTTGGAGTATTAAATACAATTATTTTAGTGGATATGGCATATAGTGTTGTCTAGGAATTTCTCTCGGTATTGGTGAATATCTTGGATATTTTAAACGATTTGGGCATCCAATACACGAGAGGACCACAGTTGCGATAAACAGACCTTTACAGATTTTGACTTTACTTGATTCGCTTGTATCGAGTCATTTGAGTTTGCTAAAGATTTGCATCCCGATTTTCTATGTGTGGTTTGGTAAACACTTTTCAGAAAAGAAGTAGGTATCGATTGTATTATTTCGATATATCATCAACGAAATATTAATAATATTTCTTGAAAAAAGTAAAGCAATTATAGCATATCGTTCGTTTTTCCAATGATGAAAATATTGAAATAACCGATTTTGAAGAAGAAAAAACAACCCGCTAACGATCATGGCAGAAGAATGAATTTACCAAAGGAGGACGATATGATCATAAACGACAAGATGCTGAATTCGATTTTATAATTGCTAATGTAACAAAGAACTAAATTAGGTACAATTGTTAGTTTCATTGGTGACGAGTCAGTGCTGTTTAGCCATTTAAGAGCTTCAATATCGCGCATGTTTCGATAAATTTATTATCGATGATAAGCAAACTTCCTAAAACCGAGATTAGAGTCGCTACAGATTCCTTTTACATCGAAAGAAAATATTCAGAATGGCTGAATCAATTTTATATAAGTACGTATCATAGGGTAAATGGAGAATAAAGCAATAAATGTCACATAATTATTTTCAATCTGCCGACGCTGAAATCAAGGATATTTACTGCAAAAAATATTAGACATTAAAATTATCAACTAATCCGTCAGTGTATAATCATGTGGCTAGACATAAGACAGTTTATCTTAATGGACCTGAAGGTTCTGGTAAAATAACTCGTGCGATCGAAATATTTCGACAGTTTGACAAACACTGTTGACATCATCGTTTTAACTCCTACAAACAGTCACTCCAGAGTAATGAAGAAAATAAATGTTAAATCATGCACATATCATACAATATTTCGATGGAAAGGAGATAAGTGAACGAGTGGATGAAAATACATGCAAAAGATCATCATTTGGGATGAAATATGCAAAGTATCTAAAGTTATATTAAAAATATCTTTTGATTGTTTGTTCACAAAAATAGTGCTGTGATAATGTGAGGCGATCACAGTTAACCACCAATTTTTGTTGGAATGTCTCCGCATGAATGGCTGAAAGGTTTTATAGATTATTATGAAGAAGTAATTGATGATTATAGAGTGCTGGAGCCAGAATTAAGATAGCCTAAAAATGAATCAGACTACAACCGAATAAAGTTGTGTGAAATGATGGGGGATATCATTTCAGAAACATATTTAAAATATTTTGTATTTGTGGAGACTAGATAATTTGATAGATGCAAGTAGAAAGATAGTTCGTTATACACTAAAACAACGATTATGTTTGTTAGAATACGTGCCTTGCACGAGTAATTTCAATATTTAATACAGCTCTCACACTTGGTAGTCTTGTAACCCATTCATGAGATCTCATGCATTTTTGAAATATTTCCATTGCATATTGATATCCAAATAACCGCTCAGCTAGTGTTCAATTAAATCATTCAACGATTGCCTGATCACGATGAATTGCGCTATATCCTCGTCTGAATTTGACGTTTCTTTCATCCGATATGATACTGCACCAAGAAACTTCCTTGCAATTATCATCTTGTAGTAGTTGAGGCTATCGCAAGGGTCATGGTTGATAAATTCGTTGAAACGCTAATACAATTTCAGGAGCCATTTTAGTTGATAATGGTTCTGCTTCTTATATCTATTTGCAACGTCAACGACAGTTAGAGTGTATTTATATGTGTTGTGACTCTCTACATAGTTTAATATTATCATGTAGTGAAAACGAAATATCCGCCTAATCAAAATGTGATTACGTGTAACATTTGCAGAATC
Source organism: Unio delphinus (assembly GCA_029339505.1). Lineage (NCBI taxonomy): Eukaryota > Metazoa > Mollusca > Bivalvia > Unionida > Unionidae > Unio > Unio delphinus. The sequence goes on from JAQISU010000010.1 coordinate 20,645,679, forward strand.
GGCGAGTTCTCTAATCGCTGATCTACCTTTTCAATATTCTCTTGGGCTATAATAAATCGATTATATTATTGTATGATCGGTTGATTAATTACTAGTTCATAATACTAGTTACCTTTTATCGCACATCTTACTAACCAATTAACTATTGATGCTCTAAAAGATTTTTTGTTTATGGAATTTAACGAGTGTATCAATTTCATATCTGCAATATGTAATTTGTTGTAAATCTTTATTTTATATGTTACATCATGAACGTGACATGCTTGATCAATAGCGTTTACTGGATACTCTCCAGATCTTGGCTGATATCGTTCGTCAAGTCATATATTAAGTAGGGTTCCAAGACCACAATAATTATATCCAACAAGCTGTTTTTTTCCTGGGTATTTAGCCCATGGAGGTCCTGGCCATTTTACTACAGACGTAGCGATATCACCACCTATTGTTTTCTCAGGGAGACCAATTTATATTTTTGTACCACATTTCCCACACCTGTCTGTAAGTGAACTTTTTTATTTATTGTTATTATTGTTGTTACTCCACTCGTGAAATTGGGTATTCTGTAGCTAACACAATATAAATCCATATTATTAATTACATTTCTATGCCATGAATGTGATTCATTTCTCAGCGACACGAAAACAAGAGTAGTCAAATATCATCCAGCTCTACCAAATTCTATCAGAATGATAATAATAGGTCTGTCTGGAAGTGGTAAGACGCAATTATTACTTAATTTGATAATGAAATGGCTCAAATGGAAAAACTTTTATTTATTGGTACCGTGTGTAGATGATTAGAGATGCTACGATATTCTTAATCATTGTGATGAAAAAATGCAAAATTATTGAATGAAGGTGATTATAGTATTGATTGTATCAGTGATATTGATGAAGCCCCATCTGTAAATGATTTAGACGAATTTATTAATAGTTTTGTTGTTTATGATGACGTGATGCTATGCAAATGATCAAATCTAGCAAGCATACAAATACATATATAATTTATGTAACACAGAAATATACACTTTTTTCCGAAGGTGATCAGAGATAACTATAACATTTTAGCTGGAGGTAATGGAGGTGATACACGTACATTAAGAAATATTCATCAGACATGGTGTACAGGAGATATGTAGAAATAATCAAGATTAAAAGTTTCTTCCCATGTATTCAAGTAACCCCAAACTGATTTATAGTAATAAATATACATGACCCTAGGTCGCAATATTGTATATATATAGATCTTGATAAAATGTTTGGTTAGGTAATTGATTTAATTACAGCAGTAGAGAGGGTGCGACCTGAATGAAAGGCCCTTTGGGTACAACATTTGAAGAATAAAATAATCCCCAACAAAACGTGACAAAACAAGCTAACCCAATTAGAAAAACTCGTTTTAGTTTGAGGCTTCTGTTTGGCGTTATTGACCTTATATTTTCATTTTCTTTGGAAGCTTTCTTTTTCAAAAAGAAGACGTTCTAGCGAAAAGGTCTGTTCACCCGCTCTGCTGCTCAGCCTCTTTTCTGCGATGTCGTGATCGATGTTCCTTTTTTACATCCAAAAGATTCCTACAGATTCTAATAACTTTTATACCACATTTATTGGACAAGACCTGGAGATCTATTGCAGACACGTCTGACACAGTCATAAAATGCTAAGCGTAATGAAAGTCAAGATCTGATTTATTGAAGATTTCCATTTCAATTCTTTTCTTCTAAATGAGATGGTCTTACATCCTTGACAGTTAATGACCAATTGGGTAGACATGCTAATGTTTGTAGAACTAAATCAGAGACAGGTAGATAATACCGGTTATGACGTCATATCCGATATAATTGCCAATATTCCACTGGCCAAGTAATCCGAATGTGTTTTGATTAACCACTTTAGTTCTATTGAAAGTTTTTGCACAGTTTTCTTGAGTCAACGATAAAAATGCAGAGACAACACATGGTGATTAATTTAGTAATCACTCCACATAACAATACCTGCTATATATATATACTTGTGTGTGCGTGTGTGTTTGCATGCGCCATGGCAAACATTAACTCGAATATTTGTTTATGCCAAAGTAGGCAAGACTCTAAACTATTTGTCCCAAGGTGCTGTGGACAACACGGTATTATAAATGCCTAAGGGAAAATAGTTTTGTCTTTTCTGTCATAAAATAAATGTTTGTTTCATTACCTAAGGTCAGCTGAATTGGATAGAATGTGAATCATCTGTCACACCAACATAATTTTCAAATGAAAAATAATTAAGATATTATAAACTTTTCGTAATGCGTGACACATAATAAACATCGTGTTTATTGTGACACATAATAAACATCGCAAACAACCAAACATCACAAATGCCATCCACTTCTTTTTTCCCCATCCCTTATTGAGTGCTATTTGGAAACATAATATCATAATTGAGCAATTTAAGAAACCTAAATAAAGAACAACATAAAAAACAGGTTTATTTCAATATCTCATGACTTATATGTTATATGAAAAACTCACGAATTAAACGTTATATGTAAACATTTTGGATCATATATAAATCTTTGCAAAATAAAATTAAATATTACAGGCAGCTGCCGCATTGTCTCTTGTAAAAAAACAAATGTCACCCGATTAACACTGATGAAAGAGCGAGACTTAACGAACTGAAATTTATAAAGACGTTAAAGATCTAGTTTGTCATGATGTAACGTGAAAAATGCCAAAAGGCAAACCCGACAAGCATACATTGCGGCATTACTTATCACTATGTGCCATGATAACAATAGTTATCACTATGTGCCATGATAACAATACTTATCACTATGTGCCATGATAACAATAGTTATCACGATGTGCCATGATAACAATAGTTATCACTATGTGCCATGATGACAATAGTTATCACTATGTGCCATGATAACAATAGTTCAAAGAAAGATCGAATTTAGAGGTAAAAGAGAATTTTATAAAACAGGGACTAAGTAATAACTTCTCAAAATTAAGTTCATATATGATGCTGAAACTATTGATGTATATGCGTTATTTCTTGCCAATAAAGCAGCATACTTGATGGAATAACCGTTGGGTGTTAGATCCGCGCACTTGGGCTCATCGCCTGATGGTTTTAGCTATGTTTATGTCAGGAGGAAGACGTTGATATTCTGATAGTTGATAAAATTAACTATTTATATGTGCTTTTCCGGTGGTCCTACTGATTGGGTGTTGAATAATGCAATACTCAGTGGTATCTCTGAGATAGTTGACACAACGGTTGATGATTTAATAGAAATTTGCACAAGGTTATCTAAATTAACTGCCGAATTTTTAAATTCTTTATCTGGAAAGGGAGATAACTTTAATTCTTTATCCTGTTCTACGTCGGCCAGCATTGAAACAACGTTTCTTTTTTGTTTCCGTTTACATTTAAGTAATGATGAATATAGTCCCAGGTCTTTTATTCATGAGCTCATTTAAAGCAATTATTGAGGGTCCATCATAGCATAAACAGGTTGACTGACGATCATGTGATGGCGGTTTATTCAAGAACAAAGGTCGTCGTAAAACTGGAGCAAGACAGCTGAAAAAAATCTAATTGTTTTTCCACAACAAGGAGATAAAAAAAACACATACGAACTGAACAGCCAATGTATGATGAAACACAATACTGTAGACGAAGATAGACAACAATCACATATATTATTAAAAATAGCGTAAAACGGACAAGCTGCGTCAAGCCGGTTTAACGATAGTGGTCATCTCTCTAGAAGTCAAAGCCAGTGGTCCAAATTTGACATTGCTGCGGTGGGAGTGGGAGACAAGCGCCTCACTCTCCTCCAGAAATGCCTCATACGGTTTGCGTCTCTGGTCGCCTCTGTTAACTAAAATCCAGCTCCTGGCCTTCGCCAGGCAGACCAAGTTGACCAGACCCAACTTTCTCATTTCCGTATACAGGCCCAATATTCCTCATGTTAAATTCCCATTGTCCGTAAATTTGTTCATAGGGTAATTGTCATTGCCAGTAAAGTTTCCCACTACTGTTTAAGCTCCCCTTGTCAGTCTACAGTCCCACCCATGTTAAAATTCCCCATATACGTATAGTGGCCAAAGGGTTTTGTAATGGTATTTCCCCATGTACGTATAGTGGCCAAGGGATTTTGTAATGGTAATTCCCCATGTACGTATAGTGGCCAAGGGATTTTGTAATGGTAATTCCCCATGTACGTATAGTGGCCAAGGGATTTTGTAATGGTAATTCCCCATTTCGTATAGTGGTAAAGGGGTTTTGTAATGGTATTTCCCCATGTACGTATAGTGCCAAGGGATTTTGTAATGGTAATTCCCCATGTACGTATAGTGGCCAAGGGATTTTGCAATGGTAATTCCCCATGTACGTATAGTGGCAAGGGATTTTGTAATGGTAATTCCCCATTTCGTATAGTGGCCAAGGGGTTTTGTAATGGTAATTCCCCATGTACGTATAGTGGCCAAGGGGTTTTGTAATGGTAATTCCCCATGTACGTATAGTGGCCAAGGGATTTTGTAATGGTAATTCCCCATGTACGTATAGTGGCCAAGGGATTTTGTAATGGTAATTCCCCATTTCGTATAGTGGTAAAGGGGTTTTGTAATGGTATTTCCCCATGTACGTATAGTGCCAAGGGATTTTGTAATGGTAATTCCCCATGTACGTATAGTGGCCAAGGGATTTTGCAATGGTAATTCCCCATGTACGTATAGTGGCAAGGGATTTTGTAATGGTAATTCCCCATTTCGTATAGTGGCCAAGGGGTTTTGTAATGGTAATTCCCCATGTACGTATAGTGGCCAAGGGGTTTTGTAATGGTAATTCCCCATGTACGTATAGTGGTAAAGGGGTTTTGTAAAGGTAATTCCCCATGTACGTATAGTGGCCAAGGGATTTTGTAATGGTAATTCCCCATGTACGTATAGTGGCCAAGGGATTTTGTAATGGTAATTCCCCATTTCGTATAGTGGCCAAGGGGTTTTGTAATGGTAATTCCCCATGTACGTATAGTGGCCAAGGGGTTTTGTAATGGTAATTCCCCATTTCGTATAGTGGCCAAGGGGTTTTGTAATGGTAATTCCCCATTTCTTATAGTGGCCAAGGGATTTTGTAATGGTAATTCCCCATTTCGTATAGTGGCCAAGGGGTTTTGTAATGGTTATTCCCCATTTCGTATAGTGGCCAAGGGGTTTTGTAATGGTAATTCCCCATGTACGTATAGTGGCCAAGGGATTTGTAATGGTAATTCTCCATGTACGTATAGTGGCTATTTTTTCTAATTGTAATTCCCATTGTTCGTATAATGGCCCACTATACTACTAGTGTGTTCAAAATTGTGTTTTAATTTATTATTTCGACCTCAAGATATTCTTGAATTTAACTGCATTTAGACCCCTGCTGTGTTAGATTAATATGACGCTACATCTATGACATCACCAAGAATAATGAATCTGATTACGAAAGATTATTCCAGTTAAAAGGCAGGAAATAAATAAACTTGAAGTATACAATGAACCGGTATGGAGGATTTTAAAACAATTTGGTGAATAGGATATGATAGACATATTAACACTGTATAAACGACAAGGATGTGTTTGCACCGATAACAGAACTGAAGTTACAATAAAATATTTAACGTCGTTATTTAAGTAAAATATTTAACATTTAACGTCGTTATTTAAGTAAAATATTTAACGTCGTTATTTAAATAAAATATTTAACGTCGTTATTTAAGTAAAATATTTAACGTCGTTATTTAAGTAAAATATTTAACGTCGTTATTTAAATAAAATATTTAACGTCGTTATTTAAATAAAAATATTTAACGTCGTTATTTAAATAAAATATTGCCTACAAGTGCATGAATAAGGATATTTATAAATCCTTACAGCAATTGATAACGCAAGTATTTCAAATATGACATCTAAAGCAATTTCGATATTGATTCTATCGTAAAAATCGGCGTTATTTCAAATATGACATCTAAAGTAATTTCGATATTGATTCTATCATAAAAATCGGCGTTATTTCAAATATGACATCTAAAGTAATTTCGATATTGATTTTATCGTAAAAATCGGCTTTTTATCTTCCTTGCTAAACATTCCTGAACGATAGGGAGGAAAGGCTGTAGAGCTGCATCGTCTCTGTATAAATATCTTACCGTAGGACGAAATCTTTACATTACGAAACGTCTTGTCAGTGCGCAGTCTTCTTAAGGATTCGCAATCTACAGCTGTAGAGGTATGTGAGTTATTCATTAATTTCTTATGTATAATATAGATTATACATATGTACTACCACGTTTATTTGTGTATATTTTCAATGTAGTTTCGGCGTAAGTAGTATAATGCAATTATTTTCTATTCTTGTATGTATCTTAACAGGAGATCAGTAGTAGCAATAAAGTTGCATTTTATTGAGAATGCTTAGAACCATGGGATTCTTGTTGGACACAGTTTAAGTTCACTTCTGAACATGTTATTTCTTTGCATTGTTGTGCCGATAACGTAATTTGTATAGCTTACCATATGTAACGTTATTAGGTGTTGCTGTATAAGTCCGTGTTATTCTTTGTACACGGTGTTGGATGTTTTCAGCTGATCAGAGCTGACCGTGGCAACTGTGGAGCTGACTATGGTGGTCAGGGGGGTTGACGGTGTACCACCTGTTGACAGCGCCGGATTAAGCACCGTGGAGGCCCATAGGCAGTCAAACTTTTGGGGCCCCAAACCCACGGGCACGGTCTCATGGGGGCCCTTGATGGGGCCCATAAAAGTCGCGGGGCCCATAGGCAGTTGCCTACTGTGCCTAATGTGTAATCCGGGACTGCCTGTAGAGCTGACCATACAAGCTGGTCATCGCGGCTGAGGAGCTGCCGATAGAGCTGGCGACGGAGCTCGTTGAGCGCCGGCCGTGCAACTTCTTGTGTTGCTGGTTGAGTAGCAGCTGATCGGACACTGCTGACGGATTGGTGGGCGCTGCTTGCTTGATTGACCAAGGAATTCAATGGTGGTCGATGACTACCTTGTAATGCTGCCTACTTGATTGACCAGTGTGACTGCTAGCCAAATATTCAAGTGAAGGAGTGTTTTGTATAACTCTATACATGTAATCCTTTAGCAGTATGCTAATTTTGGAGTTCGTTATACCCAGTGTTTTGGGACTGTACATGTATTTTGTATAATATCTGTCCCATTTTGTTTCATTTTACTATCTGAGTAAAGTAACTCATTTTCCACTATTTGAGTTAATACATCATTTTACTACATGAGATTAGTGAATCATATTTACTATTTGAATAAAACGCATCATTATATTCGTCTCGTGAAATTACTGTGAATCAGTTATCTTTGTTCTTGTACTGTGTAAGGTCATTAATGGTATTCACATTTATGTTACATTACTATGTTCGTGCGGATTGTATTAATTTGTCTGTGTACTGTGTAAGATCGTTTAATGGTATTCACATTTATGTTACATTGTTTGTTATTGCGGATTGTGTTAATTTGTCCAGTATCTGCATCTTATACATGCACTTATTAATCATAATTCTTATTTTCTTCTTCATTTGAGTTGTTCATCAATAAACATTGTATTTGTATCACCATTAAAAGTGTCCTGTTATAAATCCAAAATTCGGTTATCTTGTTACAAATATGTTACAGTATGCGTGTCTTGTAACCAATAAATGTATCGTAGTATGTCTACAGGCGATTTTGTATCACTGATTATATAAACACTATATTATATATATATATATATATATATATATATATATATATATATATATATATATATATATATATATATATATATATATATAAGTCTTACTGTAGACATATTGCAACGATGAACTTATTTCTTGTAGATTACTTGGCGTAAGTTCAGTTTCTAAGTTTTCACCCAGCTCAAATTCTTTTTTTCTCACTCCAGATTTCTACGAATTTTGCCTCTTATGCATGAGAGGGTAGGGCGAATGAAAAGCAGAAAGGATTGCGATAAAATTGTGTACCCTATTAAATTTGTTTATAAAGAGTGATTATTAATACATTTATGGTGATTTACATACGTCACTAATAATCAATGAGTGGAAATTTATAATTGATCTACAGAATCGATATCAGCAACAATCCAAAGATGCAAGAAATGTTATATAAAAATCCATTGGATTTCTCTAGACTATTGTGACAAGCCAGTATCTAAAATATCCCTTTTGACAATGAATTAAGACATTTTTCCCACAATGGTTAGAGAAGAAAAGTAAATTATTTCGCTCTTCAACGCCATTCTAATATCTATCCAGCTTGAGTTTCGATTAAATATTTATATGCGATGTTGGAAGAGATGTCAAACCCAACTCTCATATCAGAAAGCTTGCTTCTGGCGTTCATACTTGCTTCTGTCTGTCCTGTCCGTTAGGCATAGCCTATCATGCGCTAAGATATGGCCTTAAATCCCGATCAACGATTGCCACAATGAAATCTCTTTTTTAACAGTTCAAATAAAATGGTTCAGATACAAAAGGTGTAAATCTTTACGACACATATTTATTGGGCATAAAAAATCATTGAAGCTGTGTGCGAGACAAAGGTATAAGAAAGTCAGTTCCCAAAATACCTTCTTTTATAAAATTCGTCCCTATAATGGTCCAGGGGAATGTTAAAACCTTACATCGCATCTGCACGAATAACATATATAAATTACGAAATTTCAACAGGATTTTCTAAACAAATGATGGTGAATTAGTGGTGACGAAATGAATTTCCAAATACCTTTTATGAAAAATGTTCGAGAAACATTTACAAGAATCCATCTGAGGAAAAATACAACCTTATGACACTTCTATACCAACCGCAAATGTAGTACATTAAGCCTAATTGAAATCCCTCAAACTGTGTTGGAGAATAAGAGATGACGAACCAAATTCGCAGAATACTTTTGTTTCTAAATTGTTCCTATCATGAACAGGATGGGAAAAAAGAGAATTGTTTCACAATTGCATGAACCATTTCGGTAGCCAAGAATGTTTTAAAATTATTATAATCAGTATGGCCTCAAAAGCAATGACAAAATGCATCTTCAAAATAGCCATGTTAATAAATGTTTTCAGTAAACTTCACCAAAGATAGATTAGAGGCAAAATTAAGCCTTGTTGTGAATCTGCACAAACTATGTTACGAATCAGGCTCAAGAACGCTGAAATATATAATTTAAAGTAAAGTTCTCAATGTTTCATATTTTTGTAACTTTGTTCCCCAAAAATTGTTTGATGGAAAAATGATTTTCATCTACGCTGACCACATGTCCAGCCTACATAGTTTCAATAAAATCGTACAAGCAGTTTCTGAGGAAAAGTTTTCATTAGGTGATTTATTTTTAAATAAATACAGTATCTGGCAATCGTCTACAACATTTTCACTATTTTGCACATTTAAAAATAAAATCTAATTTTCAATAAAATATTTAAAGCAGTGTTGGAAGCTTTTCAAATATTTTTAAATACAATTTTTCAAGTTCTTTCTATTGAAAGAATAAAGTATGGCTATAATTTGTTCAAAATATATAACCTACGTCTGTTTTTATTTTCAGTGAAATTAGACTGGCATCAATCTTTATACAATGTCAGAGTGAAACTTTCCTGCTAAAACTGGACAGACATGTTACGAAGGATTTATTACAATCAAGGTCATTAAATCAAACTGATATCATGCCCATAGGACATGTTCCTCAAAGTCTTGAAATCAACCAGTCTTGGATGTTAATATAATTTCTGTGAATATTCATCCCTAGAGGGTGTGAAGATCTCGTCATCAATGTGTTTACGATCACAGCGATTGATTTTAATCGGTATGTACATCAATGAGCTGCAGCAGATCATGAATAATGACACAGCATGATCATCCTTCAAATAATCTCATTTATATTGCTAGGGCTTCTATATATGTAGCTTGATATATAGAGGATATTTCCATCGTTTGAGTAGATATAGGGAATTATTTGACGTGTGAAATCTGAAACAATGTAATGCAAAGACAAGAGTGGCAATGCATGTTGTTTCGACTTCACTAGTGAAATATTTTTTTTATATCTACTCAAAAAAACGTAGATTGCATTCTACTATATTCTTCCATGTCGATTTCTCCATCGTTTTCATTATTATGATGGTACAGAGAGTTAAACTTAGTACATAACTAATGTATTACCAAATTTAACCAAACGTTGTTCCTAACAAGGTGTCCGTATGTCGTACAATGTAAAAGGTGTACTGTACAACACAGCTTTTTTCATATACAGGATGGAAAAATAATTAAATTGTCAATACTTTAAAAGCATTTAGTTTTTTTCAGGCATTTTATATATATCTCACCTGAGTAAATAAATCTATATTAAGAGTCTATGCACGTTTTAATTGCTTTTCGTTCTGAGAGAGAGAATGATAATGTTGTTGACGAATTAAAGAAACCTAGCTATTCAAATACAGATTTAAATAACATATTCAGTGGTAGGTATATTTGCTAAATGCAAAAGGCATCATGACGATATTATTTGTATCTCACTGATATATTTTAAAATGCCATTACGTAATATAGAACATATTTGCGTATTTGAGAAGAATCCATAATATTTCAATTGATTTGAGACAGAATCCATGATATTGCGAATAATTTGAGACAGAATCTATGATATTGCGATTAATTCGAGACATAATACATGATATTGTGATTAATGTGAGACAGAATCCATGATATTGTGATTAATTTGGGACATAATCCATGATATTGGCTATTAATTTGAGACATAATCAATGATATTGTGATTAATTTCAGACACTACTACTACTACTACTACTACTACTACTACTACTACTACTACTACTACTACTACTACTAATAATAATAAAGACTTTGTATAGCGCCTAATCTTCAGAAGGTATAAGCACTTTACAACATCTATAAAAATATAACTACAAAAAAAAACAAAAAAAAAAAAAACATCATGAAATTAGAAAACATAAAAATGCTGACAATATTTAAGGTAGGAAACATTATTTTGTCTTTTAAGTTTGTTCTTTCAGTCGACAAAAGTAAATTTCAAGAGAATTTTTAAAAGGGACCACTGTGTCTTTATGTCTAATTTCAATGGACAATTCATTCCATGTTGCTGGGCCCTGGTATGCAAAAAATGTTGTCCATATGACTTCGTTTTCATAGTGGGAATAATGAGTATACGATTGTCAGAAGAGGAACGTAAGTATCTTGCTGGTGTTTACACATGGGTGAGACTAGATAGGTATGTTGGACTGCAGTCCGTCAGTGAAACGTAGCACAGAGGACAAATTGTGTGTTTGATTCTTGATCGAATGGATAGACGGTGTAGGGTACATATCAGCGGGGAGGTGTGCTCTGATCGTGGTACTCTAAAGATGATCCGATCAGTTGTGTTTTGAACTTTTTTAAGTTTCTGGAGTAGATATTGAGACGAACAAGACCGAATTAAGTTACAGTAGTCCAGTCTTGAAAGTACTAATGAACGCACAAGTGTTTCAGTTGCATCAACTGAAAGATATTTGCGAGCGAATGGAGCTGATGCGTCTCAGTGCAAGATATGCAGCCATGCATATGCTCATGACATGTTTTACAATGTTAGAGTATTGTCCAGAGTAACACCTAGGATTTGTACTGACTTTGTGAATTTAATGTTGGTGTTGCTGATATGTATTGTTTGAGGCAAAGTCAGTGTGTATTGAATGAAGGATTCAGGTTCAAGAACAGACCAATGTGGAACACAACAGAATAGATCAACTGAGCTATAGTGTATTCCATTTGTGGACAAAAGTTGTGTATGGTTGACCAAGTAGGATTTGAACCACAGTAAGGCTGTATCATGAATTCCAAATACATGCTGGAGACTGTGATTTAAGATATCAGAGTAGTTTCAGTTCTGTGACAAGGGCATTATGCAGACTGTACATTGCTAAAAATACTGTTTGAATTCAGATGAGATACAACTTAGGTTAGAACAACAATTTCTAAGATTTTTTTATATGAATGGGAGATTAGAAACTGAACGGTAGTTTTTAAATCGTTATGGTCGAGTGTTGGTTTCATCAGCAGAGGCTTTATATGGAAGTTTTGAAACTGATGGCAATTTCCCGGAAAAGAGAAAGGTATTAATAACATCAGTTAGTGGAGGCAATATTGGATCTAAGTACTCGAGCATCAGTGATATTGGAAATGGATCAAGTTCACAAGCCTTTGGTGCACCTCTTCATCACGAATGTCCAAACTAAAACTATAGAGACAGGTTCAAATGCTGTTTAACGGTTGTCGCTAAAATTATGTATGGCGACTGCATGGTGACAATAATGAGTCAATTAAAATTGTGTTGTCAAGCGTATCTCTAATGGTTTGTTTATTGTGACAGACGAAATTTGAAAATAGGTCCGGAATGTCGACTGGAGAGTAAGAAGTAGGAAGTGGTGTACATTTGTTTCTTGACATTAGATTGCAAGTAAATATGGAAGAGCCCGTTGCAGCTGCAAAATTCTGTGATCTTAGTACTATAGGGGGCTGATCTCGCTTCATAAACTATGTTTGTGACGTTCGTTTTAGCAGCTTCATAGATTTGCTTATGAATAGTTAGTCTGGATGAATGCCAAAACCTCTCAGCTTTACAGCGGTCTTTTTTAGCAGGTCCCTAACATTGCTATACCACGGAGAACACTTTTAAATTGATGTGCTTGGTGGCTGGGACATGTATTTCAAGGAATGAACGCAGGCAGTTATCGAGTTGTTCTGCTGTAGGAGGTAAGCATGTTGTTAGGTTTGCTCGGATGTCATGCATTAATTTGGTTCTATGTATCAATCGGAGGTTTCTCTTAGTAGCAAATAAAGGTGGAGGACTCGGGACTGTTACGTACATATGGTATATAATGCAGAGATGATGTAATTCAAGTTCGTGGGATACCAGGGAGGACCGTAGAATATTATCATCAGGTCTATGAAGAATTGATTAACTGACCGATTGAGGCTGAAAACATTAATGGAATCTAGGAGTTGTGATTTGTATGGGTTTCCTGCAGTCAAAGTTGTGTCAGAAAAAACAAACACAAACGCCAAGGTCTTGTGCAAATAATAAACTCTGCAAACGCTGTTATAAGGCAACTTTTAATTTCCCAAGACCCACAGCTTTTGCCTTTTAATTTTAAGGTTGAAAACATTGTGACGTTCGTTTTAGCAGCTTCATTGATTTGTGTTAGTATATATGGAGAGTAGGTAGTAGGTAGAGGTGTATTAAATGAAGGACCTTGGCGCTCGTGTTGTTTTTTCTACTACAATCTGAATTTTTTCTACAGCATAATGGCATCAAATTATGATCCGCCGAGAATAATGACGTCTTTAAAATATCAAATATTAAAATATCGGAAAAACAGACGAAAAGCAGCCTTCACATCAGTTTTTTGAACAAATGTGTTAATGAGGGGATTGTTCCATCGGGTTTACGACTGAGATTGAAACTATACATGTCTCTTTTCAGTGGCTTGTTACACATATCGTAAAGGGTATGCATGTGTGCTTACATATCTCATTTCACCAGCTTATTACACATATCGTAAAGGGTATGCATGTCTGCCTACATGTCTCTTTTCAGTAGCTTATTACACATATCATAGAGGGTATGCATGTGTGCCTACATGTCTCTTTTCAGTAGCTTATTACACATATCGTAAAGGGTATGCATGTGTGCCTACATGTCTCATTTCACTAGTTTATTACACATATCGTAAAGGGTATGCATGTCTGCCTAAATGTATCTTTTTACTAGCTTATTACACATATCATAAAGGGTATGCTTGTGTGCTTACATGTCTCATTTCACTAGCTTATTACACATATCATAAAGGGTATGCATGTGTGCCTACATGTCTCTTTTCAGTAGCTTATTACACATATCGTAAAGGGTATGCATGTCTGCCTGCATGTCTCTTTTTACTAGCTTATTACACATATTTTATACTATAGAAGTCAGCTTGGCTTTCATTCATCTTTATCTCTATGACATAAATTGGAATGTTTTACTGCATTCCTAGACACACTTCACGCTTGAAAAATAATACAATGTCCAAAAACGACTAAGAAAACCTTGAAAATAATATAATGTCCAGAAACGGACTAAAAAAAACAAATTGCATGAAACAACAAAAACATTGCGTACATGTTTTATATGAATGGCATAAGTTTTGTTTCATCTCTTGCGTGTATCGTGCATTTAGCAAACATTGACTGATTCACGCTAAAATGCATATATCCAGGTGTCTGTTCTAGGTTTAATTTCAGATTTAAAATTTTCCAAGAACCATCACACTTCTGTCAAATATATTGACGTTAGAACTGGAAGTGGACTGCTCTCATATCACCATCTCACTGACTATTAAAACGACGCATCATGAATTCATATATATATATAGACTTCCCTTCTGGATACAACTTGCGCGGTACAAGGTGAACATCCCAAGGTCGGGCAGTATTTTCATCCGAATAAGTGGTTCATATGTTCGACTACAAATGCAGTAACCTACAATTCCGGTGCTAGTGTTGATCTTTCATTACATTCGATTTCATATTTACAGCAGTTATATAACCCTCATCTTTTATTCGTCTGACAGGGTAATAGTGCAGTCATTAATTTTGTGCTAAAATCAATAATTAGCTTCCTAATCTGTTGGCGGCTTTCTAAACCTTCTCTCAATGAGACTGTACATTACCATATTTATTTTTGTTTTTGTTTATTTATCTCCCTGACTGTTTTTATTATATTTAACAGTTAATTCTTTGTTCAATAATTTGTTTCATTCTTTTCCTTTATTTAAAGTGAACGATGTATTTTTAGTTCGTCGGAAATGTCATTGATTTGTGGTGGGTTGGGTTATCGTTATCTATAGGATTATCGGCCTTGAATCTATTGCCCGGATTGTGTCAATAAACTATTGGATGAATATCTGAGTAGAGATATAGAACACTAGCTCCTGTATGAAGAATATAACAGCTCCTGTATGAAGAATATAACATATAAACAAATTATGTATATAAATGAAAGTGAACATGACAATTAAATGATACACTTTGTCAGAGTAATAGAATTACCAAACATTATTTGTAAACAAATGCAAGTTGACATTCTATTTATTCTGATTAGACAAATTTTGATAGTGAAGGATCGAACTCAAACTGCCCAGAATGTCTGTATAACCTAGTTGCTTGCAGGTCCTTCTAGATTCAGCGTTGATGTCAGGTGTTCATCTTCTCACTTTCTCTCCAGCCTCCTTTTTGGTTATCGACCGTAATGTTCCCTCTTTCTCTAATATAGTGTTTAGATAGAGCTATTTGCAATTGTGCTTTCCGAGACACGCTCGTTTCTCCGCACCATAACCTATCGTTTCCTTTTATTTCCGTGTCCCTCTAACTTCCAGGTATCCGTCCCTTGGACAATTTATAACGAGACAATACTTTTGATTAGTCAACTGGACTTGAGACAAGACTTTCCTTTCCGCAGAAATATTTGAATTGACTAATTACGCGAAGTAAACTGCTTAAAACATTGAATTTTGTCTGGGAACATGACGTTTATTTAGCTCAGT
Organism: Unio delphinus; assembly: GCA_029339505.1. Lineage (NCBI taxonomy): Eukaryota > Metazoa > Mollusca > Bivalvia > Unionida > Unionidae > Unio > Unio delphinus. Next base: position 20,661,336 of record JAQISU010000010.1, read on the forward strand.
CAATAAGGGTTAAATTCATCTAGTCATTGAAAATTTACACAAGTACATTGAGGTTAGAATAATTTTCTATTCCGTCCCTATTACGTAAACCGCTTGGTGGAAAATTTCACCTTAGGACACATTTCATATGGCACACATTGTCTCTGGATTGTCGCCGTTTAGTCGTTTAACTAAAGTTTACGTTGCCTCTCCAACTGTTTGATCGTTATCCCAGTTAAAAATCAATCACGGCAACGTGTTGTTAAAAATTGCATTTTAGTGATTTATTACGCTGTCTAATAAATTGCATCTTACAAAATTTAGACTGTTCAGTACTCATCAGCAACGAAAACTGTTTTGTTTCCTCCAAACAATATCGATATGTTGCCATTAATATGGTCTATTGATTGGCTAAGATAAACATCTTGGTCATGGAGTCTTTCTACTGTAATGTATTTTTTCATTACATTTAGTACGATTTGAACATTATATACATGTACAACTCTTATCGCAGGATTTTTAAAAATCTCTTCGCTTTCAATTACTTCTCTTGCACCTAATTGTTTATTATTGTTTTTTTCTTTCTTCAGTATCTTTATTTTCAATCTTGTTCGTTTCCTTGACTGATTGCATTTTTTTTTATCTCTTTGTTTATGTTTGTCTAATGATTATACACATCCTCTTACGGTTTATCTGAATGGCATTGGTGGCTTTGGTCGTCTTGTCGTCAGTGACGTTTAACTTAGTGATGACATATTGTTCTTTTGTTGTTGTTTTCACTTTTTATTTAGCATAAGAAAAAATACTTACACCAATTTATGCAGTTTCAGAAGAATCTTAATTTTGTATACTGGCAATTTCACTTTTGGTGTCATTGTACACAAAATAAAAGAAGGTGGGTAGAGTAGAAAGAAAAAGAAAAAGAACCAGCTGCAAATTTTAGAAAGAACATACGTAACTTTATTAACGAACTGGAAAGGACTTCGAGCGTCTTCAATTTATTCTTATTTATTTTGATGAAAAACGATGATTTTCAATAGAAGGACGTGTCAAGTATATTTACTTTCATTGATAAAACACGTTGTTACACCTATTAATACGCTTTAATTTCTTATCACTCGAAAACATATATCGACAAAATTAATATTTACTTTATATTACTTTGCTGTCTGACAAAATTATATCATTCCAAAGAATCTTGAATATGTACGCATTCTCCAAAATAAGCGAGGTGTGTTTACTCCGTCCATTACGCTAAAATTCCTTAGCAGTGGTGTACAGAAGATATTACAGTTATATAAATAACTTAATTTCGCATTCGAAACTTGTGTTTAAAAGTTAGGTTTTCTGTCATGATTGCATTTATACGGTATCTCGATTTAAATTGCCATTTAAAAGTTTGGCTATTGAATGTCTTCCAAAACATGTATGTCTTCCCCAAACATTATGCGATACTAATGCAATTACATTTATATTTATTATTTAAATTAACCATTTTTTTTACTGTCTCTGAACCGTGTTTTCACTTACATTTTGTCTTACTCGTCGTTAATATATGCTGACTAGCGTTTTATAATGGAAGAAACCTGAATACAGTTTTAAAAAAATATTCTAAGATTGTGATTGAGGAATGGTTGCAAATTTTACGGTAAGTAAAAAAAGATTATATAAAAAATAGATATCTCCCACATAAGAATTAGTTTTCTTTCCATCGATTCTAGATGTAGTAAAATTTGTCTTCTGTGTATCAACGTCTATCCTGAATGAGTGATAGATTTTCTCTGTAATGAAAACAGCTGCATGCTCTTATTTAGTGCTTTAAAAAGCTATTTAAATTTAATTTATTAATTTGTATGTGGTGGGCAATTTCAATGTTGTTAATGTGTCATCGTATTTTAGAACTATGCTGTATAACCGATTTTCTTGACTGACGCGTAAAATAACATCTACCAGTGTTGCTCTAACCGCCCCCATTCCCGTACATACATACCTGAAACTTCCAACAAATATATCGGCTCAAACCGTGTCCACCTTAACTTCCATCCAATTCAAAACGTTGTACGTTGCTTGTATTTCTTGCTGACATCTCGATATCACAGCCTAACTTATTTATACTTTCTTTCATATCTTGCAGTCTTTAATGAGGATCATTTTGTCTTTAAACATACTACTGTATTATCATCAATATTCGTGGGGGATCAATTTTCGTGGTTTTCGTGGTTGCCACAAACCACGAATTTAAATCCCCAACGAAAAATGAGCCACATAGGTTGATGATCCCCCCCCCCCCCCAATTCCCGACCCCTTTTTTTTACAGTGTTTCATTTAAGTAAGGATAGATAGAAATTATAGAAAAAGCATAACATATTCAAACAATAGTAATACTAAACAGAAAGAAAGAAAGAAAAAATACTAGTAATACAAAATAACTGCATATGAAAATTAGATTTAATACTTATTCAAGTCGATCCTTCAATCTAGTGCAGCTGTTGTTTAAACATTTAAATCCTTCTGAAAGCACATTTCATTTTATCCATCCATTTTAAATCCAATAGAACAACAATCCTGTAAACGACCTCGCCCAATGCTTGGTGATGCTGATGTGCCCACCGTAACGTGCCAGCTGGCTGCGAGCATGCAGGGTAATCACAGCCTCTGCCCCAGCCATTACAATCCTAATATTTATAACTCCTCCATTAATTCTAACTTTCTTGATCCAGTCCTGTACCTCTAATTCAAGCATGCTTCCTAGCATCAAAGGATTGCCCCGGGGTGATTTTGGTAAATTTAAACGTTCTTGCGCATCTTGCTTTTTTTAACTTTATGTATTGGTCCCGCATACTCCGTACAGTGGTCTCACTGATAGTACAACTCAGATCGCTACTGAATTTGCGGGCTGCCTTGGCAACACCATTATCGATGGAATATCTGGCTATCTTTGCCCGTAATTCCTCGCTATAACAGTTATACTCTCCTCGCTTTCTTCTCCGGGACACAGACTGAAGCAGTGGTTCTACTGCGTCATTAGATGCCTGGTAAGCGAGAGCCTGCGCCGGGTTCTCAGTTTCTGATGGGTTAGGAAGTCCAGGAACCGACGGTGATCTAAGTTGAATTTTACCACTCTCTAGCCACTGTGTTAACGCCATGATAGTCATAAAGTACTGATATTGCAACTTTATGGACAGTGGTTTAAGTAAGAGATCATTCAAATGTACTTTAACAACTGATTGCTCTGGTTTTGTTGGCGGCGTCGGCTTCCTTTGATCTTGAACACTCAAACGAAAACATGGCGAAACTGATTAATCCTGACGGGTGTTTGATATGTGCTCACATAGGTGAAAGTATTGTTTTAGTGTTGTTGGCTGAGTCTGCTTTGACAGATGTTAATCACTTGGTCAAAAACACATTGTAAGTATTGAACTTGCCGGGTCTTAGATATGTACTCATACAGGTGGTAGTATTGTTTTAAACATTAATGTGACCGCCGTTTGAGTCGGCATCGTTTTATTCTTTTGTATTCTTTATTTGGGGTACTTGTAGAGGTTAAACTATGAAATTAACTACCTTATAATATGCAAAATTTGACAGGCAAAACCACGAATTTACGTCCCCACGAAAATGCCTTTCTTTTCAAAACCACGAAAATTGAGCCCAACGAAAATAAATGATACTACAGTATATGGCTGCCAAGGACATGGCACCCTTTGTCTTTGATACGATTCAAACATTTCACTTCATGGCACCCTTTGTCTTTGATACGATTCAAACATTCCACTTTGATTTTTTTCTGGAACTCTGTTGTAATCATGTTTTGTGCGACAGCCCTAGGTTTAGTGTTTGAGATAGTTCATACGCATCCTTTTTCAAAGCTGTTTCTTTATCTGTTGAGTAACAATTAAGTTTGATGAAAGAATATGTGTTGTCAGTAAATTTCTGAACTGTATGAAAGAAACAGAAATAATTAACTTTAACAATTCTACATTCTCCATGTTTTAAGGAAGCCATGGAAAACATCGGTAGCTTATTCAAAACAATGTTGGAGGCTACAAAATGAGACACGCTTAATATTAATGGAATATCTCTGTATCCATGATTTAATGAAGTATCTCTGTATCCATGATTAATGGAGTATCTCTGTATCCATGATTAATGGAGTATCTCTGTATCCATGATTAATGCAGTATCTCTGTATCATGATTTAATGAAGTTTCTCTGTATCCATGATTAATGGAGTATCTCTGTATTCATGATTAATGGAGTATCTTTGTATCCATGATTAATGGAGGATATCTGTATCTATGATAATGGAGTATCTCTGTATCCATGATTAATGAAGTATCTCTGTATTTATGATTAATAGAGTATCTCCGTATTTATGATTAATGGAATATCTCTGTATCCATGATTAATGGAGTATCTCTGTATCCATGATTAATGCAGTATCTCTGTATCATGATTTAATGAAGTTTCTCTGTATCCATGATTAATGGAGTATCTCTGTATCCATGATTAATGGAGCATCGCAGTATCCATGATTAATGGAGGATCTCTGTATCTATGATAATGGAGTATCTCTGTATCCATGATTAATGAAGTATCTCTGTATTTATGATTAATAGAGTATCTCCGTATTTATGATTAATGGAGTATCTCTGTATCCATGATTAATGGAGTATCTCCGTATTTATGATTAATGGAGTATCTCTGTATCCATGATTAATGGATTATCTCTGTATCCATGATTAATGCAGTATCTCTGTATTCACGATTTAATGAAGTATCTCTGTATCCATGATTAATGGAGTATCTTTGTATCCATGATTAATGGAGTATCTCTGTATCCATGATTAATGGAGTATCTCTGTATCCATGATTAATGGAGTATCTCTGTATCCATGATTAATGGAATATCTCTGTATCCATGATTAATGGAGTATATCTGTATTCATGATTTAATGAAGTATCTCTTTATCCATGATTACTATAGTATCTCCGTATTTATTATCACTGGCCATACTCTGACATTTATATGTGTATATCATATTTGCATTATGTGAAAGAAGTAGTCATACTCGCACAATTTTGTTTAAAAAAATTTTGAAGCGTAAAGATGATATAATAATTTAATTACTCGAAAATTGAGTATAGAACGCTGTTACCTCCCCTTAGATAAGATTTCCCACCTATAGAGGACGCCAGCTGGAATGACGCACATTTATCCCCAGAAGAGAAAGTATACGCTTCTTGTTGATTAGACATTATTATTATTATTATTATTATTATTATTATTATTATTATTATTATTATTATTATTATTATTATTCACATATACGTCAATATTAGTCGTTAGCGTATAATATAATACAATAAAAACGTAAATGTCATTCAAAATTTTTAATTTAAATGGCTTACGTATATGTGGTCTTTAGTACATAGAATATAACCTTAGCGGCTTGTCCTGATTGTACTTGATGTTTTTGTTTTATACTGAGAATTGAAATATGGCGGCATGACACCTTTCATCATGCTAATTTGGTCGGCTATCATCAAGTGTTCCGTAGTGTGGTATCTCTTTGTCACGTATGTATCGGTAACGTACGTATTTTCAAGAATTATTTATGCTAAAATTAGTCGAAATATTACTTGATAGATTTATCAAGATATAATTTTCAGAGATATATGAAAAATGATTACATTTCTGACGGGTTTATTAAATCAAATGATTTTGATTTCATATTATTAAGACCAAGTAACGTGTTACCCATATTAAAAATGATATGCATCAACAATAACCATTTATTTGGTTGTATTATTTATAATAAAACGTAAAAGTCAATTTTGAGCGCCTTTTATACTCACAAAACCCATTGTTTTACACAACAACAACAAAAAAAAAAAAACGCCGTGCATAAATATTATATTGATACAACAAAAATGTATGCATTAAGGAAAGAAATGTATATAATGAGTTAACGTGTCAGCGACATTGATTTGTCCTGTTTCGACTGCAGGAACAAACTTAGAGACCTAATCATGTGTTGTATCTTATATGTTTTCAGCATGTTTTTATGTTTTCCAATTTCAATGTTTTTGTCCTTTGTTTTTCTGTAGTGTAGTCATATCATTATAGATGATGTAAAGCGCTTAGAGCTTCGAAAGATTAGGCGATATACAAAGCCCTCATTATTATTATTATTATTATTATTATTATTATTATTATTATTATTATTATTATTATTATTATTATTATTATTTGTGCCTCATTAGTGTATTTGGGTCTAGTACGCGTGATCATGGTGTTATTATATATTAATAAATAACTTAATCTTGTTTATTTTACATCGGTAATTTAGTAATGAAGTATATTTTAAATTTCTCTTTATAAAATTGAAATAGTGTGTTATTATTGAGAAATAATAAAATTACGAACACTGACAAAAAGAAGAAATAAACTAAATGATGTAGTACGACTGATCTTTCAGAAACCGTCTGAATTCTGCGCATTAGCCATGATGATTAGTTCGATAGTGACCGCATTTCTTGAGTAGGCATCAATAATGTTTTTTTATATTGAGTTCAAGTATCATTTGTTAATGGTTAGCAAATTTCAACGAAAAATCAGATTAAACTGTTCAGTTAGAGAGATAATAACAAAACACTTTGGCTTATTGACGGTCAGCGCCAATTCAGTGGATTTCGGGTTATAAAAGTCAATGTCATAACGTCATCTCAGTATTACATAGCTTATTATATTGGAACCATTTTTAATCTAAAACTCCAGACATCCCATCATTCTTACTTCCTCTTTTTTTTCCAAATAAAACGCAACTAATTATTTGAAGAGCAGAACGAAAGGAACAGATAACACTTATTTTTCGTTAAGTACAGAATCGGAGTTGATCAATGGAAAAGTTGAAAACAAATTGCAAATTTTATAGATTTAATAAGTTACTAAGTTGAAGATAAACAACAATAAATACAGCCTTGACAACCATGTGGCGAAATCTTAGAATTATTATATATTATCCTTTTGGTTACATCCATAAGCAATACAGTGCATGAATGGCTCGTTGAACCGAAGGGATAAATGTACGTCATATCCGTCTTTGGCACGCGGAAATTACCGATTGTGGACGGAGATTGCCGAGTAAAATTTTTCATTTAAAACACGGAATGTTTAGTCTTTTTAACCATTTGTATGGTGTACATATATGATAAATGCATTTATATTATGCCTATAATGATATTGGACTTTTGCACAATATAGGTGGCCGGTGACCTTTAATGTAGTATCTCAGTATTCATGATTAATGGAGGAATTTTGTATCCACTTTTAATGAAGGCTCTCTGTATTCATGAATAATGGAGTGTCAGGTTACTCGCGGGTTATGAGCGTTATTCGTATAGCATTGTACAAGCCCCACCTGTCAAATGGTAGGTGTTCAGTAACCGAGTGGGTATTGGATCAAATGAATAATTCAAACACAATGCGTGAAAGATAAAATTGTATTAACTTAATAAGTAAAGAAAAATGTATGATGTAAAAGTACAATGATTCTCACACACGCTCAATATACACTTGATTCAATCACTCTATACTATCACACATTGAAAATAAACCAATAATATATGTCTCTCTGATATACAGCTTAAGGAAACCTCAATTTCAAATAATAGTACACACTAAAATAATCATATAGCTTCACGTATAGACAAGGCTTGGGATTCAAACAATCTCAAGTTTTCAAATATGTTAAAAATGTTCTGCACTGTCAGTAAGATTCACAAATCTCCTGGAATTCATCTAAGATTCAAAATAATCTATGTAAATACACATATACCAATTTAAACAATTGGAATAAACATATGCTTCTTGACCCTTGTACAGTCGCACGATTCATCCACCGATAAACCGCACAGTTTCACCACGTTCCTCGGGTTGACACTCTTGTATCGGCTGTTCACACCCTTCACGGATCCACTACATGTACAGTCAGTCATACGTATACACGTACAGACAGCATACATCACTCTTGTATTAGCTACGTCTACAGTCGTGGCTTCACCACATGTACAGACATACGTACATTCATGTAGACATCTAGATAGCTGGTTACATCACCTCGTAACCACGTAACGTCGTAACCACCTCGTAACCTTGTAACCACCTCGTAACCTTGTAACCACCTCGTAAACTGTAATCTTGTAATCTCATAAGCTTGTAATCTTGTAGTCTCGTAACCTTGTAAGCTACAATAAAACAAAACTGGTACTAATAATGATTTCTGGAAAATACTAATACATTAAACTCTATAAAAACAACTTGAAATTCACAGTTCACAACGTTTCAAATATGCGTTGTAATAAATAAATCTTTACACGATATTGCAATACAAACTCAATTAACTTCACATATCAAATGAAATAAATTGAACACTCACCACTATGGCTTTTAGAAATACCACGTGAAAATACGTGCTCTCTTCAATAGATCCAATTGATCACTGCCTCGATTATACCTTAATCTTGCTTAATTCAAAGGACAGTGAGTAATATTCACGGTAAAATACCCGTGCATATCGTGATAATGATGTTTGTAGACGCCAGTAGTTTACGGCGGCGCGAGACATGTTTGTTTCGTCGCTCGTCTGAAAAGCCACCTTTTAATCCCAGACAGTGCCGCACGCACGCACAACACAAATAATAAAATATGTCTCAGGCAAAACAAAAGTTTTTTTTTCTTTCTAATTCTGTAACAATAATAATAATAATAATGATAATAATAATAATAATAATAATAATAATAATAATAATAATAATAATAATAATAATAATAACTATAACCCGCTCCTTTTTTATACTCCTTATCTAAGAGATGACCGCCCTCGATATAATTGCTCGGTTCGAGTATGAAAATAGATAAATAAACTGAGCAGATATATTGAACAAACAACTCCGAGCCCCCGGAAAAATAAATAAACAATTTAATCAAATACATACACAATTATGAAACTTCATTTCATTAGGAATACACGCGGTTTAGAAATACAACTTTCACCGAATTACAATAAGATTTGAAATATATTGTAATAAATTTGGAGTAAGTGTTAGTGAATTTGAACCATGCTTGGGTCGTTAGTAGTGAATTTGGGTACAAGCCGAATGACTGTCCCTTTTTGTAACATAGTCCATATTAAAATTCAGTGGTGTATACAAGTATTGTGATTGAAAAGGCGGCATTTATGGTTGGAAATCAGTAAATTATAGAATGGAATCAATAAGTTGGAACTTGGTAGGTACCGTTTATGTGGCCATAGTGGAAAATGGGCGTATGTATATGAGCGTGATACGCCGGAAATTCTGTGGATTGACTGGCCTAGAGGCGCGCAGTTAAATATTTCCCAGTTAGTAATGGAATACTAGTGGAATTTCTATGGCATGACGAGCTTGCGGTACGGAAATGGGATGATAATGGAGAAAAACCATGCTAAGGTGCAGTTAATGGACGTTTGGGCAAGTTGTCTCCTCTGGGTCGCCAATTGATTAGAGCAAAGATTATTAGTTATAGCAGACACGTCTCTCTTTCCATTTTACAACTCAAGTTGTATGGAAGTCTTTGGAAATTTGGGGAAAACTTATGACTTCCAGCGTGACTCGCGCCAGGGTTTTGACACCGCTCGGTCAAGTGAATACCCCTGTGCGTATTACAATATTTAAACAAATTAGCCGTTCTATTACTGATAGTTTTAAATCATCAAAGGATCGAGTGGTACAATCGAAGTCAATGACTTGTTCAATTTTGATAATCTGCTATTCTCGATCCCGTCACATGTTTGATTCAATGTTGTTCTAGAAGACCCTGTCTCGTCCAATCTCTAGATACTCTGCACTCGTGGATGTTTCCGCTTGATTCCAGACTTGTCCACTGTATCATGCGTTCACTGCAATTTCCATCTCTCAGTTTTATTTCCAACGTACACGTCGCTATTCCCGTAACTTCACGAACTTCCAAAAAGCTATTTTCTTCCTTTCAAAAGAAAATTAAACCAACTTAAGTCTCTCGTTACAATGGTTACTGTTGAGACTTTCCATTATTCCTGGTTGGAGCAATCAGATATTTCTCAACGATAACAACTTTACGGGTAGTACTTAACTACACATGTCCTCAAATAAATGTAGCTAAACAAAGTGTTAATTCGTTTTGCCTTGACCTAATACATTAACGTAATACAACAGCAAGGAGTTGAATTATGGCTCCGCTTTAATTTCCACAACACATAAATCGTATACACTGTCGCTAAATTATCTATAAAATCAAAATTCGGTGAATTCACATGTATTCTTCTAACCCCTTACTAACGTAATACATTAAATTCGTTGAACACAATCATTATTCAAACAATATGATAGATTCAAGAATTAACGTAAAACTCCCTATTCATAATTCAGTATAGTGTTTGTACGACATAAATTAACACTACGTCATTCTTAACTAAGAATTAAGGTAAGAATTCCAACTCATAATTCAAAAGCATATTATTATACAAATTTATCAAATGAATTCATGCAAGAACTTCCGATTCATAATACGAAACACATTATTATACAAATGTATCAAATTAAATCAATTATACAAATGTATCAAATTAAATCATGCAGACCTGTAAACTAAGCAAACATCATATAAATTGCATCACAATATACATGGAATTGTGACAGTACCTTTGTGTTTTTGGTGTGCTCCTCCCTTAGATTTTGGCGGTTTTTCCCTGGACTATGATGTAACGGATGTACTTCTCTAAAAAAACATACGGAGCATTTACTAAAAAATTCTACCACTGGTCCTCTCTTACAGAGCAGTTTTCAAGACTAACTCTAATTTAGCTAGTGCGATATTATGTTCTACGAATTTTCGTGTGAAAGCACACCCCTTATTTAACCGTGACCAATCAAAATCAAATGTATTTCCTCCCGCTTTTCTCTAAAAGTCGCTTACGTCATGGTCAATATTACATGCTTGTTTTAAGTAACAGAATCTCTGTATTTTCTCAATTCTGACACTTTTCGTGAGAAATGAAACTTTAAAATGTCGCCAGCGGTCAGTCGGCTGTTGAGTAAACACGGTTTAATTAGTACAACGGTCGTACTAGACTCTACAGACACCCCTTTGACATAGCGTGTCGTCATAGATCTAACTAATGGCTAGCTGGCCACAACTAATGTTAAATTAATAGATCGACTGAAATTATCCACTTGACATGGAGGATCTCTGTATTCATGATTAATAGAGGATCTCTGTATCCACGATTTATGAAGGATCTCTTGATATCTTCCACAATTTCTCGATTAGATTTAAATCCTTCATAGTAAAACGAGGCATCAATGTTTTCATTTGTTTTGTTCAATATTAATATGTAAAGGTTATATGTTTATTAGCTGGAAACAGCGGAATCAAGCAATTATTATTATTATTATTATTATTATTATTATTATTATTATTATTATTATTATTATTGAAAATTAGCATCTTTTCTAAAGAATTTCTGGCTTTTTATGCGGACAATAAAAAAATATCAAGTTTTGAGCTCATCTATAAAATTATGTAACACACCTGACTTTGACCATAGTTTCGTCCCATCCAAATATGTGAGCTATATACATTTTATCTTTATGTCAACCTTGGTCCATTGATGTTAAACGTATGAAATATGTTTAAGTTTTTGAATTAATGTAACTTTAGGCCAATGTTTACGAAGTGAAAACATGTAATAAAAACAAATATTATATAAATTATTCACAATTTTTTTACATGGGTAGGAAGATATACTATAAAAGTAGGAAATAGATTTGTTTAATAAATATAAATGCAAACAAACTTGCTCGAGCTCTGGCGGTCCATTTAAAATCAACTCGCGGGTCTCAGGATCGACATACTGACCCATATATGCAATTTCATATTTTTGATATCACAACGTGCAAAATATCACTTCATTTTGATTTTGATTGGTCAAACAAAGTCCATAAAATTATCGTGCAGTATTCTCTTTACTGATTGACTACGATCTTGGGGAAAACTTGTCAAACCCCTCCTTGAGTTTTTGTGTGTCTTCAATGAACATTTTGGCGGCCATTTTTAGACTCGAGATACGAAACGAAATTGTTATAAATGGTCTAGTCTGCCAGCATATGGCCAATGGACCCGTAGGGGGTGGATTGCTATGCCATATATCATTACATATGCAATGTGGCGTAACCACCAATACAGAAAAAGTAAAACTAAGGGTATTGTTCAGTTGTGTGGGGAGGAATTGTAGGGAGTGGTATATATGTAATATGGAATCTATCCTATATACGATCGTGGTTCAAATGTTAACTAACATAAATAAAGTCACATCTGTTAACCGAAGAAAGTACACTTAACCCTGTCTCCCAACTGACAGAACACGATTCAGTCATTTATTTACGCGGTACACGGTACATATTTAATGCAATTCCGACTCGAAATTCAATTTGTACCTCTTATGTAGTCTACTGTTCCAAATCAAATATTGCAAATAGCCGGTCACATGACAGTGAATATTGCAATTTATGCATCCATTAATCATTCTTTCATACTAATATCACATCCAGGTAATTTTTAGTTGGTAATCATCGCACACCTAAACATTCCATAGTGTTTACATCTATTTTTACATTTTGAATTATTGAAAATTTCCAACAGTTGTTTGTAATTGCAAGAACTGCAGTCATATTGGCTGAAAAAGGTCGCTTTAGACACTGGAAGGGATGGGGCGGGGGGGGGGGGTTACCGTAAGTAGTGAAGGACAGTTAATGTGCATTTCACAGTATCTAGGCCGAAATATTACAGTTGAGATGGACAACAATATATTGTTTGATAATGTGTTCTCAGATAAAGCTGGTATGCAATGTGACATTAAACGTGTGTGTGTGTGTGTGTGTGTGTGTGTGTGTGTGTGTGTGTGTGTGTGTGTGTGTGTGTGTGTGTGTGTGTGTGTGTGTGTGTGTGTGATTTTAGATGTAGCTTTAAAAAATTTCAGTAATATCGCTACGATGTCTGCAGTGTGGCAGTTTGTTGTGATGTTTAGCACTGGAGCATCATGTCACATACTTGTAGCGTTATGTCACACGCAGTCACATTTTCCTGACACCAGGCCGACCAGTTCAAACACTAACTTCTTAATGCTGAGCGCATAGCGAGGGAGATGTTAGTATAATTTTAAGGTCTTTGATATCACTCGGTTGGGAGTTGAACCCGCGACCTCACACATCCGAGGCAGACACTCTAACCAATATGCCAGAGAGAGAGAGAGAGAGAGAGAGAGAGAGAGAGAGAGAGAGAGAAAGAGAGATTTACCGCTGAAATCTTGCATTGAAATTTTTTAACATCCAAATAAACACAAGACTCGGGATGTCATGTCACGTTTCAAGACTTGTTTAAAAATTACTCAGTTTTGTAGAAAAACATTATTTAATTCCCAAAAAGACATCATACAAATTATACCACGTAAATCATCTACCAAAAGGTAGATAAAATCCATTTCAACCTTAAGTATAAAAAATATAGTCTGATAATCATATTTTTATAGGAGAATGTTTAAGTGGAGAGATTTACAATTTGTCTATAAAATGACAGAATACTCCAATTTACCTATAAAATGACAGAGTACTCCAATTTACCTATAAAATTACAGAGTACTCCATTTTACCTAGTAAACCTGTGGAAAAAATTGACAATCACTTAATGCAGCATAAAGATAGGTAGATGTATTAGCTGTTTTGACTGTGAAGCCAATTAAAAATAATCACAGCTTGTAACAATGTATTGAGACTTTTCTTACTGGGTCACACAGAGCGAACTGTGGTTTTTCATTTAAACTTCTTGCGAATTTTTTGAAGCAGAGAAAGAAAAAAAACCCAGATCAATACTACAATACTTGTAAACAATACTACAATACTTGTAAACAATACTGCAATGCTTGTAAACAATACTACAATGCTTGTAAACAATACTAAAATGCTTGTAAACAATACTAAAATACTTGTAAACAATTAATATATTGAGAAGATGTTCGTGCCTGAAGAAGCATTGATTAAAATGCGAAACAATTTGCACATAATTTTTTCGGCGTTTGTGTTGTGTTTCTATCACAATTGTAAACAATACAGCAATACTTGTAAATTATCTCCGATGAATATTAAAATCTAATCATCTTGTTGATGACTAGAGACAGAATTTTCGATTTTAAAAAAAAATTCTTATGATTAAAAATGAAAGATCAAAATTTTGCTTTAAGTTCAATTAATCAACATTTTCATATATTAAGCCTAAATTAAAACGTAAAAATAGAGAGTTGAATATACATTTATGAGCATTTTATACAAATGTGTTTTATTAACGCATTCTATATAAACTGGAATATGTTTAATTAATGCGTTATATATAAAGTGTTTAGTTAATGTTAGCCTGTAAGATTTCACCTGAATTTCGAGGTATTGTGTTTTTTATTCCGTTAGTAGTCTAATTCGTAAAGAAAAAGTCCAAAATCGATGTTCCATTTGAGAAGGAAAATATCGACTTGTCTGTGACATTAGATTAAATCCATTCGTATGTCCCATAGCAGCAGAGAGGGTGAACCCTACAACTTTCCGAGCGTCGATTCGGAAATCTGAGGCTTCTGCCAAATAGTAAAAAAAATGGCGTCTATTCGATAAAATAAGATTTCCTTATATACGCCAACGTCGTTGTCATCCACCCTCTCTGCTGCTAGTGATTTCATCACTGGGTTAACAAAAATCATTTACGATTTCAACCGAAAATTTGATCGAGTCTTTAGGACGAAAATCCTTTGTTGAAAATCGAAGATTTTTAGGATTTTACAAACAAACTAATCGCTAACACCTCTTCTTGTAAATCAATCAGATTATTTGACTGGTCGGTGAGTTTGAAATTAATTCTGGTTAATGAATTATTATGGCATCGCATATAGACAGGATTAATTGGGTTTTCAATAATTAGGAATCCTGGAGGAGCTGTTGGTGCAAATGAATAAAGAATATATCCCTGCTGAGCTTGATTTGATTGCTCTAGATTAATTTGATAGCTTCCTTCAATTGCATCACATACTAAATTGAGCGCAATCACCGTTGAAATATTCACATTATGAGGGGCAATATGCCTACCGCCACCATCTGGATCATTATTATACCTGAAGAGGACAGCTGAATCTGATTTTTGTAGCGCCTTGATATCGGTTTTAACAATTCTTGCTAGTTCATCAGCGTTGTATTTGGGAAACTTGAAATTACGCAGATTGTCCTCTGTGATATTATAATCGGTTAAGAATCGTTGTTTATTGTCGCTGTTGTCATTAATTATTGTTTGAATAATTAGTTCATAGATATATTTCATGTCCGATATAAGCTGATTTATTATTTCAACGTGTTTTTGCGATTTTGTTTTCCGTAGTTGTTCTAGTTGTGTGTCATATAATTGTTTAATCTCATTAAAATAACCACGGACGTCAGTTAGCGTAAATGAAATAGTAACAGATGAGTCGGTTGTTCTTTTAATGATAAAATCCCATTGCAATGTGTCTTTGTTGGTAAATATAAATCTATCGGCGATTCTTCCTTTTCTTATATCAGATAAATTATCTTGATAACTGGGATTGATTTCATGATATGATTGTATGTCCGTGGTTAAGTCGGTGGCGGATTTTTCCGGTGGTTTTTCAGGCCATCCTAACACTGTTCTTAACGAGCTGTTATATATATCTACAATGTATCCCTCTGTGCTTATTTCGATCGACGACGAGAGCGTCGGTTGATGAAGATTAATAGCTATTTTTGATTCTTTTCCAGTGATTGATTTTATTCTACGCTGAATTTCAGCATTGATTTGCTTAATTTGGTACGACCCAGTTGGTAACGAAACTGTTTCCCACTCTGGAGTACCATCGGGTTTATTCTTATACGAGAACACCAGTGTGTTATTGGGTTGCTGACCACTAAATGCAACCGATCTGATATTAGGCCAACTGTGATACACTCGTAGTTTTGCTAGCGCTATCTCCTTCACTGGGACCGGAGAGGGGAAATTCACACTGAATTCTGGATTCGTTGATGTTATTGATATCATACTCGTTTGTACTGGGTTCGTGTTCTCCACTATTCGTTGAAGTAATTCCATCGGTGTCGTCATCGTTGCTATACTCATGATTTATTTCTAATTTTGGTATCGAGGAATCATAAATACTGACCATCACTGAGAACTCACAATCTGGTAATGTTGATATTATTGAGATCATTTTTTGTTTTTTTGGGTTCGTGTTTTCTGATTCCATCGGTGTTGTCATTGTTATTATATTCATGTTGTCGCTCTAATTTCGATATCGCGGAATCAAAAATACTGACCATCGCTGAGAATTCACTATCTGATATAATCGTATTATCGAGTGACGACGATATCATCAATGATAATTGCGAGTATGCGGTTGATGCAATATGAAATTGAAGTAAGTAATTCTGCAGTTTACTCTGGCTGCATGATGATATCTTTTTTGCTATCCCGGTTAATATACCCCCGATTGTAGCCACCGCAGAAATGCAAATTGGAACTACGACCGGGGCAATCATTGTAACCGATGCAAGTATTATTCCGGCACCAGTGAGAACGCTTGACACCGAGTATATAGTAACATCAATTGCGGTGATTCTTCGTCGGTATTTTTTTATTTTTATTTGATACTCCTCAGTGAGGGTTTTGAGTCTATTCTGAAATTCTCTGACCTGATCATAGCGACATTGCGTCGATGACAAAGTCATTGTTATTTTAAACCCGCTAGTGTTTTCAATTATTTGTCATCGTTAGCGGGAATTGTTAGTACTTCAGTCGGAAAAATGAGCTACGAGTTCTAAACACCAGGCTATTTTTGATCTAATGGTGGAGCTATCAACCGCGACGACATTAAAGCTTTTTTTGCGACCATCCATAATTAACGTCGCGGTGCCACCAGAGTAGGTTTTACCGTCCGCGATCATATTAAATTGATCGATAGAGATCCACGTTAGCCTGTAGATACCATCGGCCCATGTTGGCTTGTAGTCAGGGCCCACTATGCCGGGGAGACCCAAGATACCGATGGATAATGTAGTATAACCGTCTCTTATCCAATCCATGGTTCCATGATTAACCGTATACACGATATTTTTAACGCCCGTGTAGTGATGTGGAATCTTTACCTTTTCAGATATTCTTTTCAGGTTAAAAAGATCGTCGAAAATATCGAGATAATTTACCGTGATTCTGGTAGGATCTATTGTTTTTCTACTCTCCTCCCTGTTAGAGAAGAATAATGAAACCAGAAGGTCTTCAACTTTAAGCTCTGCTTGGGTTTTAATATGGTTGTCGATGTTAGAAAATTTCGTCGTGATATCTTGGAGGCTACTGCCCTCAAAGAACTTATTAACAATATCGCTGGTGTGCTTTTGTTTGTCAATAGCGCTTTTAATTTCCGCGAGAGTCATGCCTGTCAACGATGTGGTTTCAGACACAGGTGTTCTCCCTAAAAATTTATCCACGATGGTATTAAGTGTTGTTTGTCTCACCATAAACATATTAATATCTTTGAGAGTCATTGTAGATGTAGCCGGGACACCAAAGAAATTATTAGCGATGTAGGCATTGTGAGTGTGCTTGCCGATAAACTCACTGATTTCAGCGAGAGTCATGCCAGCCACAAGCGGGGTTCCAAAGAATCTACCAATGACGTCATTAGTGGGTTTTTGATCTTCGCTTACTTTAAAAATCTCGAGATAATTTGCCTTGATTTCTGAAGCAGTCATCATCCTTCCAGCTTCCTTGTTAGCGAAGAATGAATTCAACAAGTCTTTAATTTCAGCGAGAGTCATGCCAACCACAAGCGGGGTTCCAAAAAATTTATGTACGACATTTTTGCGAAAACTATTATAACCTCGTATAAAATCATTCAGCTCACGTTCGTTGGTAGCAATCGCGTCGGTGATCGTAGACACAAGTGCGCCTGGTTTAAGTTGTCCATCGTTGGAATACAGTGCAATAGAGTTTTCAGCGGCAGCGCGATGCCGTATCAAAATGTCATTCACGGATATATTACTGCTTTTCAATTTACCCTGGCGATCTTGAAATACAACTATTTCGTTCGGGTCAACACTTGTTAAATCTAACGTCTCAGCGATTTCATCTTCTATTATTTTTTTTACATCCTCGATAGAACCCGCAGATGTTTCCTCGGTGGGTTCCAACATTGACAGAGGTTGTCCCCAAATATCGATCATTATTGTTAGCGTAACTTGTGTTTTCAATTTATTGATCCTTGTAATTTCCCACTCGTGTATTCGTTTACAATAATATGAGGTGGTTTCCACGGAGATCCAAAGGATTTTAATGAAATCTCCGCGAGGACATTTAATACTTCACGGCCGCATATCGGTGGATCATTTAATTGTTGTGTTGGCAGCGTGGAATAAAAAATCGGAAACCCTTTGAGTTTCATCGAGGAATTTATATACCGCATAAACTCGCTTGGCGGAGCTAACCCATATGAATCGAAATAGACAATTCCACGTGGATCAATCGCGTATGCAACCCAGTGAGTTCCCGATCCGCTGCTGTTATCAAGATTGATGATACCGGTTTCAACGTTATTTGGTTTTCTCGGTAATTGATCTCTCATAAAAACCCCTCTGAAGTTTTTTATCGCTAGTTTTTTAGCAGCATCAATTAAATCAAAATTGGACATAGGAACCATAGGTCCCTCAACTATAAGTTCCTCAACAATTGGGCCGGAAATCGAAGATTTTTCAACTAATAAACCGTTCCTGGTATTTTTCTTAGACCCGATCCGTTCACGGATTTGCCGCTGTACCATGAATACGGGGTTCCTGGTAGGTACAACCCCTTTCCCTTTTTTTTATATCCTTTCCCAGTTGCCTTTTTCAACGCCATCCCTGCTGCGGTCCCAACGGCTCCCAACGCTGCCGCCTTCGCCACCGCTGGGGCAGCCGCTGCAATCAATGCTGGTATTGCGGCTAACAAAGGAAATATACCACCTGATTTTATCATGTTCGCGACTGCAGCTTTCGAAAATTCTATTTGAACTCCTCGCTTATTTTTCATTGCATCATTGAAATGTTTTATTTGACGATCCGTTAATGATATTTTATGTGTACCTCCGGACATCTGCGCTGGTTTTAACGTTATTGTTGTTCCACATTCCTTAGCGGATTTTGATTTTAATTTCTTGACCTGACCATCAGTCAGCTTGACACTAACAACACTATATGGCATTTTATTGTAAAACATATTTATTCTTTCAATTGATCTAATTGGGGAAATCCTATGGAAACTTTTCAAGTTTCATTTACAGATTTTCCACTGGTGCATCAACAAGTCTCATTCGTCCGCCAGCCCCTTCTAACAACATTGATTTGTCGCTGAGAATAACAGCAACCGCTCTATAATCAACACCACCAGGATCTATACGAGCCCTAAAATGTATATCAACAACGGATTGCCTTGTTAAATCAAGATGTTCCAGTGAAAAGTAATAAATTGGATACAAGTTCTTAAAATCGAGCTGAGATATTTGCAAACCAGTATCAACATTTTGATCACGACCCATATATGACAGCATCCGATGATACACACGTGCTATTTGGTTGTTTCCGTAATTAAGCTGTATATCCTCAGATGGTTCTTGTTGTCCGTTTATTCTCAGTGAAACCTCACTTACCCCTAACCGATCAAATATCATATGACTGCGTTCTTGGGAACCTAATCGATTCCGATTCTGCAGCGCTATAAATATATGACGTGGAGCTGAAACGCCTTGTTTTGATGCCAGGTGCCATGTTAATGTACCAGCGACATTATCCTCTTTAGCATCAGTCGTTGTTGTTAGCCAACTTAGCAATGATTTACCACCGGTTTCCATAAACGAAAGTAGCCGCTCTTCCGTGGTAATTGATGGAGTCATTACTGGCATCCATAATACTATTTTACTCAAAACAACTTTACCATCAGCAGCACCAGTACGCCAAATTGCATCATTGTCATTGCCTTTTCGCACTAATGCGATTGTGTGTTTGGCTCCATAGATGACTTTTCTTACATTTCTGCAGAATCAAAATATGTGATGGAGTGGAATCGCACATGAAAACTTTTTATCTTGTCCTTCCAATGATAATTTTCGTGTTGCAAATCCTAAATTGAAATTACCATTAACGCCTCCGAGAATATCAAACGCAGCTCCGGGTCTAGCTCGACGTTCTGGATTAATTGCTTCTCGTTGATTATCAACTGCAGTATCTTGTGCTGTTAACACTTTAATGTATTGAAGGTGGTCAGCGTTATCAGAGGTATCCTTTGCAAACATCATAGATGGACCAGCCGATCTTGTATAATCATCGGAGTATCTTGATAATCCGATTATTGTTGTTGCAACATCAACCTCGCGGTCTATTGATTCAATTTCTTTTCCATCAATGAGATATCTTGCACTTTCAAATAACGCCATTATACCGTTGTTGACGAAACCAACTCGGATATTTGAATCATTTGCATATGGGGTATCAGCTGCATCATTTGTTACAAGTTTTCCTTCTACTTCAATAAATGCTTCACATGGTAAAAAGTATTTACTGGTATCTTGAACTTGAAGTTCAATTCGCGATCGTAGGTCGGGTTGTATTGCATGATAGGAATAGTATTGATAATCGCGGACGGAATCATCCTTGCGCATTGGGGCTTCCATATCTAACGCGGGATCAGCTGTTCGTTTAAACATTTATAACATTACTAGCGTTTTCAATTGTGAAACTCGAAGAGTTTAACGCTAGCGTTTTAATTCTTTATAATCATCGTCGTTGAAAATTCCTCGAATTTCTTTTTTGTTTCAAACCACTTCCTGCTATCGCGTTCATGATAGCGCTATCTGTTACCGGTGGTGACGAAGTCAATTGCGCTAGTTTTTCTTCCACTGCGTTATTTATTGCTTTGCTGATTTTTGCAGGCATCACTGTAGTTGATGGCAGCACTAATGACGAAGTCATCGATGACGAAGTCATTCGTGGTTTCTTTCGCACCAATGATGCTATTTTATCTTTCGCAGCAGAAAATGCCTTTCCTGCAAGATTTCCAACGAAATTGATTCCCTTATCACGGATAGCATCAATGGCTTTCATTGATAATTGTTTAGCTAACGGCGCCACCTTGGGAGCCATTCTTGTAAATAACCCCGCAATGGTATTGCCGAAACCATCTCCGTACCACGCGCGATAAACAGGCAATCGTGAGTTCACCACGTAGACACTTACGGGTTTATCATGGTTATAGTGTATAATCATCTTGTTATAAAACTAGTAGTTTTTCAATTAGTGGTCAATCGCTTACATCCATAAGATTTTCATCGTTGTGATTTTCAACTAATTCAGCAATAAGTTCTCGATATACATTAATGTCCATGATACCACCAGCAAATAATCGTCTACAGATATCAGCGGCCTCGTTAATTATCTCGACGGAGTTATTTCCGGCTCGTTTCCCTCCGATGAGAACCTCTAACCGTGATATATCACTGAGAATATTACCAGGACATGTCACGGTAGAGTCAAATACATCCTTTGGATTTTTAATCGAATATCCCTTTCCGCTTGTTTCCTCAGTTGTACCAGTTGCGCCCTGACTATCATCAAGTAATTGCCTTTGTCGGCCTCGACTTTGTTTTTCTCGTTCTTGTTGTTTTTGTATACCATAACTATCAACTCCTACTTTAAAAGATCTATACTCAATTTTATCCTTTTTCAAATTACCAATAATCCCCTTATTCGTTTTATACAACCAATTAACCCATTCATCTCGGCTTATTCTACTGTTTTTATACTCGTCTTTTAAAAAATCCTTTCTAGAATCAAAGCTTTGGGCGGCGAAATCACCAAAAGTCGTATAATCTTTGAGTTTTATTAATTCAGGTTTTTTTATTTTTGTTATAGCTTCTTCGGTGAGTTTGTCTATAAAGGAAACACCTCTTGGGGTGACGACATCAACAGGTTGTGGTTCAGGTGTGGAAACTCTTTGAGTTTCATCATCAATATCAGCTAATCGTTCATACTCACGCTGAGTTTTTATATCACTGGATAACTGTTGTATCCCTGCGCGTGTTTGTCCGGTCTCTGCTGCTACCTTTTCAAGCACACCAAGAACAGGCACTTCTCGTCGCTTGCCTTCCTTAGGAATATCTCCGTATATTGCTCGTTCAGTTGCTGTTTTCACATCGCTGGTCGCCTTAGTTACCGGGGCGAACAGTTGTTCACTTGACACAGAAAAGTCAGTCTGCGCTTGTTGTCGTTGTTGAAGTTGATCGCGAACTCTGTCTCGAACCGGTATAAACTTTTTAATTGCTGCTAGCCGCTCTCGGGCTAATCTAGTTGTAAGCGATTCACCAACCATATATTGTTTGTGAACTAAATTTTCAAATGTGAAATCCGGAGGGTTTCCATCATAATTAAAAGCTTAGTTATTAAATAACTTAGTTATTAAATAATGTACCATCAAGCTAACGTATTCATCTTCGACAGGGTTAAACTGTACGACGCTATTCGCGAGTGTTTCAGAAATAACATCGCTGGGGATTTCAGAATTGTAATATCTGAGAATGGCGATGAACGATTTGTGTTAACGACGCGGCAACAAGAACAATTACGTGAAAATGGAGGCGTCGCGGTGATTACTTGCTACTACGACCAGATCATCCATTATGCACATAACTGCATGAGCAAGTCCAAACTGATGAGTATCCTTTCAGGAGAAAATCCTATGTAACAAGTGTTACAAAAAAACGCTAAAAAAAAAATAAATAAATAAATTATTTAAATTATTTACGAAAGCCTATATTATTTTTTAGTAACACTCACGTGGTTAAGATACGGGTCGCTCCTCGTTTAACATTTTTCTAAGATCACGAACTTTAGAACCAATTTCAGCTCGTTTTTGATATTCTTGGCCAAGCTTTTGACGTATTGCTTCAACGGTGCTAAATAGCGTTATAAATAAATTAATGTCGTTACCGTACAAACAACCATTAATGGATTTTTGAATTCCTTTCACGAGCCTGTACATCCTAGGTAAAACATAACGACCCTTACTAGACAGATATTCAATATCTTCATATTCCGAGGTAATCTTGTCAACGTCGAGACTTTCAGATAATAATACCCCTTTATTATTTAAATTTGAGATTTCAGCAATTATAGCATTTACATCATTGATATCCATTATTTATATTTTTATATAAATAAATTTATTTATAAATATAGTATACTGTATCTCTAATTAATAAAAATAAAACATATATGACAACACATCTTTGGAACTCCTTGGGTGCCTTCGCATCCAAGTAAGCCCAAGGGGGACCCGAAACATACATCTCCGGAAGGGAGGCCTAAGGTGGCAAACGCCATCTTAGACCGCCCAGAAGATATGCTTGAGGTATAACGTCACAACATGGACGGCACAATGCCATATATTTCCACTCGAGTGTTGTGGCAAATTTTAGGCATAACATATACTTAATTAACTTAATTAAGGATGGATTATAATTCAATGGAACGATGATGGTATGATATATTTCCGCTCGAGTGTTGCGGCAAATTTTAGGCATAACATATACTTAATTAACTTAATTAAGGATGGATTATAATTCAATGGAACGATGATGGTATGATGTGGGCGTGGTAAACCAAACCAACATGGCAACCCATGAAATCTCATTCATGGTTGCATGAGTTGGAAAAAAACACCAACCCACGCTACCGAGAATGCGATAGCATGGGTTGCCATGTTGGTTTGGCTGAGGGGGACCGCCCCACCCCCCCAATTAATAGAAAAAAACATCTTCCGTTTCGCCATCAAATAATGTGTCTGCTATGGGGACCGAACACGTAGTAGTTGATAGCTATGTTTACAAGACAAACACGATACCATTACACCACGGACTAGTCATACAGAATAGAGATTTTTTAATATATATATATATATATATCTGATATACTTAACAATAAGAGATTTTTAAAATAGACAATTTTACTGTATCCATCGTATTTAGGAATATAAAATACTAAGTACACAAAAAAAAAATTAATTTAACTGTTTGTAAATATCAATCACGCATGCCTGCGTCAGTGAAATACCGATCATACAGGGTGGGAAACAGAAGTGTGTACTGAAGGTCACATGAATACCGATCAATATAGAGGAGAGGGAAGACATGTATACTTAACAATAAGAGATTTTTAAAATAGACAATGTTATGCTGCAACAATGAGAAATATTTTAAACAAAATAATACAGTTGTTTAATAAAACAGCGTTTTATATACTCTGTTATAATTCTCTAGATAAAATACATTCACATACAAGGAATTTTAACCACGCCCACATACTTCAATGAATAGGAAACACTCGCGTTCCGGCTGAGCGAACATAGGTAATGCGTGGATTATAAAGAACGTCTGTACTGAAAAGAACGAGTTAGCTGTCTGCTTTACTGCTAGTCCACCCACCCCACACATGAGATATGTAGATAAATAAAACTAATAATGCAGTTTTAGCCCACAAGTGACAATAAAAAGTTTTATTCTCTATCGAAAACTCATGCATTATATCTCCATTACAGTCACGTGGGCGCACCTAGTCAAGTACAGGTAATATAGCAGGCGACAAATTCCTTTGACGTCATAATACAAGGGAACTTAGTAGGTAGGGTGTGAATTGTAGTGCGGATTTATCCATAAAGGATTTATCTCCCTTAAATAGTTTCAGTGTATACGAACTTTATTTTATGACCATTTTTTTTAGACAGAGATGTTTTAATGATTTTTTCAGCAACAAATCGAATGGAAGTACTGCAAATATCGAAATATTTTCCAGCCGCATTTATCGACTGAAAGCTTCTCTCTTCATTATTTTCTAAATCAAACGATTTCACACCCTTGGGATGTTTCGCGTGCTTACCAGCGTTGCTTTTTAAAAGGTTATCGCGCTGCGAGACGGCTTGAAGATTCCCAAGACAATTATCAGTCTTCACGCCATTTATGTGATCAATCACAAGACCGTCTTCGATTAATCCGTAAAATGCTTCATAGATGGCTCTGTGACAGAGATACTTCTTCCTCCCAGCTGAAAACATCAAATAGCCCATATTATTCAGATACCCAACAGGTTCTTTGAGTCTGCGGTGCCTGACAACACCATCACTAGAGGCTTCGTAATTAGCAAGCACTGGGTGAGGTCTGAAATCTTGGCTCATTTGTATAATAATACTACTTGTCTAATTTATTATCTGCTTTAATTATAAATCTCTGGATATAATCTTGAGGGGTTTTTATTACTTTGTCCTTGATTTTATCAAGGATGACGGAGTCAATGATTCGTTTGTCATAGTAGCGTTTTAGTTCCCTGTATCGTTTACCCCCACAAGCAAGGCATAATTGCGATTTTCCTCTAACACCCACCCCACATTGGAGGCATGCGAGAGGGCCTTTTGAACCGTTTCTCACGCTTTGCATATGATACCCACAGAATTCGCTTCTGCATGATTTGTTACACGGGGTTGTAGATCCAATCATTAGCCACTTGCAGTGATTCATTATACTATATTTTTCTATTTAAATACTTGTTTTAATTATAACATGGAGGAGTTCAAGAGATTATCGAAAATTAAGCCTTGGAAAAATACTAAATTCAATCTTGATAGGGAGTTCCAAAGATTATCGAAAATCAAACCTTGGAAAAATACTAAATTCAATCTTGATAGGGAGTTCCAAAGATTATCGAAAATCAAACCTTGGAAAAATACTAAATTCAATCTTGATAGGGAGTTCCAAAGATTATCGAAAATTAAGCCTTGGAGAAATACTAAATTCAATCTCGATAGAGTCTCTGATACACCAAAACGTCTAATCGGTGATAGAACTATACTCGGTAAAATCAGGGAGTGTTTTAATGAATTCTACCGAGACGGTGCAGCATACTGTTGGTCGACATTTCGAATTATTGATGAAGATGTCAATGTACCCATCATCGATGCTACTATGAACGATAAAAGAGCAGCTGAGATAATTTCACACCTTGGTGAGAAATCCAAAGGATTTCAAGCAAAGCAATTTCCATCCAAAGGTGGAAAATCCAAAGGTAAATTGCAAAGCAATTCCCAACAAAGCAATTCCAATCAGAAGTATTTTTTCAGAATAAAATTCATTATCGAAGTCGATGGCAAATGGATTATTAAGGATAAATTTGAACCAATCCTCAAGGATAAAAAAACTGTCATTGTAAGTAGAGATTCCAAACCAGGAATTCTAACTGGAATTGACAAACCATACTACGAGAGATCTTATCCCGTAACAGCAATCGTTTATGGGATATATCCGTTAAATGATAAACCCGATATTGCAAAACTAGCTCCTATGAAATATTCACCATTGACTTCGTCAAGGCTCAATTGTGTAGCAACAAGGGTAATGGAACACTTCACAAATGCATCCCGAGGAAATAAACTAACTGATCTGCGACGTAGGAAAATAACAGAATGGGAACTGACAGTGAAACAGCACGGTGCAAAGATTTCTGATATAGCTAAATTAGAAACATTATTAAGATTTCCAATAACAGTTATGACGATAACCGGAGAGGTTTTATACGAACCGAAATATAACAAAAATGGAGCCCCAATACAGATTATTGATCATAACAAACACGCGTGGACACCTGCGGTAACAGTATTTCCACGAGAACGAACCGTGAAATATATCCCCCGGAAATTTTCCGGGGAATTTTCCGGGGATGTTTTCTATGAAGAGAAATTATTTGATGCTATTCATGCGTTGTGTAAAGATGATCCTGTGTCAGTGTGGTTACTTAGTAGTGCTGGTTCCGAATCAGGATTTGATCAATTTGTAAGACCAAATGGTGAATTATATCGCGTTGAAGAATTAGATAACAGAATGAGAAAAATCGCTAGTGATTTTTCACCGGAGAGTTTCCATGAAAAACTACTCACGGATAGTTTTACTATTCCATCAGTGGTAGCTCACTTCGCAAGAGAAAAAAACTCATGGCGTCCAACACGAAGTGATTTTCTCGAGGACGTTAAATTGAGTTGCATCGAATTTGGTCATGGAGGACTGTGGAATACAAAATACCATCGTGACGGTATGATTTCAATTGATATATCCGCGTGTTATCCTGGAAGTTTTCTCGGGTATGGGGAATGCGCTGAGTACTTCAAACGATTTGGACACCCCACGCATGAAATGACTCGTGTTGCGATTAATGGACCATTGCCTGATTTTGATTTAACCGGATTCGCTCGTGTGATATCATTTGAACTCGCTACAGGGTTACATCCGTGTAGTTATGTTTGGCTTGGTAGACACCTATCTGAAAAACACTGGATGCCAATAGTGATATTGAGATATATGATTGATTGTGGCATGCTGATATCGTTGATTGTTTCCGAGGCTATTATATGCTATCGAGCTCAGAAAGAAGTTTGGCTACCACAACCCGATCTAGATAGAATAATCAACGAACTACGAAAACAGTTTCCAGAAGAACAAATCATGAATTGGTCTAAGAAGTTATTTGAAATTAAAAAAGAACAAGCAAAAGATTTTGGACGAAGAATAATCGGTAAATTTACCCAGGGTGGACGATACGACAACGCAAAATACTCTTCGCGGTTGATCATAGATGTCGCTGAATACGATTTTCTTGTAACGGATTTAACGAAACAGGGAAAACTTGTATCCCGTAAGGATGCTTTTCTATCCAATGGTGAGAAATTAGGTACGGTTGTTACCTACTGTGATGGATATAATTCCCAGTACACACATTTGAGAAGTTCAATGCTAGCCTATGCTTGCATTAATCTATTTTCGATGATAAATAGATTTCCTAATACCGCGGTTAGAGTAGCCACTGATTCGATGTATATACACAATAAGTACAAATCAGCTGTAGCGGCATTCACAGATCCGGAGGAAGCGTGGGGGCGTTGGCGATTTAAAAAGGAGATGCTACATGAGTATTGTGAATCCGCAGACGTTGCCATGGATGAAAAGTACTTAAAATGTGATGAGATTCAATCAGAATTTTCTAATGCACCACCGGTATCTGATCCAATATGTAGATACAAGACAGTTTATTTAAACGGTTGTGGTGGGTCAGGAAAGACAACTCGTGCAATTGAATTATATCGTGGTGGTGGAAATACTTGTATTTCTACTAACATGATTGTGTTAACACCGACTCACAGACTCGCCAGAGAGATGATACAGCGAGGGGTAAATGCTTGCACTTACCATAGTTTTTTTCGATGGAAAGGTGACAAATGGACTCCTGAGCGTATGGGTGATAAATTCATTCCTGAAATCATAATTTGGGATGAAATATGCACAGTGTCATTAGATGTATTAAAAACATTTCTTGAGTGGTTGTTAAACAAAAACACAAAAGTCGTCATGTGCGGTGATCACGGCCAACCACCACCATTTGTCGGTGGATCTCCACATGAATGGCTAAAGGGTTCTGTAGACTATTATGAAGAAATTAATACCGACCATAGATCACTTGATGAACAATTACGCGAGTTCAAAGCACTGCTTAGATTACAACCGGATAAAATCCAATGCGAAATAGCGCGTGAAATAATTTCAGAAACTCCTATGAATGATTTCTGGGAAACGTGGAGACCAAATGATTTGATAGTAGCAAGTAGAAAAATAGTCAGAGACACACTTCAGATGAAGTTATTTGAATTGCATAAAGAAAAATTTGCAACGCTTCCAGTACCGTTGTGTTATAGGCCTTCGGATACACGAAAGCAGAATATAGAAGTTGATATTCCAAGCCTGACAAAGTCAGGAAGTGAAAAGCAGATTCTCGTGTTAAATGATATTGTGCTGGTTGATATCAATGTCGTTGAAGATGCATTGCGTGCTAATAAATCCCCATGGACGCTAGGATACGCAGCAACAATACACTCTTCACAGGGATTGACTATATCGGATACAATTGTTTGGATGGTAGATAATCGCATCGAATGGTCGAATTTAGTCTATCTCGCAGTATCCAGAGTACGAAGAATAAATCAGCTTCGAAGAATTGTCGTCATGACAGAGTCAGGTGGCGATGATGAAATCATTGGTGATGATAATGACACAACAATAAGTGATATTGATGTTAGCATCATTAATAAAAAACTCTCCGGTTACAAACAACAGGACAAAAAAAAACAACGAGAATTTGATATTGATGCTAAATTAATAATCACTTTGAAGAAACAACAGAATAATCACTGCGCGAGTTGCAATTGTATAATGCGTTGGCAGTATTCGGATAAGGATCCTCGCCAATTCACCGTAGACAGAAAAAATAACAATCTCGGTCATGTCAGAAATAATGTGATGTTGACTTGTCTTGAGTGCAATAGACGCCGGGGTGAAAGCACAATGCCTCTGGCATCGGGTGCTAATTAAGACCATGCGGTGGCAATTGAGTATCCTCGGGAATAACCTGTAGTTGTTGTCGAGTAAATCCTCGCTGAGGAGCAGTTGAATCCAGTTTATAGATTGCTGGTCTACCAGTTGATCGTGTTATACTAGATATCTTATGCGTAGTGACGCTCCAAATAGGATCAGTAGCCCTTTTTCTACCCCCTTCAAGCTCTCCTGGTTCGTATAAGTACCTAACAGTGACATTACTACCAAGAATTGGTTGGGAAACGCTAGCGTTTCTAGGGAAATCTTTTTGTGGTTGTACGGGTATTGACTTCTTTTTAATCGCGTTGATAGGTTTCATGTTGATTGTTCTAGTAATCTCGTTATTCAGTGCAGTAATCACAGCTGGTAACCTTTTGACCCATTCACGGGATCGCTTTTCTTGAATGAATTCTTTTGCGTATTGATATCCAAATAACCGCTCAGCAATCGTCCGATTAAATCGTTCTACAATGGCCTGATCGCGATGTAGCGCAGTATGCCCTCGTCGTATGGTGACATTATGATTTTTCATTGTAGATAAAACAGCGCCTTGAAATTCCTTGCCAGGATCAACCTGCAATAGATTCGGCCAGTGCAGAGGACCTCGTCGATAAATCCTTTCAAATGCAGAAGCAACTTCAGTGGCTGATTTTGTTTTTAACGGTTCTGCTTCTTTGTATCGACTTGCAATATCAACTACGGTTAACGCGTATTTGTAACCACGATCATGTGGCAGAAATAATATATCAGCCTGATGAACTTCATTAGGAGCGGTCACATCAAAATGCGAGAATTGAATTTGTTTAGGTGGTGGTAGATAAATTTGCCATAGTGCCTGTTTGGATAACCAATCCGCCGCTGTAGTTTTTTTCACTTTTGCAGCGCTAGCGAGTTTATGGACTGCTGATTTACCCCTCCAGTATCCTCTTGGGGAATAATAAATTGATTCCATATTAAAATGCTAGCATTTTCAATTACCAGCACCCATCATCAATTTGCCTTTCATAGCTGATTTTACCAACCACGAAGCCAACTTTTCTTTAAAAGATTTATCAGGAATAGCATTTAACGCATGAATTAATTTCACATCCGCGAGATGCCTGTTTTGCAGGTTGCTGCTTTTATAAGCAACATCATGAAGGTGACAGGCCTTATCAATGGCGTTTATTGGTTCTTCACCGGGTCGGGGTTGATTTTGATCATCAAGTCTGATATCTAATCGTGTTCCGGGACCACAATAGCTATATCCTGGAAGGTGCTTTTCTCCGGGGTACTTTGCCCACGGTGTTCCTGGGAGTTTTGTCAATTTGGCTGCAATATCACCTCCTCGTTTTTTTTTAAAACATCTCCGGATTGTAAAATCTTTGATTTTGTAGAAATAAATCTAAACTTTTTTATACCACATGTTGCACATCTACCAGTTAGTGCTGATCTGTTATTTTTAGTTGTAACCGTCGTCACATCATTTGTGCTAGTACGCGTTTTACACTTCACACAATATAGATCCATAATTTATGTATAGAGATATGAATATAATTGATTTTTCAGCGACTAAAATAAGAGAACCAGTTAAGCATCATGCAGCGCTACCAAACTCTATCCGTGCAATTATAATCGGGCCATCTGGATCCGGTAAAACGCAATTGTTGCTCAATTTAATAATGAGATGGATGAAGTGGGATAAGTTGTATTTAATTGCCCCTAGCGTAGATGATCAACGATGCTATGAAGTGTTAAAGGATTTTAACGAGAATGCATCAGAAATTAAAGGTGAGAATACCATTGATTTTATAACTGATATTGACGAGGCGCCATCCGTGGATGACCTTGATGGGAGCATTAACAATTTAGTCGTATACGACGATGTGATGTTAGACAATCAAAAAAACCCAGCTAGAATATTTTCCCGGGGGCGTCACAAAAACACTGATGTGATATATGTCACTCAACGCTACACTCAGATTCCAAAAGTGATCAGAGATAACTGTAATATTCTTGCTGTGTTTAACGGCGTTGATACACATACGCTACGAAATATTTGGCAGACATGGTGTTCCGATATGGACTTCAATCAATTTAAAAATTTCTTTAGTTATGCTCAGTCAACCCCGCATGGATTTGTAACAATAAATTTACATGATCCTCGGACACGATATCGTATCGGACTCGATCAAATTTTCGGTTGAAATCGTAAATGATTTTTGTTAACCCAGTGATGAAATCACTAGCAGCAGAGAGGGGGGATGACAACGACGTTGGCGTATATAAGGAAATCTTATTTTATCGAATAGACGCCATTTTTTTTTACTATTTGGCAGAAGCCTCAGATTTCCGAATCGACGCTCGGAAAGTTGTAGGGTTCACCCTCTCTGCTGCTCCCATGCAACATATGTAAAAATTCGGAACTAATCACTATATTTGCAGTGTAGACAGACCGATGACGCAGCGCCATAATATATATTTAAGACTAGCCCTGGAGACGTAGAATACAAAGTCTTTGATAAAACGCCAAATACTTAATTCTTGGGGGATGGGGTTGAGAAGGTTTCTTGTATACGAAAGATATTCAAAGATGTGTAGTTTAAACCTGGATAAGTAATACTTACAAAATCACATAGGGGCCTAAGTGTTTTCTTATGAGTCGTGAAAAAGAACTTGTTTGTGACTGCTTCAGAACAGTCTCAGCCTGACGGCCTTGACATTTCTACGCCGTATTAAAAAAGTTCTTTCCTTTTGCTCAGAACAAAATGCGTATGAAGTTTTGGCTATCTATTGAACAATGGGCATCGTGATTATTCATCTGTCAATCAACTGTTGCGTAACAGAGACTGAAATAAATTGTATTGTCGACCAATGTAATCGCCAGCTAAGTGTAAAACCATTACGCCATCTGATCAGACAAACTGTCCCACCGAGTGTGGCACCTTAATAAAATTTCCTATGATAAATGCTAATATCAATTCACTATAGCCTTGACATTTTATAAAATTTTCGCACGTTTGACAGAATACACCTTAGCCCGCTTTCCATCACTTTGGGAAAATTTCAAACAAACAAGAAAAGGAAAAAAATTAATTGGTTTTAATGACAAGCTACCCCACCCCCTCTCTCTGAACGCATTTTAATGATTGAATTACATCGATGAAACAGTTTTGATCAAGCTATTTATATTTTCCTCGTGAAGATGCGTATTCATATGAATGTTATGGGTATGATAAACTATTGGTTAACTTGACAGCTGTCGCCTGTTTCCCTCTCCTTTCAATCGATTACTTCGTATTGCTAAAGCAGATGCAATTTTCCCGCGTCTGTGGATATGAGTATTCCAACACTCGATTTATCATTGTCAGTCCGTCAGCCTTATACCGCAAGAAGGACGAATGAATAACAAAGACTGTCAAGTCAGTAAATTACACATTTTAAAAATCCATTCGAGTGCAAAAGGGAGCTGTCGCGCTGTCGTGATAGATGGGGTTAATGATGACAAATTCCTTCTGCAGCATTAGGAAAACATAAAAATGTTTCTACCAAACTGTGAGTAAAATGCAATTGAAATGAACGCAACAGGATAACTAATAGCTTTCATCGTAATTTGATCCCTTAGCATTGTATACTCTCAACATACACGAATTTTAACTGAAAGAATAAATTGGAAGATGTAACCGGGAAGACATTAATATTTTTACACAATATTCCCTGAACGTTAGATCAATGCAATATATGAAAATTCCTTCGAGTCGTTTTGATGGCTATGCCAGTTATGGTAGTTTAATTGTCTATTTATAAAGCTTTCTCAGTGGAAAGCAATCTAAAACTACATGTCACTCTCTTACACTAATCTGTGCGATCTTTTGACGCAAGTGGTTGTGCATGAATCAAGACAAGAAGAGAGGACTTTTTATGCCTAACAGTACAGTTCAGGACCGTGTAGTAATACGTGAAATTTCCTGTGTAATTGTTCACGCATATTAATATATTGACAAGCATTGTTTCTTGAGATTGTTTGTTTGTTTTTCGGAACACGGGTAGTAATATAGGACGCTGTAGGGGCACAAGGGAGTTAACATTACCGTAGGTCATAGGTCATAGGTCATAGGTCAACGTGTTAGCAGGCACTTTATTGCACGGCGAAATCCTATTTAAAATTGCAGATGGATTTACATTTGTGAGTCACTGTGGAGGGGACAAAGGAAATTTGACATAGGATTTATGTTGTCTGCAGACTGTCTTGGGGACAGATTAGTAGAAGGATTTATCTTGTCCCAGATTACTCTAGAAACTGAGGTCAGATGGGGCAGTCTGGGGATTAGGAAAATGTATTGCTAAATTGTTTTATCAGCAATTCAACAAAATATCAATAATTGCATTTGGATTATAATCGAAACCAATACCCTACTGTCCAGCACATGCTTTGAATGCTATGGAAACAAACGGCACTATACAGTACGTGCTTTTTGATTAGAATCCAAACGTACCGCACATGCTATCCATTACACACTGTTTGATAACAATCCAAAAACCACCCACCCCACCTATCCAGCTTTTAATTTCAATCCAACAAATACGTCCACTATCAAAAGAAAGGGCATGAGTGTTCATAATTACATACACATAAACATACAATAACATACAATAATAGAAAGTGTTCACACACACACACACACACACACACACACACACACACACACACACACACACACACACACACACACACACAACTGTACCGTCTCCATATAAGCTCACAACAGAAGATAAATGGGTTTTGAGATTTTTTTATGGGTAAAACATAGATGTATACAACTCATACAAAAACCCAAATAGTTGGCAAATATGATCAGTATATTTCTTTTCTAGAGTGATGGGTGGCTCTGAAAACATAATTTAAAGTTTGATAATCAATGTTAGTTAACCTAAATGGCGATGCTTCACTTTTCTTCTTCTCCAATTTTTTTTCACGGCCGATCCGTACTACTTCAGACATCCTTGCCTCACAACATTTCATAGTCTTTACTGTGATCCTTATAACACCCACGTTGCCTTCATATGTATTGGGGAGTCTGGGTTGAACAGCAACTTCTATAGGATGGTTGTTGACTCTACATCTTGTCTACTTCAGTGAGTTGTCTTGAAAACCGGTGACACC
The DNA here is from genome assembly GCA_029339505.1 of Unio delphinus. Classification (NCBI taxonomy): domain Eukaryota; kingdom Metazoa; phylum Mollusca; class Bivalvia; order Unionida; family Unionidae; genus Unio; species Unio delphinus. Next base: position 20,696,055 of record JAQISU010000010.1, read on the forward strand.
ATGGGATAATGATCTTGTATATAATGTTACGATTCAGACAGAAAGAATGTGAAGGAAATACTTTAGGTAAAAACTCAATAAACAATTTATTTCCTTAAACTTTGAAATCATTTACAGCATTTAAATGTCCTATCACAAGTCCAAAGGTATAGAATGCTCCCAAAGATTTCGGATAATCTTGAAGATCGTGATGTACTACAAAAAGGCTATCCGGAAACATAGGTTCGCAATGATTCAAAATAACGTGTTAATTCAAAGCTCATATGAACTTAGTAATTCCAATGAATAATTTAAATAAACAATTCAACTCGAATTATATCACAACACAGCTGCTGATTCTATTCAAAATGGATTTCCACAGTCTGACCAAACCCGGATACGAATTATTTGTTTACCAAGTCCAGTCTCTTTAAATTTCTGTCTCCTTCTTTGATGTTGACTTACCAGTGTATTTCTCTTTATGACTTTTACGTCGCCTCTAGTAGTCGATAATGTTGCAAGCATACTTTCTAAAGACTATGTACATTTTTCACAAGATTGGGAGATCTGTTTTGACCATTTCGTCTTAATCACATACTGAAAGCCATGCGAATTTATACTCTAGCAGAATTATTTGCATTAGTCTGAAAGCATCTCCCTTTAACATCATCATTAATCAAGTCTATGCTACAACTACAGATCATGATGATGATGAAATAGCCGAGTTTTACAACAAACTCCAGGGTATAATAAACATTGGTAAGTAAAACAAAAGATATCATCATCATCCAAGGAGACTGGAATGCCAAAGTTGACAAAGATGCTCTAAAGGACTGGGAAGATTGTTGTGACCTTCTTGCAATGAACTAACCAATGAAAGAGGGAGACGGCAGTTCGTTTTTGCAAGCTACAACAACGTGGTACTAGCCAAAACCCTGGGCCAACATAAAGCTTCACGATGCTGGACATGACATGCACCAGATGGAACCCATCATAACTAGATCGACTACATACTGGTTCAAAAAGTTACCGATCTGGCATCAATAGAGCAAACACAAGGACGTTCCTAGATGATGATGTTTGGAGTGATCACGACCTGGAGATTATGAACTTCCGAGTGAGGCTGAAAATAATTAACAATCCATAAAACATCAGGCTCAAAGTCAAATTTGAACAATTGAAGGAACCTAACATCTGCATGTTATTCAAGTTACTATTGGAGGAAAATTTGCTCTACTCCTTGTGATAGATGTTGATGTTAAAGTGATGACAAACACTTTCAACACATTCATGACAAAAGCTGCCAAGAACATCATTGACTTTCATCACTGAAAGAAAGAACGTTGTGTTACAGAAGAGATTTTAAAGTTGTGTGATGCCCGAAGAGGCTTCAAAAACACCTGACACACAACATGGTCAATGTAGAATCGAGAAATAAACAAGAATATCAGAAACAACTGAAGAAAACACAGGAACATTGGATTGGACAAATGTTCACAGAAATAGAAAACAGTCTGATAATGAATAACAACAAAAATACATTCCAAATTGTGAAAGACCTAACCAGACAAAAGCAGCCAAGAGTCAGTGTCATTCAAGACGAAAATGGAAAATGACTCAGGGTTGCATTGCAGAAAGATGGAATGAGTATTGCAATGAACTCTATACAACCTTTAAACCACAGGAGACCCAGAAGTGCTTGAAGTTCCTCTCTCCTCAAATGATGATGACATTCCCATTCTCAAAGAAGAGGTGGAGTCAGCAAAAAGAGCAATGAAGAATAAGAAGGCAGTTGGCGTAGACAACATCCCAGCTGAACTTATCAAGAATGGTAGGGGGGATAGAGCTGATAGAGCTACTAATAAAAATATGCAACAAGATCTGGCAGACAGGGGAATGACCAACACAGTGGATCCAGTCACTGATTAAACAATTGAACAAAAAGGCAAACTCAAGCTATGCCAACATTACAGAACTATCAGTTTGATCAGCCATGCTAGTAAAGTGATGCTGAAGATCATCTTGTACAGACTGAATCCACAAGCAGATGAAAAAATCGCTGCAGAACATACCTGGTTGCGGAGTAGAAGAAGCACAACAGAAAAAAATATTCAATCTCAATGTTATGTCGGAAAAGTACTTGCCACATCAACAAGACATCTATCATGTGTTCATATATTTCAAAACAAGCCTTTGACAGAGTGTGGCATGAGAAATTGTGGGCCACAATGAAGAAGTACAACATGTGTCAAACTTGGACTAATACTATTAATCAGCTTTACGCCAAGGCTACCAGTGCAGTAATTGCCCAAGGTTATGTGGGAAACTGGTTCCAGAAAACAGTAGGCGAACGACAAGGCTGTCTCCTGTCACCCACTCTTTTCAACAGCTACTTAAAGCGCATCATGAACGAAGCCATGGAAAACCACTGTGGGACAGTCAACATTGGAGGGCTTAATGCCACCAACCTCCGCTATGCAGACGACAATGATGGGCTGGCAGGCAGTGAAGACGTTAAGCTTGCCACCTTAGCAAAGAACCTGTATGAAACATTATCCAGATTGGACATGGATTTAAGCGCTGCAAAGACAATCTGATAACAAATAGTGGCAAACAAATATCAGCCAAGATTAAAGTCAGAGGACAGGAACTGGAAACATTGAGCCGGTTCAATTATCTTGGTTCCATTATCAGAGGGATCAAAAGCAGATTATTCAGCTCGTGCGATTGTCGTGGGTCGAAAACATACCGAGGAGAATTTGAAAGATGGTAAAGTCCAACCTTTACGAATATCACCGCATGAAATAAGTTCACTTTAAGAAAGGTTTTGGAAATTATTGAGATTGTTCTCCACGTTTTGAATTCTTCTTCGAACCAAAAGGTATACGTTCTTCTATTAACCAAGAAGTATTCGTTTTTATATTAGCCAAAAGGTATACATTTTTATATTAAGCAAAAGGTATTCGTTTTTATATTAACCAAAAGGTATGCACTTTTTTCTATTAGCGAAACGTATATATTTCTCTATTAACCAAAATGTATACGTTTTCATATTAACCAAAAGGTAGACGTTTTTCTATTAACCAAAAAGTATACGTTTCTCTATTAAACGAAAGGTATACGTTTTTCTATGAAAGTAAAGATGCCGATTTGGGACCATCGTAGATTACGAGCATCAGTAACAGTAAATACAATGTGAGAATAAACTTGTGAGAGACTCAAAGGAAGACCAGATGAAGAAAAACAGGAAGCAAGTGGACTGTATCATTTCGAATTTGAATGTACACAAGAGAAAGGCAATCATATCCCTGATTTGTACTTAGTACATCGTGTTTGTGAAAACGTGTACATCAGTATCGATATTTTGCCATACTGTAATAAGATTGAATGACGACGAGAAATATATCTTTTAAGGTCCCCAAACGCTTCACGATTTTGCAGATGAGATTGTAGATGCTACCAACGACACTTGGAGTGGAGAGGACATAGGGGCTTTCATCTGTATGTTATTCAGTCATGGCTCAAAATGTCTCAGGATACGGCTGATAATTCTTTATGAAGCAATATTTGAAAGAAGGTAACAATGACCCTCAGGCAGAGACACAATCAGCTGCATGAAATGGGATAATTCAAACAAGAAGCTAGTGACTATCCATCTTAGTGTCAGATTTGACAACGTTCTGTATTACCCGATGAATCCAGTGAAAATCATCCGTGAAGATTTGATCCTGGTGTATAACGAAGACGTGAAAATGTTCACGCCTGACAGGATTGGAAATGTCATCATTAGAGCGGACGTTACAGCCAATACCCGTTTAAAATTGTTAGATGCATTGGAACCTTTAAGAGATCGAGTTCTTTATTCTGAAACTGACGGTTGTATGTGCGTCCGATGCACCAAACGCACTCACCCAAACATCGAAGTGGACCGTTTGGGCGCATGGAATGGCAAACACACAGAATACACTATTATAGTTTTGCTAACGGTGGCTTCTACAATGTTAACCTGAATGCACTACATTGTTCACCCTATTGCACTACAGTATTGACTATAATACAAAATTAATGTACTACAGTGTCTGCGTGGGTTCGAGTCTCGGAATCAGCCAATGTGATTATGTGAGAAAACTTGCCGGTAGCTTCTCGTAGGTCAATAGTTCTGTCTGGGGTTTTCTCGGGTTCTTCCTCCACTATTCATACTGGCTGCCATGTATAGCCTATCTTGTGCTGAAATGGTGTTAAACCCTATAACAACAACAACTAAAGTGTTAACTCTAATGTACTGCATCGTTAACTCTAATGTAATATATCGTTAACTCTAATGTACTATATCGTTAACTCTAATGTACTATATCGTTGACTCTAATGTACTATATCGTTAACTCTAATGTACTATATCGTTAACTCTAATGTACTATATCGTTAACTCTAATGTACTATATCGTTAACTCTAATGTACGACATCGTTAACTCTAATGTATTACATCGTTAACTCTAATGTACTATATCGCTAACTCTAATGTACTATATCGTTAACTCTAATGTACTATATCGTTAACTCTAATGTACTACATCGTTAACTCTAATGTACTATATCGTTAACTCTAATGTATTATATCGTTAACTCTAATGTACTATATCGATAACTCTAATGTACTATATCGTTAACTCTAATATACTATATCGTTAACTCTAATGTACTATATCGTTAACTCTAATGTACTATATCGTTAACGCTAATGTACTACATCGTTAACTCTAATGTACTATATCGTTAACTCTAATGTACTACATCGTTAACTCTAATGTACTACGGTGTAATAAAAGGTCGTCAAAAAGCTTTTCGTAAATACACAATTCTGAAAATTATCAATATACCTCGTTGTGTACTTAGTTGTCATTTAAATGTTTATATAGTAAATTATATGGATCTGTTTTGACATTCGATCCATTCCCCAATTTCAGAATTAACAGATTATAGGGCATCAGGCTCTCGACGTGACTCGGTATCAGACTAAAAAGTGCCTGATGGAGCTCTTAACGATCAATCTGCATTGATTTTGCTAACCTTTCTACACAATCTATTTTAGTTCTATAATGTTTTCAATAACAAACTAAATGTCACTAAAGCAGCACTAATCTGATTCAGGAAAGTGAAATAGATACATTGTAATGGCCGTCGATACATAAATACAGTCTGCATTACATTGGAAGGACCGTTGACATATAAACATAGTCTGAACTATTTCGTTATGTAACATACAATAGGAAAGTGAAATGGATATAATGGAAGGACCATAGAGACATAAACATAGTCTACAATATTTCGTGATGTACGTATAATATACAAAAGGAAGGGAACAACACTTTTAAATAAAATCGCCCAGGAAAAAAACGTGTTGCCCTTGTCTGATATTTTCAGTCTGTACGAATATACAATTTGGCAGAGATAATAGTAATTTCTGTCATAAATCACTGTGACGCGTAATCAATGAGTTTGACGAATGGGCTAGACTAGCAATAAATTTTTGACTGTAAGGGACGGAATCTGTTGTTTATTTTTAGGGCATTATTTGAGTTCAATTATAACTCGTCCGGTTAAGAGCTAGATACAGTTTACTGTTAAATACACTAGATACAGTGTACTGTTAAATAAACTAGATACAGTGTACTGTTAAATAAACTAGATACAGTGTACTGTTAAATAAACTAGATACATTGTACTGTTAAATAAACTCAATAGTTGAAAAAAAAAGAGTGGAGATGAAATAGGGAAAAAGTAGGAAGTGCCATGTGAATTTGAGTTGTTAATAATGGCTGAAAAGAAAGGATTACCGTATTCCGACTTAAATGAGATTAAACTATTTGGCGGTTAAAGTAGTAGTAGTAGTAGTAGTAGTAGCAGTAGTAGTAGTAGTAGTAGTAGTAGTAGTAGTAGTAGTAGTAGTAGTAGTAGTAATGCGTGTGTGTGTGTGTGTGTGTGTGTGTGTGTGTGTGTGTGTTTCCATAAGGAATTCAAGCTTTAAATTAAAGTTTACTACCGAGAGGAACAGTCTGATGGACTCTGAGGAAAATTAATTAATAATTTCTCTCGCTAAACAAACCATCAAAGGGACATTGGGTCTAGAACGTTTCGAGAAGCGAAACAAGAGAAGAAACAGGTGAAATTTTCGGATGATAAACTAGCGAGGACATGATAAGGCAAGAGTAGTCTCATTTACATACATTCTGGTCACTGATGTAAATTTGTAATCTGTTGTTGAATTAATTTATTCTAGATTCATACTTCAATTTTGCCAGGTCATAAATAATCATGCATGTTATATGTAGGGTTGTAAGTGTGTATTAGGTAAGATATGGTCATATCTATTTCTGTTGAATTTCTATAGACAATATCGGACGGAGAAGTATGAATTTGGTTGATCCAAGGAGAAGAAAATACCTGACACGTATTTAGTTTGGGTTTATTTTTGCATTTTGAAGAAAAGAGCTTACGGTATTGCACATTGGGGAAGGAGCACGGGACTAAACTTGAAAGAGAAATTTTGCTTGATTTGTTTAAACAGCGTGGAAAGTCATGTTTGGTTACAGTGGAGAGACATAATCGCTCTCGCATCGATTGGTTAATGGCCCCAAATGCAGCCGTTTATCATAAATTTAACCATTCTTCCAATCGAACTAATGCTTCTATGGAAGTAAATAATTTGTTACAAAAATCGCTGAATAAGCCATTCTTTAAAATATTCAAGCTATTAGGCTTAAAAGACATTCAAAAATTTAGTTTAGAATTTTGAGGCGCCACCATTAATTCAGCCGAAGAAGTTGCTCGTAATTTAGATCTTTTTCAGAAGTGCTCCAAAAGTTGTGATGTGATACAATCAACAAATCCATTCAGGTTATCTTATTAAGATATTATGTAATACATTCTCTCAGCAATAATGTCAAAATATATATATATATATATATATATATATATATATATATATATATATATATATATATATATATATATATATATATCCACAAAAATCAGTTTGTCGTAAATAAATGTTTGTGTAACAATTGGCGATTTTCAAAAGTCGAAATATATGAATAAAATTTTTTTATGTCATGTGAAGAAAGCTATACAGGTATTATAATTCGTATAAAAATATTGCATTTTTGCTATTTTGTCAAACCGGACTGATCAAACGAAACACAAACACACAACTAAATGAGGTTGCATGATCACTAACACACAACTAAATGAGGTTGCATGATCACTATCTGCAAGGTGTCGTCTCGTGCTTCAATAACACATCAGTTGATTAATGATTGTTCTCTAATCTCTTATTGTGTATAATGTATACATATTTTATCAAAATACGTGACGGTTTTAATGACTTGTGGAAATTTTTCTCTCTCTCTCCCTCTGCATTGGGGACGACGCAAATTATCTAGGAAATATTTACCTTTAATAGTTGATATAATCGCAATTGCAGTCAAGGCATACCTTTCATATAAACATTTGCCAGACAAATTACGCCGTTTGTATACAATGCATTCAATGAATGTGAGTAGTGTATTATAGAAAATTAATCAGTTTGATTATTCTCTATCGAATTGGAACTATTACACTTTTACAGATATAGAGATTTAAGTGATCAAATATGAAGCATAAAATTGGTGACCATAATTATTCAGTAAATGGTCAAAAATTCTGTCTGGTAATAATATATTTGGTAGCACATATATTAACCAATGCGCAGAACATTTTACCCAACATAGCCAAATCCAAACATTCTAACTCCACCCCACGCACCCCAACAGTTTGCTATATATGAAAGTAGTTAGTATTTAGTATTTAACTCTTTCAGAAGTAGAAAAAGCGCATCCATAAACGTAAATATTCATTTGCATTCGGACCAAATATTTGTTTTCCATTTGGTCACCGCTATGGCAGACTTAACACGTGTCAAATATGTGATCAAAAAGGGTCATAAATATATCTATATTTGTAATAATCACTATTAAATTCTAAAAATTATTAGCATTTTATGAAAAGATAATTTTTAAAAAATGTTTTGTCATGAATATTGAAAAGACTGTTAATATTCGTAAAATCACAACAATCTTTCCTCGGGAATTCCTACAGTGGTACGAACTAACTGAAAAATATACCTTGGAAAACCGGTATACTTGGTAATACCTGATACCTCAAATGAAAATATATTTCAATCTTTAACTGCAGTGAGATAAATCGCGATAACAACAAAGTAAGTCTAGTGTTAGATATACTTATTTCAATATCCGTGTCTGATTTTCTTAGATGAAGCAGACATATTTAAATGTTGCGTGAAACGTACCATTGCTAATGTTGTCATATATGGACTTAACATATTTTAATATTCACCAGTGTAATCTCTGACAAGCAAAACTATATAATGATATTTATGCACTATATTATTTTACAAACGTCTGTCAAGATAATCCAAGGGCTCACAGTTCTAATTATATTTTTAAAAAATAGACTAAGTCTAGAGGTGACCTACAATAGAGAATATAGGGGTTTAAAGAGTCATTATCGGTTGATAATGAAAACTATAATGTTGATAAAATGCAAACTCTTGAGAATTTATCCAATTTTGTGAATAACAAATTGACACCATGTTGTACTAAGCAATTTTTGTACTTTTACAGACTATGTATTTGTAATATTGAATACTGATATTAGCGCATAGTTTAATTGTTTAGTTTAGGAGTTGAAAGCACGTGGATTTATATAAATAGTGTGAGTCCTACATTTATCTGTCTATATGACCAAATGGATGCTGTTCCCAAAACTTTGGTCTACATTTTGCTTTATTTTATAGAGGCAAGTTGAGATAAATCAATATAATTATTACCGATATTTAGACCGAAAAAAACACTTTCATCTGTCTTTATTGAAAAGTGTTTTTACAATGTCCTAAAATCGAAAACATTATCTCAAATAACCAATAAGATTTTATGTCAATTAATTAAACCTTCAGTATGGCAGTCAATGACATCTGAAAATGGGTAATCTTTAGCTCCCTTTATACCATACCGTACTGTCCTAGAACGTTGTACTTTTTTGAAATAAACAAATGCTTCTTACGTTGTTTATCGTGATTTTCGATTATTTCCTGAGGAGGTTATACATGTATTTTAGAACCAGTGTCCGTCCAATCATCTGTTCGTTTGTATGTACATACATTTGCTATTACGTCCATGTATATGCCTTGCTTACGGCATAAATAATTGTGAAATGCATATTTCCATGGTGTGATTTAATACAATGGGAAAACTGTTTTTGACTGCACGCATTAGGTTCGAAAAGAAAGGTCACAAATGCAAATATCCCAAACCATTCATGGTAGGGTAAGATGGCTGTTGGATAAAAAAGAACTCTTTTCTTTTTATGTTAGAGCACCGATTCTGCTTCTTAAAGGAGATGTTAATGACACGAATAAATGCATTCCCAACATCCTAAATATAGAAGGAAGTAATGACATATACCTTTCCTAGATTGTACTAGAATTAATGGAAAAAATAATCAGTCATAAAATAAAACAAAATTGTTTAATACTGACAAATATAATTTGTTTTTGCACTACTATTTTCCTATAATAAAGTATTACTTTCCATAAATGCCTATTTTATAAAAATCAAACTTCCTTTACTATAATATGAAAGAATATTTGTGAAATATTTCCATGCAATGTTTTATTGGATTATTCATTATCGGTGCACATCTTTAGTTCACATTTCGTGGCATTAATATGTTTTGTATTTCATTGTACCTGCTGGTTATAAAATAAATCAAGACTGGTCAAAGCACAGATAGAAGACTCATACATTTTCCACTACGTAAATCAGGAATTAAAAAGTCCTAAAACGTCAGGCCTAGGCCTAAAATTTACATTTTTGTACATTTTGTCAATTAAAAATATGTTGGATCTGCAAGGTCTTCAGTAAGTGACTGATAACTTAGAAGATGCGCTGTTGTCATGTTATTGAAAGGAACAAGAGCTGTTGAAAATGATTTCAGACCAAATCTATACACGAACTGAAGGTCGAAGCTATATTTTATGCCTCACAGAGTTACAATTTTCACGCTTTATTTGTAGTATAGATAGATGCTCCGAGGCCAGTATACTCTTCGTGGGTGTCTAGAAGCAGACGCATAATTTAGTTGCATGGCTGAATTCTGAACGAATTTAATCTGGCTTGATAATATGTCACAAAGTCATTAACATAATTTCCCACTGCCAACAACATAGCTGATGGCATACCTCTGTTGTGAAATCTACCACTCTGTCAATGTGTTTGATATTTGATACAAAGTAGGGTGGTGATTCTGGTCACAATAGAAAGGTGCATCTGGTCAATGCAGAATAACTTTTCATAGTCAGAACCACGGTTCGTTTTTAAATGTTAGTAATATGTGATCGTATTTTTTGTAAAGTCCTAATAAACCGAAGGCAACTTTAAAATAAAGATATTTAAACATGAAGCAATATTTAAAAGTGTTAATCTCACCTTTGTTCTTGATAGAGAAAAACAATACAAAGCGAAATTTGTATTTCGATTCGCGGTTCGCAACTTAATAAATACCTAGACTGTTGCTTAATTCATTTATATTAATATCTGTTAATAATTTATGTCGAATTCATCAGAGTATATGAACCGACGGTATTCGTATATTATGGTCTGAAATCTAAGTAGCTTCTTTGATTTTATTACCTCAGTGTGAGTCATAACGGAACACTTTAATAGGTAATTCACAATATCATTTATTTATTGTTATCATTATAGATTGGTTCCGTTCATACATTTGTAATGATACGTGCTTAGGCTCGAATGAACAGTAACATAGAAAGAGTGAAAATAACAAGCTTGTAAAAACTTAATAAACCATTTATTGAGCACAAATATTTTCCAGATAAGAAAAATAAACTTACGGTTTTAAGAATCAACTCCATAGTTAATCCAAAAATAATTCAAAATATTATCCACTAGAGAAATTGCAAAAGTCCTGGTAATAAAATGTCCAAATAATTCCAAGTTCGAATCCCAGCGAAGTATCTAAGATGGAAGACGATGTCACTTGATGAAATCAGTTCTTGGTAATAAAATTCTATGAGCACAATTCTTTTCCAGATAAATAACAACATATTTCCTCCTGATCCAAACGAATTGAAATAATTTCCAATACAAGGTAATTTAAAATAACTCAAAACGACACACAACTTAATATTCTAACAGCCCAAGTTCTACTAAAAAGTTCGCTCCAAAGCATAATTTATATACCCGTCTTTACGTAAACAAGAAAGGGGTCACATGATCTTCTAGAACCTTTTAGAACAAATTTACATTCAAAAAATCACGTACACACCGTATGACCCAACTAAAAATAGAAAGATGTTTATAGCATTGCTCCATAATGTCCTTGGAATAAACCAATCTTTTTAAAAGCTTGTTTACAACTCTGAAGCCAGGTCAGAAATGAGGTCAACACCTAGTGTTTATTCTTAAGAGTACATGTCATCACACTTTTAAAAATAATATCTCCCAATGAATAAATCATAAACTTAAATGTCAAATTTTAATCTGACAAACAAACAATAAAAATAAATGACTTATATCAAATATACGTAACATTATTCAATGCTGTCGAACAGACGGGATAAACAAGTCTGGTTTTTTTTTTTTAAAAAAAACTCTATAAACGTACGAGAAAACGATAATTATATCTAAATTTGCAACTTTTCTAGGCATTTTCCACAAATGTTCAACACAAATAATTCAAACATATGTTTTGGTTCGATACATTTGATATCATCATTATAGAATGTCCAAAGAAATTCGTGGAAGTAAACAATATCAATATTAACTAACGAAACCGATTTTCAAAAAAAAGCAAGATAAGATTATAACTGTATTAATTCCTTGATTAATCGCCGAGATTATCTAATAATTGAAACCACCAATAATTGTTAAATATTCAGCACTCGAAAAGCATACATCTTTCACCGGAAGAGCATCAAAATCACCCGAAGTAAACCACGTCTTCTCTATCAGACATTTCACCCCTACAGGAATCGTTTCCATCTTTAAATACACGTCTTTTCACAAATGTCGTCATAAGAACATCATGGACATCTTCGCTTGCCGAGATTCCGATAAATCTATTTACACCTTGGCGGATCGAACGGCTATATTGGTGCTTTGTCCTAGCGACCTCTATCACATTTCATGTGTTGACTCCCTTAGTAATTAATGCCAACTAACCAATAGCGTGGTCTACTGTACGTGGGGCTGTTTAAAGCTTAACTGTATATATGTTATGTGTTTATTTAATATATTTATTTATTTTTAATGGTTTGTATAATGCTTTAATTTGTTTTTATTTCATTACACGTTATTATAATGTAATATTGTTTACTAGACTTGACTCTTCTTTTAGAATTAAGTTCAGTTCTGTTTCACCTGAATGTTTTTTGATTTCATTGATAAACACCTAATGAGAGAAACACTGTCTACTTGTTAACCTTGATTCAGAACCAGAGACAGTTTTGGTAAAGAATATTTTTCCTTATCTTTTTACTTTTTCTCAGAGTAAGAATTATTAATTTAAGTCAAGGCCATACATTGACGACGTGATTATTATCATTTAACAAACTTATATTCCTTCTGTAAAAATGAACTCTTGACCCCATCTGTGGATCTGTTTTGAGTTTTAGTTAGTTTTATAACTCACATTATAATAACAATTTAGTCAGTCGTGTCTTAACACTTGAAACGTTACGTTGTTTTTTTTTTGTGTGACCAGTTTGGGCTAATTATTTTATTTTCTTCAAATTAATTGGAATTAGAGTGATTCCTTTCCCTGAAAATACATAAGTACTGCTACAAAATCCTTGGACCAAGAGGTTCACTGAAATTTATACGGAATTCAAAACTGGAATATTATTTTTTGTGATTAAACAAGAAACTATTGATATAACAGTACTTCGCAGATTACAGCAGACGTCATCGTCTTCCATTTCGAATTTTATCGGGATTCGAACTCAAGTTTCATTCCGGACTTTTAATTCCTAGGACTTCTATTTTTTAATTCTAAAATTGATTTTGGATTTGCTTCGTAAGACCGTAAGTTCTTTATTCTCATTTGCACTTGATATTCTAAGGTAATTCTTTGCCAAAATTTACAAAGTTTGTTGGCTTCACTCTTTTGGGTTACATTTTGTAGAAGCCTAGACTCGTAACAAATATATTTTTTTCTGTATTTCACTTCTTATATAGCTTTTGCAGTCGTCTAAGGTAAAATCCTTCTGAATTCTCCATTAATCGGAATGAAAACATGTCTTCTAAACTAACAGGATTCATTTCAAGAGTTTTGATAGTTACTTAAGAGTAAATATTTATAATAATTACCAAAGCTTACATTTGTACATGTATTTGTAAGTACAATTGTAACTTATCCTACACGAGAAGGACTGTAGATATAATTACGTACTTAATAATTGAAGATGAAAAGAAACTAAAATGTTCTCTGGTGACTTTCAACTGACTAAAAATGACGTTCTGACTTATGGTTTCATTATTCATTATTGGTCCATATTCATCGGATCTAAATTAGCTAGCTGCCTTTAACTTGCCAGAATCTCCCATCGTTTAACGTAGCTCATATGTTAGCACTGGATATGAATTAAAATGTATCAAGAGACTGCCTTTACGTGGCTAATGGTGAAAGTAAATATTAACTCTGAGAAAAAGTTGATCGTTATAGCACTACAAATTGAACAAAGATTGCAAGGATAAGTCCGACATCTCAGTGAAACAAAGGAATTGACGTTAAGTACTATATCTTATGTCTTAGTCTACAGTCTGTACTCGTTTATCACTCCATTCCAACCACAAGCTGCATAGACCCTGTAGAACAAATACCCGGATCTGCTAATACATTACGCAACGGCAGATAAGTATAAATGATGTTTGCAGATGGACTCGTCAGAAGTGGGGCGTGTATAGATAGAAAACATTTTAGGCATTACTCTACAGGTTTAGATGGATCTTCTCCATCCTAGTTTGCAAATGAAATGGATCGTTTCTTGCAAGTTATGTACTTTAAATTCTCCATCAGTGTTTCCCATGGGGACCGTTGTTGATGAGCTAAAGAGGCAGTGCAGCGAGTAATTTAATGTGTAATTGTGAGTGGATTCATATGTAATCCACAGTCTGATGGGGACCTTTGTTTATCGTTATCAAATACATGATCGGCCAAACAATAAAATAAAATATGGCATTAATGGATAGAATAACAGACCTGAGCAAAAGTAGAAAAACCTGATCTCCGTATATAAAGTAAAACAATTTGATCAATTACATAACAAATGAAATTGAACTTGACTTTTGAATGATATACCTTATCTTAGAAATCTAATTGCAATCTTTATGAAAAATCCAATTAGCTGTTCTCTTATATCAATAAAACAACTTGCCTCGTATAATTATGCGAATGAACACAACTTGCCGACATTGTCCACATAACACACACACACACACACACACACACACACACACACACACACACACACACACACCAAACAACTTGCCGACATGTCCACATAACATTTTGGCTTTTGATCCTTTCAATATTACTGTTGTTGACATAAATGGTTCTCCCTAAAGGCTCAATCCTTTCGGGTCGTCTACCGTAACTTGGTTATAGTCTGCACTTTTTCACACTGTGTAGCACATGCATGTCCCTATTCAAATAAATATGATATACAACCGATTTATAGACAAGTTGTTTCTTTATTCCCATTCTTGTTATCTCACACATTATCTTATCATAAGTCAACCTACTAAGGCTGTGGCTAGTTCGCAACCTGATAAATGCACGCTATCGTATTAACATGAAGTTAGTATCATTTTCCTAGCTGTTAGTCACTTTCCTAACTTGAACGATGATATAACAATACCTCTTTGATACATATTACGTTAAACTGTGAGATTTAAATTAGTAGCTGCGGAACACACAGTCAAGAAACTTCATAACTTGATTGCACAAATGAATAAATGGACTTCACGTCTTGTCTCAACCATATTAATTGCTAATTAACACTATTCAATGGCATATACATAGCGAAATCTAATTTTAGCATACATGATGCATACCATTCAATACAGGTAAATTAATTCTCACAATTCTTATCAGACGAATTGGGTTAGTGACCCTAACAATCGTATCAAAAATACACATTGGCATCTAAAGAAATAAATATGAAAGTCCGATAGTACATGCTTTCGGCTACATCTAACGAGTTATTTCGAATACGCGAGTCATGTAATATTCGATACAAATTCATACAAACCATTAGCTTCCGAACTCAGGACAATTGATTTATGAATTTAAAACAATAAATTCAACACATAATTAACAGCTTGAATGAACATGAAGATGACGTTCATTCTAACGGTCCATTGGTGTGATGAACAGCACCGTCCGTAAACTCACCGCGAGAATGTAATCCTGACCGAGATATCGAGACAATGCATAGTCATTTAGCGTCCTTATAAGGTACATGCAATTCAACCATCTTGATTTTCCATACGATAAAAACAATAAGACAATGCCATAAAATATCCCCAGCGCCACCAAAATGTATGTTAGGAGACAGTAAAATTATATCAAAGATTTGCTATGTTGATCGTAGTATTTACAGACATAGTGAATTGAAAGATGGGTAAGAAGAAGTGTCAGGAGGCATTTATTTGTATCATATTTTGTGCCCCTGTGTTTGAGAACTTGACCTTGCGTCAGTACATGGATCTTAACTATATATATATATATATATATATATATATATATATATATATATATATATATATATATATATATATATATATATATATATATATATATATATATATATAATATGTCCTCTATAAACTTATGAAGTGACACATTGCTTTTAATGACCGTAATACACATTGGCATCTAAAGAAAAAAATATACTTGGTCAAACATTCGAGGAGTCTTTTAGGCACGTTCTATTTAAAACAGCTTCCATAGCAACCATTTATACTTAATAGCAATCAGGTGGAAAATACAATTTCACATTTCCACCCAAAACGCAATGGTAACGTTTATACTGAAGTATTGGATGAAATATTTGTTATGTCATAATCTGCTAAGAAATATGTTTACCTTGGTTACCATGGCAGCCTGTGGAAAAACATAGTTTTCACACCTTCAGAACCACTGCATTTAATGTTGTCTAATTGTCAAGAGATATTCAAATGTAATATATTTTAGCTAATATTTTTGTTCCGTGTGCCATTAAAGCAGCCATGCATCTTTGACATCAGCCGGGTAGAAACATTTTGACAGTTGTTGTATGTAGAACAGTATACTGTCTGCTAACGTACAAACCAATTATGTTAGCTGAGATGATAGGGAACCTTGGATTTATTTGCAAATCAGAAATGTTTTCTCCATGACCTGAAGATCGTGAATTGTTTTCAATTATTATAGCTGGATATAATAATTCCGCAATGGAGAGTGAACATTTTAAGGCTATCCGAAGGCTGGAGATGACTAGCTTTTCGGATAAACTGTCAAGTGCCAAATGTTTCGTCAGTGAAATCCATTAATTAATTTTTAGTCTAGCCAACAATTAACTGTTATCTTGGGGTAGAGTTTGCACGGAGAAATGTTTTCCTAACTCAGGTCACACTGGTAGTATGCTTATAGTAAAAACGAACTAGTGGTATGACAGGCTAGAAATGGCGAAATTCACACGTAAAGCTGTAAAAAGTGATTTGAGACAAATGGTAGGGTGTTATTACAACCCCAGGTGGCATTTTTGGCACATTGTTAAGCAGTTTCCCCAATGTCTGTAGGAATAGCATTTATTTCGATTGGTCAAATGTGGAATGAGGGTGGGTCGATCCTTGAATATATACTAAGATCAAAAAATTTTTTGGGCAGTCTTGAAGTTCTCTGAGAGAGAGGAAACCAGAAGTAGAGACTCCGGGCGGTGCTTTAGGGAAAGACGTCCGTAAAATCGTGGTTCCAGGGAAAATTTATAATCCAGGAACCATTGTAAGACGCCAAAACACAAGGTATTTAACTCAAATTCACATTTATCATGATGTAATTTATATGATGTTTCTTCGTTACAGATGCATGATCTGTTGATATTTTGTAGGAATCGTTCACATTTATCATGATGTAATTTATATAATATTTCCTCGTTACAGATGCATGATCTGTTGATATTTTGTAGGAATCGTTCACATTTATCATGATTAATTTACATGATGTTTCTTCGTTACAGATGCATGACATGTTGATATTTTATATGAATAGTTCGGTTATTACATTGATTTAGTAATGTACTTTTGAATTCTGAATTAGAATTTTCACCTTATATACGTAGGTAGGTTAATGGGTGTTGTAGAAAAATCCGCTGTGTACATTTATGATTGGAAAGGCTACATTAATTTTGAATTATCATATTAGTGAATATTGATTGTGTGCTATGATTTATTGCCTCACTTTACGTAATGATTTACGGGAATATATGTGACTTCAACAAATTCTGATGTCGATAATTAGCGGTATAGCTGTATTGATCTGAAGACTTGTGTAGTATTTGCTAGCCGTATAAAGGTTATCACTGATAGTAAGATCTAATTGTTCGAACCAGAAAGACGGACGGACAATCTCAACTCTTAAAACCTAACGAGATACTTAGGGCGTTTTACCCTTTTTCTTTTCAAGGGAAAATAGTTTGTTTAGAGAGAGAGAGAGAGAGAGAGAGAGAGAGAGAGAGAGAGAGAGAGAGAGAGAGAGAGAGAGAGAGAGAGAGAGAGAGAGAGAATAGCGAGGAGTCGAGATCCAAATGAGGAAAAAGAATTTAGAAGTCAGAGTTGTGACAACCCCACGTTCATCCAGAGGGCAAGTTAAAGTCGAGACGCAAGCAGAATAGAAAACAGTCGACGAACAGGTCATGTGAATTTACCAAGCGGTCCAATGTTAATGAACACTCGATTTCGTGATGAAATTTGCTATCAGCCATTAACGGCTAAATTTGTCTATTTTATTATTGTTTGAAATTCAGTTAATGTATCAATTATTTTAAAACTTCGGTTTTAATGTGTTCTGAACTAAGAGTATTCAGAAGGCAAGAAATTGTAATTTACTGTGTCTTTTCTTCTCTTGATTCTTTTGATTAAATTCTTTATTTATCTTTACGGGGGCTCGTGTGTTGTCTTTGTTTAAGATACCAACTCAGATTGCCATATCCATTCTATAACCGGGCAAATCACACCGTAGAGGTCATTCCTTAGATAACGAGTATTAGCGGGAGATGGTTTCGGGTGTTGTTTTTCCAAGTTGCGCAATACCTCTGACCAGTGGGCTTGTGCAATATTGTACCAATAACGCTTGATACCGACTACCCCGTTACATGTACTATTGCCCTACCTTCTCATCCGAAACTAAATGGGTAGTCCTAGATTTTAACGAAAATAATGAGAGCCATATCCGGTTCTTAGAAGGTATATTACGTTTACCCCTTGATAATTCTCTGTATTTGTTGAAAGGAGTCAATATTTACGACCTGTTAAACTAGTTCTGTCGTAGGTTACTATTATTTTTACTCACTTGATCATATGAATGTAGTCCAGTTTTTTTGTTTTTGTTTTATAAGAGGTAACCTCCACGTAAGTCGAAGTATGGCAATTTTCAGCTTTATTAGATTAAAAGACTTAACTTTTTTTCCTACATTTTGAATCAAACAGTTCAAATGGAACCAAAAATATTTTTTAGTAAACTTTATATGGAAGAGCGGCTTCAGGGTGATATTTTCCAGGCAATATCATGTACCTAAACTTTAATTTAAGTCTGGGTAGGACGTCAAGCTGAATATATTAATATATTTGAGGTCAGTACCTTGTATCTAAGCATTAATTTCAATTTCAGATAATCGAAAAAGTGTTGAGATACTTTTTTCCTAGTGGCAGTTGTCATTGGCATTCCAATATGAAGTGATACATATCTTGAAGCAATCTGCCAAAAAAAAAACAACAACCCCGGTTCATTGAAGGGGTGGGGGTAAATTGTACCCTCTTTCTGATTCATTATGTCCAATATGGGCAGACCTCTTTATTTTCAAAATGGATTTTCTACGTTGTTACACTGTTACCGTAGCGAAATATTCTTTATAGGCAAAATGTGATGACAAAATTTTGCAAACTATATTATTTGACTTTAAGATCGTTTCTTTCTGATTTGCTGTTTTCACCAATCCAGTCTTCTTTAACCTGTCAAGAACCTCCTACATATTCATCTAAACTGTCCAACTCCTCCCCCATTATAATGTATACTATCGATAACGTCTCTCACATTATAATGTATACTATCGATATCGTCTCTCACATTATAATGTATACTATCGATAACGTCTCTCACATTATAATGTATACTATCGATAACGTCTCCCCCATTATAATGTATACTATCGATAACGTCTCCCCATTATAATGTATATTATCGATAACGTCTCCCCCATTATAATGTATACTATCGATAACGTCTCCCCCATTATAATGTATACTATCGATAACGTCTCTCACATTATAATGTATACTATCGATAACGTCTCTCACATTATAATGTATACTATCGATAACGTCTCCCCCATTATAATGTATACTATCGATAACGTCTCTCACATTATAATGTATACTATCGATAACGTCTCCCCCATTATAATGTATACTATCGATAACGTCTCTCACATTATAATGTATACTATCGATAACGTCTCTCACATTATAATGTATACTATCGATAACGTCTCCCCCATTATAATGTATACTATCGATAACGTCTCCCCCATTATAATGTATACTATCGATAACGTCTCTCACATTATAATGTATACTATCGATAACGTCTCTCACATTATAATGTATACTATCGATAACGTCTCCCCCATTATAATGTATACTATCGATAACGTCTCTCACATTATAATGTATACTATCGATAACGTCTCCCCCATTATAATGTATACTATCGATAACGTCTCTCACATTATCATATATACTATCGATAACGTCTCTCACATTATCATATATACTATCCTAAAAGTCTCACTCATTATCATCTATATTATCCAAAACCTCCTACTGTCCAAATCCCGAACGTTATCATCTAAACTGTCCACAACCTCCCACACTATCATCTAAACTGTCTACAGCCTCCCATACTATCATCTAAACTTTCAAAGCATCCCACACAATCATCTAACTCTCCAAAACTTCCCACACAATCATCTAACTCTCCAAAACTTCCCACACAATCATCTAACTCACCAAAACCTCCCACACAATCATCTAACTCTCCGCAACCTCCCACACAATCATCTAAACTCTCCAAAACCTCCCACACTATCATCTAAACTTTCCAAAACCTCCCACACAATCATCTAATTCTCCAAAACCTCCCACACAATCATCTAACTCTCCACAACCTCCCACACAATCATCTAAACTCTCCAAAACCTCCCGAACTATCATCTAAACTCTCCGAAACGTCCCACACTATCATCTAACTCTCCGAAACCTCCCACACAATCATCTAACTCTCCACAACCTCCCACACAATCATCTAAACTCTCCGAAACCTCCCGAACTATCATTTCTCCGAAATGTCCCACACTATCATCTAACTCCGAAACCTCCCATACTATCATCTAAACTCTCCGATACCTCCCACACTATCATATAAATTGTCCAAAACAAGACGTCCCACACTAAACTGTTTAAATCCTCCCACACAATCATTTAAACTCTCTGAAATCCCCTACGCCATCATCTAAACTGTCCAAGCCTTCTACATATTCATCTAAACTATCCAAAACCTCCCACACTATTATCTCAACTCTCTAAATCTCCCACACTATCATCTAAAGTATCCAAGCCTTCTACATAATCACCTAAACTCTCCAAAACCTCCCACATAAACATTTAAACTGTCCCAAACTTCCCACATTATCGTCTACACTATCCAAACTTCCCTCATAATCATTTAAGCGTTCTAAAACCTCTCACAAAATCATTTAAACTGTCCATAACCTCCCACTATATCATCAAAGTTTCTAAACTATCCAACATTCCCATATAATCATTTCAACTGTAAACCAAAACCTCCCACCAAGTAATCTAAGCGGCCAGAATTAAGACATAATTATCTAACATGTAAAGAGCAAAGTCACATGACCCCGATAAAACAGCATATCAGTGGTCAGGAGGCAAGAAACACAAATACAATTTTGCAACAGAAGCCCAAGTAGTTCGACGATAAATGTTTTGTTTGTTTGTTTGATTAGGATTTTTAACGTAGCTTTAAACAAATTTCACTCATATCGCTACGATGTCTGCAGTGAGGCAGTTTATAGTGATGTCTAGCACTTTGGCATCATGCCTCAGACATGTAGCATGAAGTCCCACCCAGTCACATTATCCTGACATCAGGCCAACCAGTCCTAACACTAACCTCTTAATGCTGAGCGCCAAGCGAGGCAGCTGTAAGTATCATTTTTGTAAGTCTTGGTATGATTCGATTGGGGATCGAACCCATGACCTCCAGCTCCCACGGCGGACGCTCTAACCACTAGGCCACCGGAGCCGTTAAACGACGAGAAATGTGGTACAACGTCATTTCAATGTGCATAACATACAGTCATATACAATACACTCAAACTAATTGAATACACTAAATAGTTGTAAGCATTGTAGACAAATGAAAGAACATATGTATTCATGTCTATAATAATAATAATAATAATAATAATAATAATAATAATAATAATAATAATTATTATTATTATTATTATTATTATTATTATTATTATTATTATTACGATGCTGATATGCAAATGTCCAGGCTATAATACATGTACGAAATTTCGGCTACTAGAGTGCATGAGTCTAACTGATAAACACTAGAGTGCATGAGTCTAAATGATAAACACTAGAGTGTACGAGTCTAAATGTAACTGATAAACACTAGAGTGTATGAGTCTAACTGATAAACACTAGAGTGCATGAGTCTAAATGTAACTGATAAACACTAGAGTGTATGAGTCTAACTGATAAACACTAGAGTGTACGAGTCTAAATGTAACTGATAAACACTAGAGTGCATGAGTCTAACTGATAAAAACCAGAGTGAATGAGTCTAACTGATAAACACTAGAGTGTATGAGTCTAAAAGTAACTGATAAACACTAGAGTGCATGAGTCTAACTGATAAACACTAGAGTGTATGAGTCTAAATGTAACTGATAAACACTAGAGTGTATGAGTCTAAAAGTAACTGATAAACACTAGAGTGCATGAGTCTAACTGATAAACACTTGAGTGTATGAGTCTAAATGTAACTGATAAACACTAGAGTGTATGAGTCTAAAAGTAACTGATAAACACTAGAGTGCATGAGTCTAACTGATAAACACTTGAGTGTATGAGTCTAAATGTAACTGATAAACACTAGAGTGTATGAGTCTACATGTAACTGATAAACACTAGAGTGCATCATTCTAACTGATAAAAGCTAGAGTGCATCAGTCTAACTGATTAACACTAGCGTAAACAGTCTAATTGATAAACATTCGTGTTGAGATCATACACCTGTTTGGTGCTGCACTGTCACTGTTACATGGTTGTAATACATTTGAAGGCAGGTAATAAAAGATTTTTATGGTTGGGTCATAGAAATTCCTTTTAATATTGTCATATTAAAAAATACGCTCGCTACGCCTCATCAAATGGTTGCCTAGCAATCTATGGACATTTTATCAACTATAAATGAAATAGTTGCTGATAATTAATTCCAAAATTTTCAAACATCTAATTTTCAGGCTTCTCAATAGTTTTGCATTCTCAAGGAACAACAATCCTATCTTTAAATGTTATTAAACCAAATAATCGTATACAACTATATTTTAACAGTATAATGCAAAAAGTGTTAAGGTATGTGTTTTAACTGCAGTAGGCCCCATATATGTGAACATGGTTACAAAAAGAATGTTCTTTTTTTTCGAGTAATGTGCTTTATATTTGACTTTTGTTGGGAAGTTCATTTTGACATTATATGATTTCGAGAGGCCTTACAAATCTGTGACACAAAGTAGGCACTCTTTAATTGGTGACTGTTCGTGTAGGTTTGGCATTATTACCAAGAATCTAAGAACGGCGTCTGTCGTAGAGCTCTCATGTACAAGCCAACCGCCCATATTTACCCGGTTATCCGCATAACCCACAGAAATAACCTGTCGAAGGAATGTGCTCTCGGTAAACAGGAACTAACTGCGTAAAACATTCAGCTAAATGCACAAACTTTCTTAATAAATGACAGCATAAATACAAACTGAATATCATACACCAATTAGGACAGAGGACGCTTTCCTCGCTGTTTTAATGGACACATCATAATATACGGGATAGGATTAAACAGTTTGGAGAGCTGTTAACAAGCGTTCGACTGTATGGACTATATCTGTAATGTGAGGGAGAATAGATTTCTACTGGGGCATCAATGACGCGTTTTCTTCCACCAACATCTTTGCGTAACATTTTTTTTTTTATCTGAAAGAATAATTGCGCTTTCCCTGTAAGCTCCGTAACAAAAACGGTGGACCAACTTTAGGAAAAGGAGTGTTTCATGTGGTAGCTTTAATCAACAACCTTTGATGACGTAGTACACAGTAAACATTGATAGTACGGTGTTAATCTAAATATGCTCTCAGTAAGTCTATTTACTGTATATCGTAACATCCTTCCTTCTTTCACAAAAAAAAAAAAGAAATAACAAAACTTTGTACATGTACCAGGTAACTTATACCATTAAAAGTAATCTGAACATAAACAGTACAAGTCAGTAGGCATATGTGATTTTAACTTTCACCACTCATCGAGACTGCAATTTTGACAATAGATGAAAAAAAAAAACACATTGACTTTCAAAAAAAAATAAAACACTCTCTGTATATGAGAATACAACTTAAAGAACTTGACTCATGTCTAACTATAACTAACTTAACTAGTCTATTTCTAAGTACACATGTACTTAGACAAAATCTTCATATTTCTTTGGCGGTTTAATGTTTCTGGTCCTTGTTGATTTGTATGAGTTTTCGAGATTGACCACAGGATGTCCGCTCACTGCTTTTGGTTTGGGCGATGATTCCACATGAATTGAATTTTCTTTACACTGAGAACTTTTGCCACCCATATTTACTTCTTCACTAGTGGCTGTATTTTTACTAGACTTGACACTAGATTCACTTGCACTTTGCTCTTCATAAGCTGTTTTTTCTACACACTTTTGATCATTGAAAACACTTGGATCACTGATAATTGGCTCCGGAATGGCTTCTGATGTAGCCCTGATGTACTTTCGGTTCCTTCTGTATAGATGCCCATTTACATCGATTACATATGATTGTGGTGAATGTTGTTCCATACAGGTTCCGAGCCGCCATTTTCTCTCTCGATCATTTGGTAGAGGCGCCATACGGACAGATTGTCCGATTACCAACTCTGGCAAGTCCTTTGCTCCTTTGTCGTACTGGAACTTGGACTGCTGGTGTTTCAGCATTTTCTTCTGTCGCACGTTTTCTACTACTTTCGGCTTTAGAAGCTCGTCTGAAATTGGCAATGTGTGTCTAGTTCGCCTGGACATTAAACGTTGCGTTGGACTGCTGTCCATTCCTTCTGTTGGGGTGTTTCTCCAGTCGAGAATAGCCTTCCAAATATCCATGTTGCTTTTAGTGGCCTTTTTTACCAACCCCTTCGCAATTTTGACAGCTGACTCTGCCTTTCCGTTTGACTGGCTATGATACGGTGATGATGTGACATGGTCAAATTCCCATTGTTGTGAGAATTAACTGAATTCCACACTACACAGCTGAGGACCGTTGTCTGATATCAGAGTATCTGGAATGCCGTGCCTACTAAAATGACCTTTCAGACAATTAATTATAGCAGCTGCGGTTGTGTCTGGTAATAAGTTCAATTTCCAGAAATCTGAATAGTAGTCAACTGTAACTAAGTAGTCTGACTGCCTAAATGTGAAAATATCAATGGCCACCTTGCTCCAGGGCCTGTCTGGAATATCATGTGTCATAAGCGTCTCTTTCTGTTGGTTTGCACTGTATTCATTAAATACGCTACATTTTTCAACATGATCGCGAATTTCACTGTTCATCTTTGGCCAGAAGAGTGTGTCGCGAGATTTCCTTAGACATGACTCGACCCCCATGTGACTTGCATGTATTCGCGTAAGCATTTCACTGCGAAGTGTCTTTGGCACTATTAGTCTAGCTCCCTTGAAAACCACCCCGTCTTGGACTGCTAATTCATCTCGAATCGTCCAGTATTCACGAATTATGACAGGTACTTCCGCTTTGGAATCTGGCCATCCTGCCAGAATAACTGATTTTAGTGTTTGTAACGCTTCATCTTGGTATGAATGTACTTGAATTTGCTTAAAACGCTGTTCAGTCACATTAACTGTTTCGGCAAAGTTAATTATTGATAGATCTTGGTCAAGCTTCTGCTGTTGAATGCTGAAAAAACTTCAATAGTGTCATCATTGTCCTTCCATGTTGTTGGTAAGAATGCTCTAGATAATGTATCGGCTATGTACATCTCGGTATCTTTTGTGTATTGAAGACATAAACTGTATTTCTGCAGTCTTAAGAGCATACGTTGTAACCTCTTTGGCGCATTTAACAGTGGTTTTCCATAGATTGTTTCTAGAGGTTTGTGATCTGTATGAACAGTGACTTGAGAACGACCATATATATAATGTTCAAACCGTTCACACGCGAATACTATTGCTAAGCACTCTTTCTCGATCTGTGCATAATGTTTTTTTGCAGTGCTTAACGCTCTTGAGGCAAATGCAACTGGTTGTCCATTCTGAAGCAATGTTGCTCCAAGCCCTGCTTCACTCGCGTCACATTGTAGAGTTACTTCGTCTTCCAAATCATAGTATCTAAGCACTGGTTGCTCAGTTACTAGTCGCTTTATGGTGGCAAAGGCTTCTTCTTGTTGTGATTGCCAATACCACAATTTATCTTTTGTTGTCAATCTTCGCAACGGTTCACATGCTTCTGACAAATGTGGTAAGAATTTGGAAAGATATGTCACTAGTCCAATAAAGCGCTGTACCCCTTTTACGTCGGTTGGCTTCGGCATGTCTAATATTGCTTGTATCTTCTTTGGATCTGGACGTATACCACTGGACGTGAGTATGTGGCCCATGTAACTTACTTCAGTTTGTCGAAGCTTCAGTTTGTCCTTGTTCAGCTTTAATCCTACCGCTCTTGCTCGCTCTAGAACACTAACAAGTTTCTAATCATGATCTCTTATGGCTTCTTCCATGGTTTCGCCTTGACCATATACCAAAATATCGTCCACGATAACTTCAGTACCTTGTAGCCCTTCTAAAGCATCGTGTTGTCTGCGCTGAAATTCCTCTGGTGCCGACGAAATTCCAAAAGGGAGACGTAGCCACCTATATCGGCCAAATGGAGTCCAGAATGTTGTAAGGTAGCTACTTTTTTCTTCAAGTTTTACTTGCCAAAATCCATCCTTTGCATCAAGAACTGTAAATACTTTGGCTTTTGACACTTTTGGAAGAATGTCATCAATTGTCGGCATCATGTACTTGGAACGCTTTATGGCTTTGTTAAAATCTTTAGGATCCAAACACACCCTGAGCTTTTTGGGTTTTCTTACAACCACCATACTACTAATCCAGTCAGTAGGTTCCACCACTTTTGTAATGATCCCTTTGGTCACTAGTCGTTCGATTTCTGCTTTCACTTCTGCTTTCTGGGCAACTGGTACCCGTCTAGGCTGATGCTGAACCGGTTTTATAGTTTTATCTATTTCAATGCTGTATGTCCCTGGTAGGCATCCAAGGCCATCAAACACATCACTATAATCTTCCAAAATGACTTCCTTGGTTAGCATTGTCTCGGTAGTTTGCACTACACTGTTTACCACGTTTACAGTGATGATGCCCAACTTTACGCTAGCTGCTGCTGACAATAATGTTGAAGCATCTTTGCCGGCAATCTCCACAACATGAAATTCCAGTTTGTTTTTTTTTACTTGACCTACAGTACATTTAATTACGCATTTTCCAACTGGTAATAATGTGCTCCCATCATATAATTTCAGCTTCGTTTTTGTTGGCACCATTCTTGGCTTTGTCTGTTTTGCTATGCGTGATAGAACACTGGTTGATATTACGTTGCATGACGCACCAGTGTCTATTTGACACTTGATTGACTTCTTATTGGGAGTGTTCGGCATTGACATGGTTACGTTTACAAACCACTGCTTATCGGTAAGGGCATTCAGTGTATAGATTGACGCATCACTACTACTGTCCGTTTCTTCTACACTGTTAACTTTTGATCTCGAGCTTTGAAGACAGACTTTTGCAAAATGGTTCTTTTTCTTGCATTTTGAGCACACCTTTCCATACGCTGGACATTCTCACTTGGCGTGTGTTCCACCACAGTACCGACAGTTACTCTGTTCTTCCATTTCTGAAGTACGCTTCTTTTTTCATGTTTGACTTTTTGTTTCGACGCATAGTTCACTTCTTCGGTAGAAGAAAGTTTCCTCATTTGGCTATCTGCTATCTCGCTAGCTCTACACATGTCTACCGCTTTCTCAAGTGTTAAGTCCGGTTCGCGAAGTATGCGTGACCTTGCTCCACTGTCTCTGGTGCCTAACACTATTCTATCACGCATCATTTGGCTTTGTAGCGTGCCAAATTCACATGAGTTGGAGAGACCCCTAAGCCTGGTAACGTAGACGTCTACACCTTCGTTTTGTAATTGATCGGATGTATTGAAAACATATCGTTCATATATGACGTTTGTCTTTGGAATGAAATGTTCCTTTAGTGCTTTGAGTATTGTACTCACCTTCTTCCGATCGCCGTCCGGAATATCTAAATGTTGAAAAATTCGATAGCACTCTCTGCCCATAACACTCAACAGAGTAGCCGCGCGAATATTGTCTTCTTTTTATCCAGACCTGTTGCTATCTCATAATTGTCCCATTGAGATTCAAAGAAAGTCCAGTTATCCCTTAGATTAACCTTCACTTCCATTGGAAAAGGCAATGGAAGTTTGCCTGAAGCCATCTTGAAGCGGGTCAGCCAACCGTGAAGTTTCGCGGGAAACACGAGGACGACGATCACAAGTCCACAAAACGCTCGATTCCGGTATTAAAACACGATAGATCCAGAATTTGTTTAACAGTCACGCAGTCCGTATATTCCTGTGTATACCCGATTCCTTCCTGATGTCGACAACGTTTAATTCAGCCTGCATTTGGTGAAAATATTGTCTGGTTTCACATCTGACACCATGTTTCATGTGGTAGCTTTAATCAACAACCTTTGATAACGTAGTACACAGTAAACATTGATAGTACGGTGTTAATCTAAATATGCTCTCAGTAAGTCTATTTACTGTATATCGTAACAAGGAGGTTGTGTTACACGAGCTCCAAAATGAATAGTGAAAATAAATAAATTGGATAAAGATTTGTAAAATCTAATTGCAAACCAGTATCTATATTTTGATCACGTCCCATAAATGTCATTAAGCGATGATATGTACGTGTGCATGATTGTGATCACAATTTAACGGTATATCTTTACATGGTTCTCGATGTCAGTTTATTCTTAAAGAAATTTCAGAGATACAAATATCATATGAATATGTGTTTGAGACTAAAAATATGTCGTAGTGCTCGTGCAGAAATACCTTATTGTGACGGCATGAGCCATGTCAATAAGCCGTTAACATTACTTTGAACACTATCTGTACAATAAGCCGTTAACATTACTTTGAACACTGTACAATAAGCCGTTAACATTATATTGAACACTATCTCTACAATAAGCCGTTAACACTATTTTGAACATTATCTGTACAATAAGCCGTGAACGTTACTTTGAACACTATCTGTAGTTACTGTCATCCATGATACTAATGATTTACCGCCTGAATCAATAAAATAAAGTAATTTTTGTTCTTCAGTATTGTTGGAATCATTACTCGCATCCACAATGAAATTTTTATCAGTATTACTTTACCAGCATTTCCAGCAAGTCGCCCGAGTGCATCATTATCGGAGCCTTTTTTAACAAACAAAACTGTATGTTTTGCTTTGAAAATAACTTTTCTAACATTTCTACAACATCCCAAAAATGTGACAGTGGAATTGTGCATGAAAATCTTCTACGAACATCTTTTAACATTAATTGATGTGAGAAGATCTTTGGTAGCCTCTGTAACTCATTCGATAGCCTTCGTAACTGGTTTAAATAACTGTTCTGCACCATCTGCAAATTCCACCTGAGACTCTTGACATTCTTGCAATTTTTGTCTGACAGACTCTCGGACTGGAACAAATTTCTTAATTGCGTTTAATCCTTCTAGAACAAATATCGCTGTATAAGAATTCCTAGCTGGTGCCATAGTATTGATATTTAAAAATGATCTAATTACAGCATCAGAGTGGGCTCGACCTTAATGAAACATTCTCTGTGTAAACAAAACGCGCATACATAATTTTAAAAACGAAACGACAAAAAAGTAACAAAATAAGCTTACCCAATTAGAGAAATTCACAGTTAGTCAAAAGCGTCGGTTTGGCGTTTTTGATATTTTTTTGTATTTTCGTAGTAAGTTTTATTTTTAAAGCAAATGGCGTTTGAGCAAAAAGGTATGTTAGCCCTCACTGCTTCTAAAAACTATTTTCGTACATACAAATGCGTAACTCTTTGAACCACACAAATACACTGAGTATATATTTTGTTAATCATGTCAGTGTATCATTTTCATGTACAAAGATACTAGATTTTTGTTTATTTGAATGTTATGTTCCGAACTCAGATTCATACATAACTCTGCTTGATAGTTACTGTTTTTATTAAAGTTAAAATAACAACAGAAACATTCAATTACGAGTTAAAACCTTTAGCTTCTAGGGGACAAAAGCAGCATACTCTGCTTTATTTTATGTAAGGTCATGAATTATCTGATTTTCCGAGAAAACAAATCGTGATATTTCACTGGAGTGAAATAATATCAATTTGTCCACAGGGGCCATCAATCGACACAGCTAACGTTGTGTGTAAGAAAAGTTATTACTGGACGCTCACTTCTCTTGTTAATGTCGAATTGACTTGATATCCAAGGAGGTGCAAACTAGTTAGTTCTTAATGTGATATTAAATTTGAATCGGAAGGGAGTATTATCTTAATATTTATATTGTCTGTAATAATATTCATAAATCAGAAACAGTATGTAAACTTAACCCGCTAGCATTGCGAAGGACCCAGTAAGAAATCTGCTCTTGTAATCTTGCTAACTAAGCAAATTTTAAATTCTACGAGTGAATAATTTTAGTTTCACTTGTGGCATGGAGGTTTTCCACTCTCTCGATGAACTATAATATGGCATTGCAGGCACGAATATGGTAGCCACATTTAGTAATAATTTAACGAGTGCAATATGTTAAATCAAATTCAAAAATTCAAAATTTAAATTAAAAATCCGGTTAATTATTTAGCAGCAGGAAGGCTGAGCTTCACTTTTTCCCTAAAAATGCAAAAAATTCAACAACGTTAAGTCTCCATTCCCGATTCTGAGACTTAAAAAAAAATCGCTAACTCTTATTTTGCCGATCTACGACTTAACATTTTTTGCCTCGCCGTGAATGATTCAATGTGATAGCAGGACGGCCGAGCTTCACTTTTTCCCCAAAAATGCAAAAAAATCACCCCTCGATATTGGCCATTCCCAAATCTGAGACTTAAAAAAAAATCGTTAATGTGTATTTTGCCGATCTACGACTTAATGATTTTTGCCTCGGTATGGTTTACCATGTGAGGTGATTTCGCGGGGTAAATGTTTTTAATATTATCAAAAATATTTCTCTTAATCTACTCGATAATTCTCAATAATTTTTAAATATTTTTTAAAATTTTTTTTTACTATTCTTATCAAATAGCATGCCAATAACATCAACGATATTATCTGAAAAAGATATCGAAAATATTATCGCCGCGAAGGGTAAAATTCCTATATCGGAAATTACAGCAAAGTATCATATTGGAGTTTCTCGGTTATACGCGATTTGGGGGGGGGGGGGGTCCAATAAAAAATAAGCACCGTCAACGAGATAATATATTAAGTCGTATTGTCGATATTTTCTCAACTGAAAAATTTCAAGAACAAAAAAAAAATTTAACACCAATCACAGAAATTCACGGTGGTGGAAATCCCGTAGACGTAACCGAAATTTTACCTTGTCAAAAATGTAAAGATGCTGAAGCAAAAGAACAATCTCAACAACAATACATAGACTCGTTAAAAAAGCAACAACAACAATATATAGACTCGTTAAAAAACAACAACAACAACAACAACAAGAAAAATAAATTTATTAAATAATCAAAATTCTAGATTAACTTCGAATTTAAATATTCTACAAAATAACAATGTTGATCTGAGATCACAATTAGAAGAGAATGAAAAAAATTATTCATGGTGGTGGAAATAATATTTCTACTGCCGAATACGATAAATTAAAAGCTCTAAATCAAGAACAATTCAATGAGATTAATTCGTTAAAAACTCAAATTAAAAATTCTCATATTCCCGCTGCTGAGTTTGATAAGTTACACACGTTAAATCAAAGGCAAGTTGATACAATTAAAAATTTAAAATCTTGTATTGAAAAATTAAAGAGTTCCATTAACACAACTGAATATGATAAATTAAACTCATTAAATCAAGAACAACAAGTTGAACTTTTAGCAATCAAGGAAAAGTTAAACGAGTATATAAATCTTGAACAAGAATATAAAAAAAGATATCATCGGGTATGAAAATGATATAACTGATCTTCAAGAAGAAAATAAACACTTAAGAATAAAACTTAAAAAGTTAAATCGATAAAAATCTTTAAGATTTCACAAATAGACTAATAATTAGCTCTTCACCGCGAAGATCTATCAAATTATTTGCTTGATCGGTAAATTTAAAATTAATTCTTGTAAGTGAGTTATTGTGGGTTCTCATATAAACAGGGTTAACTGGGTCTTCCATTATTAAGAATCCTGGCGGTTGTGTTGGTGAAAATGAGTATAAAATATATCCCTGCTGAGCTTGATTTGATTTTGTTAAATCAATTTGATAACTTCCTTCGATGGCGTCACACACTAAATTTAGCGCAATAACCGAAGATATATTTACGTTGTTCGGTGCAATGTGCCTACCGCCTCCATCTGAACCGTTATCGTGTTTAAGAATTACTTCTAGTAGTTGTTTTTTTGTCCATTTATCATAAATTTTATTGAAACCTTCATCAATGGCGTCGTTAAGTTCTTTTTTTAGTTGCTCAGGTTTATATCCTGGCATTTTATATGTTGGATCTGCTATTATTTCTCTTTTATAATCTTGTGCAAGAAATGTTTGTGATATCGGAGAATTATCATCAGTGAAAACACTTATTAGTCTTGAATTAAATCTCTCCATATCGTAGATAATTTTATTACATACTGCTACAACATTAATAAATTCAGCTTGGGTGAGAGAACCAGATTTTAATGATAACAATAACAGGTTAAAATTGCTAATCATCCGATAGAAATTTTGAGAGATACCCATTGGACTAACTCTAGGTAACATTTTTGTCAAGGTATCAGGTTTATCAGGTTTATAATCACTAAAGACAGGAATGATATAAT
Organism: Unio delphinus; assembly: GCA_029339505.1. NCBI lineage: Eukaryota > Metazoa > Mollusca > Bivalvia > Unionida > Unionidae > Unio > Unio delphinus. Next base: position 20,728,915 of record JAQISU010000010.1, read on the forward strand.
TACCCTCCTCATTACGATATACTTTTGTAAAATTTAATTCCTCAAAATATCCATAAGTTCTTATAGGATTATCAGATGCTATTCTATCAGTAATATAATCAGATTTTACTGGTTTAGGTTCAATATCAACACTTAATCGATCAGGCCAACCTAGTACTGTTCTTATCGAACTGTTATAAATATCTACAGAATATCCTTCTGAGATTTCTAACGAAGATGATAACGTAGGTTCGTGAACATCAATAATTATTTTTTTTTCTTCTCCGGTAATAGATTTTATTTTACGTTGAAATTCATTATTGATATCTTCAATTTGATATGACCCAGTTGGTATATACACAACTTGCCAGTCTGGGGTACCATCTTCACGATTCTTGTTTGCAAACACAAGGGAATTATTTGGTTGTTGACCAACATATGTTGTCGATCTAATATTAGGCCAGCTATTATATACTCGTAACTTAGCTAGGGCAAGTTCTTTCACTGGAACTGGAGAGGGAAAATTCACGCTGAATTCAGGGTTCTTTGATGATATTGTAATCATACTCGTTTTTTCCGGTGTAGTGTTTTCTGCTATTCGCTGAAGTAATTCCTGTGACATATTTTATTTTAAATCTTTTTAGATTTTCAATTGTGAAAAATCTTATATATTTTTTAAGAGTTTCCAAGTTCATAATCTCCGAATGTTAGAAAAAATAGACTTTTTTCACTGGGATGTTCAGGCCATCCTATCAATGTTCTGATACTACTTTGATAAATATCAATACTAATTTTCGGAGATGTTATAATTATATTTCCGTTGGAAAATAAAATAATCGTATCAGATTCAGGTTCTCCGGTTAGTAAACTTATCCGTTGGTTTAGTTGTTTATTAAGCTCATCGATAGTATAATCGCCAATAGGAATTCCAACAACATACCACTCGATTGGATACTTCCAAGAAAACACTATTGAATTATTTTCCTTTGAAATTCGAAGAATTTTTGGATCCTTTTGAAAGTTTTGAATTGTTATCATTATTTAAATTATCACTATTTAATTTCTTCATCGCGATATTATATAAATCAGTAATATGTGAAAATTCCTCTTCGGTTATTTCACTATCAGTTATCGCATTAGAAATCAACGTAGTCAATTCTGGATACGCATTTGTTGCTGTATTAAGTTTTATTGTGTAATCTTGAAGTTTATGCGCGGAACACGACGAGATTTTCTTTGTTACTCCGGTGAAGATTCCTGTTAACGCGGTTACCGCGGAAATATAAATCGGGATTACAATCGGTGCGGTCATTGTCACCGAAGATAATATTATTCCCGTGGATGCTATTATCCCTGACACAGTATAAAAAGTTATATCTAACGCGGTAATTCTACGTTGATATTTCTTTTTTTTATCATGTAGATGTCTATTAATTCTTGTAGTTTTTGTTGGTACACAGATACTGTATCATAACGATATCGAGATGGTTTTGGTAGAAATTCTACGGATTTCCATGATTGCAGTTCTAACGTTGACATTATTGTAGAATCTTTTTAGATTTTCAAATGTTAGCAGTTTTCAAATTGTTTTTCATTTAATTATCCTTTCAGTTACGAATTCCACACACCATTGTATCTGTGCTCTAATTATGGTTTCGTCAACTGGTGTTATAAAAAAGGTCATTGCTAAAACTGGCATACAATGAAATGATACTGTATTAATTCCTCCGTTATAATTCATAGCTAATCTTCTACCTTCAACATTAAATTTATATTCGGAAATTATTGTAAATCTATATATACCATCAATAGAGAAATTAATAGTAGGAGTAAATCCGTCTCCACCTTGTACGTAATCAAATACTCCCTTATCAACAACATATGTAAGATTGTGGAACTTATCATAGTGTGGTATTTTTATTCTTTTGAGTACCGGTTCTATTAGTGGAAGTTTTTCAGTAATCTTTTTAATATCCTCAATAGATGTTTTAACTTCAACTAGAGTTGGAGTAATATCCTTAACTTTTACATTCTCACCGAAAAATTTATCAAATATTTTAATAAATTCATTAATTTTGGTTGCCATTTTTGGAAAGTCTTCTTTAACCGCATCGGTAATCACTTTAATATCATTGATGTCATCGTTAATTTTCTTGATCGTAGTTAGACCATCTAGAAACGCTTTAAGATCCTTCGGTTTAATATTCCTGATGTTAGAATCTAACATTTTATCGAGTATATTGTCAACCTTTTCAAAATTCCTCCGCAACGATTCAAATTTAGTTATGTGACCATCAAAATCGGTTCTTAGTATTGCTTGATTAGAAGTTGCGGCTTTTGCATACACGTCCAACGTGTTTATCGTATCAAATTTATCGGAAATTGTTTGTATGTTATAACTTGGTTCTAGTTTACCTCCCTTAAATACTACAACTGAGTCATCATCCGCGGTAGGATGTTTCGTTAAAAGATTATCAAATGATACATTACTAGATTTTAATTTTCCCTGGCGATCTTCAAATACAACTATTTCTCCCGGGTCAACACTTAATAAATTAAAATTACTAGCGAGTTCATCTTTAATTATTTTTTTTACATCATCAGTAGTTTTTTCATCCTTTTTAGTTTCCTTCTGCGATCTTTCCCAAATATCAATAGACATTATATAAAATCTTATAGATTTTCAAATATGAAATCTTTTTAGATTTTAAAATCATTTTAGATTTTCCCCACTGGTATATTCATTTACAGTTACATGTGGTGGTCTCGAGGATCTAGAAATTTCCGTTAATACATTTAATACTTCGTTACCGCAGATTGGTGGATCATTTAATGTTTGTGTTGGTAAGGTTGAATGCCAGATTGGAGTTTTCGATGAAAATTTCTTCACATATTTATAAAACTCTTTCGGAGGAGGTAGCCCATATGAATCAAAATAAACAATTCCTCGAGGATCAATTGCATATCCAACCCAATGTGTTCCGGGTTCATCGCTGTTATCCAAATTGATAATCCCAGTTTCCGGTATTAGCGGATTACTCGGTAATTGATCTCTCATAAACACACCCCGGAAATTTTTTATTGGAAATTTAGTAAATTTTTTTATTGGAAATTTAGTAAATTTTGATTTTTCAACCGCGTCAATAAGATCAAAATTTGACATCGGTGTAAATTTCGAAGAATCTTCTACATTGTTCCTGGTAGTCTTAGGCCAGCTCCGCGCCTGTACCACGACGTTGGAGTTCCTGGTAGTCTTAGTCCTTTCCCCTTTTTTTAATATTCCCTCCTATTGCCTTTTTCGCGGCCATTCCGGAAATAGTTCCAACAGCTCCAAGCGCTGCAGCTTTTGCTACTGCTGGTGCGGCTGCTGCAATCAACGCTGGAATCGCGGCTAGAAACGGAAATATACCGCCGGATTTTTATCATGTTAGCAATTGCTCCCTTAGAAAAATCAAGTTGAACTCCTCGATTATTCTTAAGAGCATCATTGAAATGTTTTATTTGACGATCAGTCAGCGATAATTTATGTGATCCAGAAGTCATTTGTGTTGGTTTTAGCGTTATTGTAGTTCCACATTCTTTTGCGGATTTTGATTTTAATTTCTTTACCTGACCCTCAGTCAGTGATACATTAACAACCTTATATGGCATTTATTGTAAAACATACTTATATTTTCAATTGATTTAATTGTGAAATTCTCTGAATTTCAAAAGAATTTTCAAAGGTTTTCCACTGGTGCATCAACGAGTCTCATTCGTCCACCAACTCCTTCTAGTAGCATAGATTTATCACTGAGAATTACAGCTACGGCTCTGTAATCAACACCAAGTGGTGCTATACGAGCTCGAAAGTGTATATCAATGAGGGATTGTCTCATCATATCAAGATGTGTCAACGAAAAGTAATAAATCGGATATAAACTTTTAAAATCCAATTGCGATATTTGCAGACCGGTATCAACATTCTGATCGCGACCCATAAATGATACCAATCTGTGATAAACTCTAGCAACATTATTTTCCTCGTAATTTAGTTGTACATCTTCAGCAGGTTCTTGTTGTCCATTTATTCTCAGCGATACTTCTTTGACTCCTAGTTGATCAAATATCATGTGTGAGTGGGTTTGAGAATGTAATCTATCTCGACGTTGTAGCGCTATAAATATATGACGCGGTGCTGAAGCACCACCTTTAGATGCTAGATGCCACGTAAATGTATCAGCGACGTTATCTTCTTTGGTATCCGTGGACACAGTTAACCAACTTAACAACGATTTCCCACCTGTTTACATAAATGATCTCAATCGTTGCTCCGCTGCCAACGACGGAGTCATTACAGGCACCCAAAATGTCAATTTACTCAAATTAACTTTTCCGTCAGCGCCACCAGTACGCCAAATTGCGGCGTTATCATCACTCCGCCGCGTCAACGCAATTGTATGTTTTGCTCCGTAAATAACTTTTCGAACATTTCTACAAAATCCAAATATATGATGGAGCGGAATCGCACATGAAAATTGTCGTCGAGCACCTTGCAACATTCCCTTATGAGTTGCAAATCCCAGATTGAAATTTACGTTGTCAGATTTTACAATATCGAATACGCCCGCTGGTCTAGGTTCATGTTCACCATCATCTGGCTGTGGATCAGATGCAGTGTTTTGTGGTGTTCTCAGTTTAATATATTTATTATTATCAGCGTTGTCGGAGGTATCTTTCGCAACCATCATTGATGGCCCAGCTGATCTTGTAAAATCATCTGAGTATCTTGCTAACCCGATTATCGTTGTTGCGATATCAACTTCAAGCTCTATTGATTCAATTTCTTTTCCATCAATGAGATACCGCGCACTCTCAAATAGTGCCATTATTCCATTATTAACAAATCCAACTCTGATATCATCTGCGTAAGGTGTATTAGCTGCAACATTAGTTACAATTTCTCCCTCAACTTCAATAAATGCTTCACACGGCAAAAAGTATTTGCTGGTATCTTGAACTTGAAGTTCAATTCGAGCTCGTATTTTAGGATCTATTGCGTGATAAGCATAATATTGATAATTTTGAACTGAATCGCTTTTTAGCACTGGAGCGTCTATGTCAAACGCGGGATCATTTTGTTGTTTAAACATTATATGGAGATATTAATATTTTTTCAATTGCTGAAAATATAAAATTACTTTGTAATTTTCAAGGATTTCCATTTTTATTTTCGTCTCCATCGCCGAGAATTACCAAGGCCACTTCCCGCTATCATACTCGCAACATTAGGGGTACTCAAAATTTCTTGTGAAATTTTTTGAATTTCCATAGAGTTTACATTTTCAAGATTTTCTAGTCGTTGTTGTACTGCCTCGTTGATTATTTTACTAACTTTTGCTGGCATCACAGTCGTGGATGGTAATGGTTTCTTTCTGGATTTTACAAGCGAGACTACTTTATCCTTTACAGTTGTGAATGCTTTTCCAACGAGATCTCCAATAGTACCGAGTCCCTTATCCCGTATAACTTCAATTTCTTTCATTCCAGCTTGTTTAGCAAATGGAGCGACTTTTGGTGCAATCCTACCGAATAATCCCATGATGGTTTTTCCTAATCCATCTCCATAATACGCTCGATATACTGGAAATCTAGAATTTACCACATATACACTTGTAGGTTTATCGTGATTGTAGTGAATTATCATATTATTTGTAAATTGTTTGCAATTTCTAATTAGCACAGATTTCTAATTGAAACTCAATCGCTGTGATACCCTGAGAAATTTAAAAGATTTCTCATCGGAGAATTTTCCACGAGTTCTTCAATGAGTTCCCGATACGTATGTATGTCCATGATTCTCCCTTGAAATAATCGCCGACAGATATCAGCGGATTCATTTATAATTTCCGGAGAATTATTTCCGGCTCGTTTCCCACCCATTAAAACTTCTAGCCGTGATACATCATTGATGATATTACGTGGACATGGAAAATCATTAATGATTTCACGAGAATCCCTTGAGAAATCCCTTGGATTTCCCATTCCGATTCCAACACCGCTACCAGTTACATCCTTCAATGTAAGTAATTTTTTAAATTCATCCCATCCCGGATGTGTTTTTGCGGTAATTTTATTACCACCCTTATTCGCTAAATATACTTTTCTTCCCCAAGTATCCCTGTTTGGTATTCTTTTAAAATAATCTGGGCTTATAAAATCACCTCGAGATTTAAAATTTTCTTTGATATAATTAGCTAATTCAGTATCATCATCGATGTTTTTAATTTCGTTTAACGCGTTATCGGTAAATATTTTTTCAGGAGTAAGATCACCTTCAGCAGTTGGCTCGGTAACATAGGGTTCAACTGGATCAAATTCAATTGCTGGTTGTGGTCCCTCAAAACCTGTTAACTCATCTAATCGGCGTTGTTTGATCATTTTATCTTGTTGTGCTACTATATCAGCGGGAAGTTTTTTTTAAAAATATCTGTAGTTTGCTGTTGAATTGCTAATAGGTTCTTGGAAATATCTGCGGTTGACTCAACTGATTTTTTTACTGCACCGGTCGCTGCTGTTATCGGCGCATATAATTGTTCACTTCCAATAGTAAAATCGGTTTGCGCTGCTTGTCTCTCTTGAAGTTGCCGCCGTACTGAATCTCTGACTGGAATAAATTTCTTAATAGCCGATAGTCTTTCTCGAGCTAGTCTAGTTGTGAGTGATTCCGGGATCATTATTGTAAAATCTTCTAGATTTTTAATTAAAAATTCTTTAGAATTTTCAAAATGAAAATCATTTAGATTTGAAAATCATTTAGATTTCCTAATTAAAAATTAGGTTTATATATAAAATAATGAATCAAAATATCGTCGACGATATCGCAAAACAACTTAATCGTGTAAATGAAATCCCTGAAATTAACAGAAAAAAAAATATCACACTTTAACGCTGATTACCTTGCAGATGAATTCCGTAAGATAACATCTGCGCGATCCAAGGATTATCCAACGTATCGATCGGAGTATCGTGTAGCTAAGACGCTAATTAGACAACGCAATCAAATAATTGATCATGTAAAAAATTCTGATAATGAATCTTCGTTAGATGAATTTGTTGAACTTTCTAAACTTCTTACCACGCTGATAAAATCTGTCGATGATGTATTTGAAGAAGAAAAAAATATATCAAAATTCGCTGAGGAATTTGATAACAGTTATATGTGAATGGAAAATCTTTCAAATTTTCACTTTAGATTTTTGAATATTTGAAAATTCTTCGAATTTTTATTTTTTTTTGCAATTTAAAATTCTTCAATTCCACGCGAATGAAACTTTACAATGAAATTTTTTTGAATCATTAGCTGAAATTATACCATCGGCGGCTCGATTTACCGAAGCTGGGTTAATATTAAAGTATCTAGCGGCTGAATTTATTGATTAGAAATCTATAATCTTACTATTGTAAAACGCAGTTACCGGTTTTGGGGTATAACTTCTATGTTGATTATGATTCACATTAAGGGAATTTTCTCAAATTATTGATATGATTATTTAATTTATTTCTGTCGATATGATCAATAACATATCCATCTGGAATTTTCCCAATATAAATCTCAGCTATAAATCTATGTGCTCGATATGTTTTTACTTTTCCTTGAACATATATGCCAATTTGTAAATAACCATTACTACTATTAACATTTCCAAGAGGGTTTCTTAATAGCTTATTTCTAATCGTTCCATCTCGAGAAGCCTCGTAATTAACGTAGATTGGATGCGGACGATATTCGTTTGACATTATTATTTTATATAGAATTTCTTTGTTTAAATGTTAATTCAGAAAATGCTAGCATTTTTCACATTGGTCTATTTACGTAATCTTCTGGAGTCTGTATAACTGGATTGCGGTGATTAATATGTGTGTAGAAATCGTAATATCTTTTTAATTCTCTGTATCGTTTACCGCCACATGTTAAACATAACTGAGTTTTTCCTCGTACACCAACACCACACACAATACAAGGTTTTGGCCCTGTACTGCCACGTCGAATACTTACTTGATGTTGTCCGCAATATTCTTTTTTCGATAATTTATTACACGTATTTGTCGAACCGATTAACAGCCACTTACAGCGATTCATGTTATATAATATATATATATATATATATATATATATATATATATATATATATATATATATATATATATATATATATATATATATATATATATAAGTATAATTAAAATTTAAACAATTGTTTTATTTTTATTTTTTAATTAGATATTTGCTTTAATATAATGAGCAAAATTTATTTTTCTCTTGATGCAAAATCCGGATTATCTCTGAGAAAAATCAAAGATAAAGCCCTTATAAAAATAATAACACATGCGAAGAAAGAATTTCGTAAAGATGGAGCTGCACATGTGTATACCAGTTATAGAGTAAGAGATAATAAAAAACTCAACGATGGTACCATAGACGAAGTTCGCGCGTTGAATATATTGTCGCTGTTAGATAACAACAATTACTACTGCAGAATAAAATGGATCAAATGGGATGATAAAAGTGATGAGGTACACGGTTGGATTATCCGAGATAATTATAACCCTGTGATGAAAAATAACAAAAATGTGATTTTCAATTATAATATGAATCCAGGAGCGCTAGTCGGAATTGATATTCACTATTATGTCAGAGATTATCCTGTGACTGTTGTGATATATGGATTATATAGAATTTATGTAGATATCGACTACGATAAAATGTATCCTATGAAAACATCACAGGAATCGTCGTTGATAAATTGTGTAGCTGAGCGAGTTATGAAACATTTTAAAAACTTTTCGCGAGGAAATGGATTAACTGAACAGCGATGTGAAAAAATAACATCTTGGGGGAAACGGATGAAAGAGCGAGTTGGAGCTTCGATTAGTGATATTACTGAATTACAAAAATCTTTAAAATATCCAATTGTCGTAGAAACTATAACCGGAGAGGTGTTACATCAATGTAAATATAAAAAAAAAATAAATTATCTCCGATTAAAATTATTGATCATAACGGCCATGCTTGGAATTCCACGATAACTGAGTTTCCACCGTCAAAGGTTGTAAAATATATACCTGAAAAATTCACCAAAGATGTATTGAAAAATCAATTTGATTTTCACGAGGGAAAATTATTTGATGCAATAGCGGAAACAAACGGAGATGATCCAACCTCAGTATGGTTATTTAAGAGTGATGAAGATCCCGAAACCGGATTTGATCAATTTGTGAAACCCAACGGAGAATTATATCGCGAAGAACAATTAGATAATCGTATGAAAAATATTGCAAAAGATTTTGTGAGTGATTTTGATGAGAAAATATTATGTAATTCTTTTACGGTTTCATCTGTTATCGTTCATTACGCTCGTGAAAAGAATTCTTGGAAAAAAACCTCGAAAAGTTTCATCGACGATGTAAAGTTAAGTTGGATTGAATATGGACACGGAGGATTATGGAATACAAAATATGATAATAAGAATTTAGTCTCAGCTGATATGAATGCTAGTTATCCTGGAGGTTTTCTTGGAATGGGAGTGTGTGCGGAATATTTTAAACGATTTGGACACCCAACACATGAGATGACAAGAGTTACGATTAACGGAGATTTACCCGATTTTGATTTAACTGGATTTGCTAAAGTATTGGCATTTGAACTTAAATCTGGATTACATGATTGTAGTTATTGTTGGATTGGCAAACATATGTTTGAGAAAGCTTGGACGCCGATTGTATTACTACGATACATGCTTGATAGTGGTATGTTAACATCGTTGACGCTCGGTGAAGCTATAATAAGTTATAAATCTCAAAAGGATGTTTGGATGCCTATTCCCGATTTAGATAATGAAATCGAAAATGTAAGAAAGAATTTTCCAAACTATGATGAAGCAAAAATACTTGAAATCGCTAAAAAAATTATATTGTGGAAGAGAGAAATCTGCAAAAGATTATGGAAGAAAAATAATAGGAAAGTTTACTCAAGGAGGTAGATTTTCTAATGCTCGATCTTCTTCCAGGTTAATAATTGATCCAACTGAATATAAAATTATTATTAAACATCTAACTGATAATAATAGATTTATAACGAGTAGAAAAGCATTTCTATCAAATGGAAAAGAATATGGAACTGTTATAACTTACATCGATGGAGAAAATGCTCAATGGGTACACTTAAGAGCTTCTATGTTAGCATACACAGGTATTAATTTATTTTCTATGATAAATAAATTTCCTAATATTGCTGTAAGAGTTGCAACTGATTCTATGTATTTCCATGAGAAACATATTTCTGTGGTTGAACCTTTTCTCGGAGAAGGTTGGGGCTCGTGGAGAATTAAAAAAGAAAAATTACATGATTATAATCCACATGCTAACGTTGAGATACTTGATAGTTATCGTAGAAAAAATCCAGAAAATATTCACTTGGAGTTTTCTAATGCGCCATCGGTGTTAGATCCTATAACAAGATATAAGACAGTTTACTTAAATGGTTGCGGAGGTTCTGGAAAAAACAGAGAGAGTTATTAGATGTTATAAAAATGGAAATGCTAGCATTTCTAATATAAAAGCGCTAACACCAACTCATAAACTAAAGAAAGATATAAAAACACGTGGAATTCCAGCTAGTACTTATCACAGCTTTTTTAGGTGGAAATGTGATAAATGGGATCCTTCACGAATGGGTAATAAATTTATTCCGCCGGTTATTCTTTGGGATGAGATATGTACAGTATCATTGAAAATGTTACAAACGTTTCTAAGTTGGTTATTAACGAAGAATACAAAAGTGATAATGTGCGGTGATGATGGTCAACCACCACCGTTTTGTGGGGAATCTCCGCATGAGTGGTTGAAAAATAATGTTGATTATTACGAGGAAGTTACGGATGATTTTAGATCACTAGATGAGCAAATAAAAGATTTAAAATTTAGAATCAGACGAAAATCTGATAGCGAACAATGAAAAATTTTCAGAGAGGTTATCGCGGAAACACCTGAAGAACAATTTTGGGAATCTTGGACGCCCAACGATATAGTATTTGCTAGTAGAAAAATAACTCGAGATGATATTCAACGAAGATTATTTGAAATACATAAAGAGAAATTTCCTGAGATAAAAGTTCCTCTGTGTTATAGACCATCGGACACACGAAAACAAGATATCGATGTTGATATTCCCGATGGAATTGCAGGCAATTCTCGTAAAGAAAAATTAGTATGAAATGAAATTGTATTAGTTGATATTAATGTTGTTGAGGATGCATTACACGCTGAAAATTCTCCGTGGGTGTTAGGATACGCGGCTACGATACACTCATCACAAGGATTAACAATCACAGATACAATTATTTGGATCGTAGATAATCGTATTGAATGGTCAAATTTAGTTTATCTTGCAGTGTCTAGAGCACGACGAATAAATCAACTGCGAAGAGTTATCATCGAAGATAACGCAAATAGTTCTGATGTTGATATTTACATAGTTGAGAAAAAATTATCAGGATATCGACAACAAGATAAGAAAAAAATAGAAATTTTAATATTAACTCGAAATTAATTTTATCACTGAAAGAACAACAAGATAATCACTGCGCTGCTTGCAACTGTTTAATGCGCTGGAGATTTCACCCCGGAGATCGTTATCAATTTACCGTGGACAGAATCGATAATAGTATAGGACATATCACTGATAATGTGAGATTAACTTGTTTAGAATGTAATATACGTCACGCTAACTAATTTTTCGCGGTGGTAATTGAGTATCGTCAGGAATAACTTGTAGTTCGCATGTAAATCCTTGCTGAGGTGCGGATGAATCCAATCTATAAATTGCTGGCCTGGTAGAAGATCGTGTCGATGATGATATTTTATGTGTAGTGACACTCCAAATAGGATCAGTGGCTCTTGCGCTACCATCTTCGAGTTCACCTGGCTCATATAAATATCTCACAGTGACGTCACCGAGAATTGGTTCTTTGAAATTTGAAAATTTTTGATTTTCAGAATTTCTCCCGGGTATATATTTTTTTTTATTGCGATGTTAGGTTTGTTATTGATTGTTCGAGTTATTTCGTTATTTAACGCGGATACTACTTTTGGTAATCTTTTTACCCATTCACGAGATCGAGGTTTTTGAGTAAATTCTTTCGCGTATTGATATCCAAATAACCGCTCAGCTAGAGTTCTATTAAATCATTCAACAATTGCCTGATCGCGGTGTATTGCAGTGTGTCCTCGTCGTATAGCTACGTTATGAGTTTTCATCGTAGATGTAACAACACCTTGAAATTCCTTACCAGGATCAACTTGTAATAGATTTGGCCAACTTAGTGGACCTTTACGATAAATCTTTTCAAATGCAGTGGAAACTCCCGTGGATGATTTTGTTTTTAACGGTATTGCTTCCTTATATCTACTAGCAATATCAACTACGGTTAACGCATATTTGTAACCGTTATCGTGAGGAAGAAATAATATATCGACTTGATGAACTTCATTCGGTACAAAAACATCAAAATGAGAATAATTAATTTTTTTAGGACCCGGAAGATAAATTTGCCATAACGCCTGTTTGGATAACCAATTTTTTGCGGTTTTATATTTTACCGATGCAGCATTGGCTAGTTTTTTAATTGCTGCGTAACCTTTCCAATAGCCGCTAGGAGAATAATAAATAGATTTCATATTATTGTAAAATCATTTAGATTTTTAAATACTAGCACCAAACATTAATTTACCTTTCATAGCTGTTTTTATCAACCAAGAAGCTAACTTTTCTTTGAATTTTTTATTAGGAATTGCATTTAACGCGTGAATTAATTTTACATCTGCGAGATGACGCTGTTGAAGATCATCACTGCGATATGCGATATCATGTATTCTACAAGCTTCATCGATAGCATTAATTGGATTTTCTCCTGGATTTGGTTGATTATTTTCATCTAGTCTGATATCTAATCGAGTTCCAGGTCCACAATAACTATATCCTGGAAGATGTTTTTCTCCTGGATATTTAGCCCAAGGAGCTCCTGGAAGGTTTGATAATTTACCAGCTATATCTCCTGCTGTTTTTTTTATGAATCTAAATTTTTTTATGCCACAAATTTCACAATTACCTGAAAGTGCTAGTCGATTATTTTTAGTTGTAACTGTTGTTTCATTATTTGTTGGTGTACGCTTCTTACATTTCACACAATATAAATCCATAATTTTATATGTAAATATACAGATACCAACAAATGGAAGTAATAGATTTTAGCGCTACAAAGAAAAAACAAGCGGTTAAACATAATGCGATGCTACCAAATACTATCAGGATGATAATTATCGGACCATCCGGAAGTGGTAAAACTCAATTGTTACTCACGATGATAGTGAAATATCTAAACTGGGATAAATTATATTTAGTCGCACCAAGCGTAAATGATCAACGATGTTATTCTGTGCTACGCGAATATAATGAGTGTGCTAAAGAAACCACCGGAGAAGATGTAATTGATATAATAACAGATATTGATGAAGCTCCATCCGTTGATAATTTAGATGGAAGATTTAATAATCTCGTTGTATATGATGATGTTATGCTTGATAAACAAAAAAATCCTGCAAGAATTTTCTCACGTGGCAGACATAAAAACGCAGATGTTATTTATGTTACTCAAAGATATACTCAAATTCCCAAAGTAATTCGAGATAATTGTAATTTACTTAGTGTGTTTAACGGTGTTGACACATATACACTAAGAAATATCTGGTAAACTTGGTGCGCAGATTTTGATTTTAATAAATTTAAAAACTTTTTCGGAAATGCTCAGAAAACTCCTCACGGATTTGTAACTATTGCGTTACATGATCCACTTACACGATATCGAATTGGACTTGATCGCATATATAGTTAAATCATTGATAATAATGAAAATAATTACCCCGCGAAATCACCTCACATGGTAAACCATCACGGCGAGGCAAAAATCATTAAGTCGTAGATCGGCAAAATACACATTAACGATTTTTTTTTTAAGTCTCAGATTTGGGAATGGCCAATATCGAGGGGTGATTTTTTTGCATTTTTGGGGGAAAAGTGAAGCTCGGCCTTCCTGCTATCACATTGAATCATTCACGGCGAGGCAAAAAATGTTAAGTCGTAGATCGGCAAAATAAGAGTTAGCGATTTTTTTTAAGTCTCAGAATCGGGAATGGAGACTTAACGTTGTTGAATTTTTTGCATTTTGGGGGAAAAAGTGAAGCTCAGCCTTCCTGCTGCTTATTTTGATATTTTGATGTTTAATTGCATCATGAAATAAAAAGATAGGAATGAACAGCTGTTATCTCACACACATGTTTAAAAAATAATCAATGTCGTTAAAACCAGGGCTCACACATTCCGGCAAAAGTCAATATCAAGACTATATAAAAGAAACACACACACACACACACACACACACACACACACACACACACACACAAAACTCAGAATGCCGGCATCACATTATCTCCTTGTGCATCCGGTCCTTTCTGAAACAATGCTGATGATCAATCGACGTTTTTCGCATATCTCTCTCTCTCTCTATCTCTCTCTCTCTCTCTCTCTCTCTCTCTCTCTCTCTCTCTCTCTCTCTCTCTCTCTCTCTTCGACGGCACTTTTATTCACTGTGCGGTGTATGCTTGCCAGAGTTGTTTTCTTTTGCGATGAACCAATACTACAACTCTCTTTGGCGTTAGAGATAGTCTATCCAAAATCTACAGAACTAGCTAGGGTCATTCACACTTAATATACAAAGAACCTCTTATTGATGTATAATCTTTCTGATGGTGAATGTGTCGTTTCTAGCTTCCTCACACTTCTACCGAGGACATTATATAATTATTCCTCGTCCGATAAACCATCACACCCTGTTGTGTCTATAAAGTTGCCAGTTGGCCAATCAGTCGACACACGCACTTAATGCTAATTTTTAGTCTCAGCTGCAAATAATTCACAACTTAATGACATATGAATAAATGGGCTTTACTCCTCGTCCTAACTACCTCACTTTGCTAATTTCAGGCATCAATCCTCACCATAAATGACACCAATCATTTAAGAGTATATAATTAACTTTCCCGATTCCCAATTCGTATTCAGAAGATATGTAATGAGTCTTATTACATGCATTCTTTCACGTACAAACAACTAAATCTAGACTCATTAATTCAGCAGACATGAATCATAAACATGCCCATATTTTTCCGATATCAAGAATAAATTGAAGTATGAATTTAAAAGACATTAATTCAACAATAATACAAAACTATAACACATTTTAACGATTATACATTGCGTGCAATTGAGGCTAACTTAGTACTTTATCCGAGCCATAGCTCTCTGGACATCAATTAATTACCTCTTTCCATCTCTGGGTATGGATATCTTCCAGACGCTCTGACCGTTTGACAATTTCTAACGGGAACACAAACTAGTATGGTTTTAGCCAATCACGATTGATACTTTACCCGCCAAAATTGTTATCGGTTCCATGGAAGTCATACAATTAATTCTAGCCCACATTTATTATAAACTATTCTGGAAAATATAATTGTATGACATCGGTTTCAAATGGATTACAACTTCCTATACTTATTTTTCCCGTTTATATCAATCAAGTCAGTTATATGACCTTACATTTACGTTATACCATTGTATGTTCCTAGCTGTAAACAAGTGTGAATCCTAATTAAAATTTAATTCATGCATAAAAGATTCTACCCCTTGCAGTCAACGATTTATTGTGGGACTGGCCAATCCATCGGTCTTAAGATTTATATCTCGCACTGACCACGAAAGAAAGCACATTGACAATTTACTACAGACATCTATAAAGCTTTGCCTAATTACACTTACCATTATAAAATGTTATTGTAACCAAAGACTGTGTATTGGCAACATATAAAGTTTATTTCGTCATGGCATACAAATACCGTGTATTGGCTACATGTCTAATTAAATTTCGTGATGATATGAAAAGAGCATCTATCGGCGACATGTGTCTAGTTTAATTTATCATGACCTACAAAACCTGATGGGTTCGGTACTCTACATAAATGACTTGGTTTATATACATGATAGACTGAAAACTCATTAGTACCTGTGTTAGATATGCTTATACTTTGCTCATTTCATTTACAGCGGCAAGAAAAGATAATTGACTATTTTTACATCTGTTTAATTAATGAGAAAACATGCTTGGGTGTTTTGCACTGAATACCATTTTCTTCTTCCAAAACATACTTCATTGTACAGGCATAAAACTCGTTGAATCTCCACTAACCCCTTCTTTTCTAAATAAATATGTTTTCCCTGTTCTCCTTCCTTGTAGCTAAATTAATTCCTCTCATTTATTTTAGATTTCGTGTTCGGAATCGTTCGATTCAGCAATCAGAAAGCAGCAATCTGTTTTTCAGGCCTATCAATACTATTTAGTTTCCTCATAATTCATCGATTGCTTCTTATCGTTATGAAGACATTAGCGTCTCTGCAAGTACGAGATATTCAAGGCATAATATGTCATCCTTACATGGTCACCGAAATACCACTGAAAAACTCAATCTGTCGTCTAAAAGAGTCTTTATGTGATGATACGATAAACAAATATAAGCCCACTGATGAAAGCGAAGATAGCACGAACATTTGTTATGGTTTATTGAGCACAAAAAGAAAGGACTTTTTATGAAACCGTCGTTTCGTCTAAACAATAATTACGATACGAGTAACTGGTGTGATGCTGGTTCTTCTAAGACATTGTGGACGATATACTACGAGTATCTGCTACGAGTATCTAACCCTCGACCCGTTTATTACGAATCTGAACAAATATGCTACTGAGGCTCCATAATTGAAACACTGAAATCAAGCATTTACGTTTTTGTATGTACAAATGAGATCAAGCAACATACGTACGATTTTGATGTCTCGATTTTTGTATGTACAAATGAGATCAAGCAACATACGTACGATTTTGATGTCTCGATTTTTGTATGTACAAATGAGATCAAGCAACATACGTACGATTTTGATGTCTCGATTTTTGTATGTACAAATGAGATCAAGCAACATACGTACGATTTTGATGTCTCGATTTTTGTATGTACAAATGAGATCAAGCAACATACGTACGATTTTGATGTCTCGATTTTTGTATGTACAAATGAGATCAAGCAACATACGTACGATTTTGATATTGCCAAATCAGTGTATACTTTAATATCGTTATATAATACCTTATATAGCATGACCTGCAAAATATGGGAATTCGAAATGTTCAATATATTCTCTTATTACGTGCGTTGACTTAAATACATGAAATTTTAAACTAGTTATGCATTGTATATGAAATGCTGAAGTTTTAAACTAGTTATGCATTGGTTATGGAATGCTGAAGTTTTAAAATAGTTATGCATTGGGTATGGCATGTATAAGTTTTAAAATAGTTATGCATTGGTTATGGAATGCTGAACATTTAAACTAGTTATGCATTGGCTATGGAATGCTGAAGTTTTAAACTAGTTATGCATTGGTTATGGAATGCTGAATTTTAAAACTAGTTATGCATTGGCTATGGAATGCTGAAGTTTTAAACTAGTTATGCATTGGTTATGGCATGCTGAAGTTTTAAACTAGTTATGCATTGGTTATGGCATGCATAATTTTTAAACTAGTTATGCATTGGTTATGGCATGCATAAGTTTTAAACTAGTTATGCATTGGTTATGGCATGCATAAATTTTAAACTAGTTATGCATTGGTTATGGAATGCTGAAGTTTTAAACTAGTTATGCATTGGTTATGGAATGCTGAAGTTTTAAACTAGTTATGCATTGGTTATGGCATGCATAAGTTTTAAACTAGTTATGCATTGGTTATGGCATGCATACGTTTTAAACTAGTTATGCATTGGTTATGGAATGCTGAAGTTTTAAACTAGTTATGCATTGGTTATGGCATGCATAAGTTTTAAACTAGTTATGCATTGGTTATGGCATGCATAAGTTTTAAACTAGTTATGCATTGGTTATAGAATGCTGAAGTTTTAAACTAGTTATGCATTGGTTATGGAATGCTGAAGTTTTAAACTAGTTATGCATTGGTTATGGAATGCTGAAATTTCTGCTTCTTTCACTAGTCTGTTGCAAATCTTAGACAAGCAACATGTATACATATTGTTAGAATATGGAATCTCTGGATTGATTACTGAAATATTTTTGTCCCAAACTAATTTCATATCTTTACGCACATTCGCTCCCTCTCACACAAACATGTATGTACGCATGTATGTATTTATTTATGTACATATATGTACCTTAGTACAGAAATCAAACTAAGATTATGACTTAAGTTTCAACGTGACGTATCCCTGACAATATGGTGTTTTATGTCATGGATGATTATTTAGAACGAAAAAGAATTGTGGACTGACCACCTTTCTACTAATTTGTTACAACGGATTTTAAAGTAAAGCAGACATTTTACTGGCAAATGTATGCAAGCCGGGTACAAATAGAATTGATTTTATCTGAATATGTTTCATTCAATTGCACTGAATATTTTATTTGTCGTTTATTATAAGGCATTTTGTATGATCACCAGTCATATCATTCCTACTCGTTTATTAGACTGATAGACTTTTGTAGTTGATATTCTTTTTGAGGCTGAATTGACGTTATCAACATGATGTGTCTATGATAGCATAGAAGCTGGCCGTTGCACAAACTTCCGTGTCTCATCGCATTTTTCAAAACGTGGAAAAAATAGTCAAGCATTTGTCCCTGAAAAGCATTGAGTCAGGCAGCACGCAACGTACTGTGGGAATTTCGTGATTAAAACAAGCCATTAGTCTAGATGCCTTAAGGGAACGACACATAACAATACAAAAACAAATCGCTTGCAGCCTGTGAATTTGTTCTGGTGTTGGCTGTTAATTATTGAAAACTAAATTCAAAATATTGGCCTGAAGCAATTTAGGTCAAACAATTAATACAGTTCTAAGTGCATCAAGTGAACTATTGATGCCTCAAACATGGAAATATGTCTGCATAACGAAAATGCAACATTCGGATAAAATACAAATACTGGTTATGTCTTCTAAACGTGAGTTTATAAAAAATAAAATTGTCACTTTCATATAAAATAATGATCGAGTTAGTTCTTACGACATTTTCAGATGTGGTAATCTGGACAAAACTCATTCTAAGAATTATTATCACTCGTCATATAAATTTCGTTATTGGTTTGCTTTCAATTCTGACATGTTTGGACCAAACTACACTGAATATATATGCTTAAGAGTCAACAGTCCGCATTCATAAGTACACCCGATATTTCCTCGGAAAATGTCATTATTATCTCTTTTCTTCTCTTCATACACTCTGTTGTTCCACTTGTCACACTCATCTGATACGTTTGAAAAGCCACACACGTCTGTGCTGCTGAAATCTGCATTGCGACAGATTCATCGTACTGTTTGATTTTATTCTTTATGCAACTATTCTTCAGACTTCGTTGCTAGAAATGACATGATCATGATTGGAGCCCAGTGTTCCTCTTCTCGTTTCCAGCCATATTCATGCTGTGACCGGACATCGGGATTTCCCGTGGTGTCATTGTTTCAGTTAATGACCTCGTAGTGAGCCCGTATAATTAATTGATGAGCAGCCGGTGTTGGTATTGGCCTTTCCGATTTTGCCTGATTTTTTGTGAACAGCCAACACCTCAACGTCGATACATTTGAGGTCTGCGCCTTACATAAAAACTTCTCTGTTGAAGCAAAGATGTTATATTACGCAATATTACGCGATATTAGGCAATGAGGCTGTGCCCAAGCTCGCAGTGTAATTATGAAGCCATCACAGGCGTTTTCGAAACCTTTCCATAAAGATAGTTTTCCATTTACGGCACAACTACCTGTATTGTAGGCACCACTTCAAGTGATAACTTCATTCGCATGTTCCACTTTCACTTCAGCATTTTCCAACCTCTGGAGTCTGATATTTCTTCTGTGCAATCACGATTTCTGCCCTGGTGAAATAGTGCAAACGTTTTTAGAGATTATTTTGCAGTGGTCAGTGTGGCAAGTAACTATTACGATTGACTCGCAATACATTTTTGCCACGTAGAGAAAATAATCCTGATTGGCTAATGTAGATGAGGGAATTCAACGATTTAAAGAATTCCCCTAGCGGAATTAGTCAAAGGTTCTGAGGCAAGAATTGTGCTCCAGGAAATAATATTTATATCTCGTTAGCTCTAGGAAATAACATGTATATCTCGTTAACTTGTCCAAGGGGACCGTGTCGGAAATTTAACAAGGATGCGAGAGATTCGACTTAGTAGTAAGATCGAGTCTCAATAAAGAACAAAGTTAGTCTCAGCTGCATTCAGAATGTACCTTAATGCAAGTTTGCAATTATTTCTAGAAATATTCCTTTTAAATTCGTGATTCAATTTCCTTACTTTTTGTTTATCCTGGCACATATCAAGAAGGCAAATCGATTCCAAAGCTCATTTCCTGATTCTTCTTTTTCTCATCTTTTCTCTCAGATTTGAATCGGAGCAAATTTTATCAGACTATAAACGTTTTGCAGATTCCGACGATAAACATCCAAAAATGAATCTAATTTATCATACGGTTTTGAATATGCATAATTTCTATGAACTCTGGATCTAAATACTTCAGCCCAATCGCTATTAAGATAGTCGAAGGTCAACCTGACTGAGGAAGGTTACATAGTGATCGGTTCCAGGAGTAACAGGAATGACCTTGACTGTAGTCCCCGATAGTAATACCATTTTCTGTACTGAAACCAACTGCCGTCTATTTTTGTACCATATTCAGTATCTGTTATAGCTGGTGTCATTCGAAAAAATGGTTCACATGGCATTGTTCTTGTCACGGAAGCTAGTTGGTGCTATTGCTCTTGTAATGTTGTGGGAGGCTCGTAGGTTCACTATTCGCTTTTACTTATATCACGTGGCAAATATCAATCTAATCATATGGAGAGAATGTCATTCTGACATTAATTTTAAGGCACACCTGAATTCGTCTGATGGTAAATAACAATCTTTTTCCTAGCATGACGCAGTTGCAGATTTATAAAGTGGTTCTTAATCATCTTTGCAAGGTCTGGAAATATTGATCTTAAGATCTAGAAAATGATATGGTGTACAGACATGACGGGGAGTTGTTTGCAGCGAAAACTACTTTCATGCAAGTGGCAGAAAAGTAGAACTGTTTTATATCTTCATCATAACATCAAACTTAAATGAAATATAATTATTCTAATCCTTTATCAAACTAATATGTATTTGTTCTTTCTGACTGATATCCTATGTATTGGTTCCCCAGGACATATACAGAAATGTGCATACAAACAAATTGTGTTCCCTTGGGAAGTTTTCGTGGCATCGCCTTTGAATAGGATTTAATTAGGAGAGCTGGAGTGAGAATAGAAATACTAAAACAAATGATCGTATCAATAATCTAGACATTTGCAATACAACAAAGTGATGGATGACTCAATTTAGCTGTTTCAAGCCATGTTTACTCAATTAAATCAACGTCAGATTTTGTTGTGTTCTGCACAATAACAGGACGAGTCACTCATATAAAGTGTTTTTGTCAGGAGCAATATTATCAACAGTCATCCTTCACAGTGATACAGTATATTTATAACGATTCATTAGTCGTCACCCACCTGTACTGATTATTTATGTATTCAGAAAAATAGAAAATTGTATCCTTAAGTTGTTTTTGTGTTTTATTTACGGTGTGCAAGTGATTTCTAATGGCTGGTTTCTGACACATGAATCCCAACACCCCACTAAACTTTATAATTTTTCGAATGTAATATTTATGTTTTGTAACTTCATCGGTTTATAGCAATCATTCTGATGGAAGGAACTATTTGTTTAATCTTAGTGTATGTATTCTTAGATTCATTGTCTTCATGCTGTATGAAATCGGACAAACATATCTCATTTTTTACTGGTAAAATACAAATCATATCAATATCTAAAACATAACCATTTGTTTGGTATTTTACACATATTTATGCACAAAATATATAATATTAAAATATAATGTAAGTCTCGAACAAATTACATCAGTGCATTTTGTAAACAATAATCTTCATTTCAAATTCAAATATTAGTTTGGTCGATCATTTGAGTGATTTAAAAAATGAAACATATAAGCTCATTTTGAGTTGCAAGCAGGAGTGATAGTTGTGATACAAATCAAACCATGATTAAGCAACATAACGAACAATTGAGCATTAGGTGAACATATTATGGACGGGTGTTTTTTTTATTTAAAATAAAGCTTTAACGTAACTTTGTTCCTCTTAGTCATATCGCTACATATTCTGCAGTGAGTGTGACAGTTTATAGTGAGGTCTAACACTGGGGCATCATGCCTCACCCAGTCACATTATCCTGTCACCAGTCTGACCAGTACTAACCTCTTAATGCTGAACTCCAAGCGAGGCAACTGATAGTACCATTTTTAAACGTCTTGGATAGGATTAGGCTGGGATTCGAACCCGCGAAATCCACATCCGAAATAGACGATCTTGCCACGTAGGCCACAAAAGAGAATTTGTATAATGGACATGTATCAT
Source organism: Unio delphinus (assembly GCA_029339505.1). Lineage (NCBI taxonomy): Eukaryota > Metazoa > Mollusca > Bivalvia > Unionida > Unionidae > Unio > Unio delphinus. Next base: position 20,751,577 of record JAQISU010000010.1, read on the forward strand.
ATTGTTTAATGATTTTTCAAACTCAGAATGGTATCTCTTAGTCAAGTGCAAAGTTATTCCGCATCTTTTCCCATAGTGTTTTAGTTCTTCCTGGCATCAAATACATTAATTTCCTCTGACCTTAAATGAACTTTCTATGATTTTGAGCCAGATGGCGTGTATCAATATGATTTACAGGGACTATTTCAGTTATTCCTTCCCTCGTAAGGTCCAGGCTAGCAGTGTCTGGATCAGTTGTAATGCTACGTACCTCTAGATCGTCTGTTTCTTCAACGTATAAGCCCTTCCTTACAAAATGTGTATTCATCTTCAATATTTGTTTGTAAACTTGTATGTGCTGACACAATTGGGCTTCATCATCAAATGCATGCATTTTGCCCAAGATGTTTTCTATGTTCTGCCATGTCTCTCATGTTGGTACATTCAATATATTGGCAATCAGTATCGGAAATTTCTGCATCCCTTTTGTTGAGGGAGCAGATTCATTCACATGTAAAAAATAGTGATGAGCCCTGTGTTTCCAATGAAATTATGTGAAAATCCTATCTGCATCGCATTATTTACAGAGGCAGTGTTTCTTCCACAACCTCTCCTTGGCATTTTTTCTTACAGTAGAACCATTCTTGATGTATATCTGCATGTCGAACATATTGGTCTTTTCCGCCATACCAAACATCGTTTCTCTTTATTTTTCATGTCCCATGATAGAAAACCTTGGCAGTTAGGATGTTGGAGCTGGTGATCTTGGAACACAGTATTGCAGATCTCGGCATTTTTTCCACTGTGCACTAAGCGATATGTGTTTTGTTCACCAGATATGTTGATCTGAATAGATGAAAGCAAGCTTCATGTCAGAAATGTGGTTTCAGATTTGAAACAAAATTTATTTATAAAGGCAACATCGCATTGCACTTACTATCCAGCGATATTCTGGAATCATTTAGCTGTAAATTAGAGCTTGCTACTTGGTATGCCAAATCAAAGTATATTACCCCCTCCCCCAATGGAATATAATCGAGTGATTGCAAGGTTTGCCTTGTTTCTCTCGTCTTCAATAATGTATGCATTTTATTCAACTTTATATTGGAAAGTAAAGAATTTAACACTGCTTGTAGTGGAAAGTAGCCACAATAATGATTTTGAGGATGCTAAATTTTTAAATGTAAAAGTAGGTTAGGATTTATGTATTAGACAACTTTCTATTCAATTTTTGTTTAGTCTGACAACGTAACGTTTACAACAAAGCAGCAACTAAGATAATACCCGATAAAATGTAAACATATCTATCTCACGAATAATTCAAAAGTCTGCACCCGTTATTAATTTGGAATGACTATTCCCCTACATACTTAGCTTTAATTATTGACGTGTTCGGCCAGCCGTTTCTCAAATAGACCCCTCCCCACTTCCAATTTGCGTGATAACGTGCAATTCGAAGATTAGATCTGTATGCACGCACACTATTGTTTATCGAGAGATCGTCACGTTCTGAATGGGAAGCCCATTTAAGCGTATTATAATGGGTTTGGCCTCACTGAATAGTTTCGTATTTTGACAACCTAATTGTCGTATTAGAATGGGTTCGGTCTCACTAGATAGTTTCATATTTTGGCACCCTAATTTTTAAGGAAGTCGCCATAAACCTAATTGATATAAGCCAGCAATTATAAATTTACACAGAAGCTAAATCTGTAATGTTTGTTAGATTTACTTTGAGGGTTAGGATTGAAAATGAGTTGGCTTTTTTGGTGTCCGCCTGTTACAGTTAGACTAGAACTGCAGATCAAATGCGTAACTTGGGCTGCAGATAAACAGTAGACTTGGCTTACGTATTTACGTCTGTCTATTACAGAGGTAAATATTAAAAATCGATATGATTGAGGGGTGATGAAAGGTATGCTAATTTGTAGTGAACTTTATTCATGCATAATGGACCTATTGATTCATTTAGCTACCTTGTCACAGGAAAATAGCTCTATTCTGTCAAAAATGAATGCAAAAAGAGGTGATGGTTGCCGTGTTGGTTCAGTATAAAGCCACCAGAGGAATAATGAATTAACCTGATTGCCACAGTAAAACTCTCATAATGCATGCTTTCTACAAACATCATTAGTTTGTTTTTACTTGTAACTTCAGTCTAAAATTATTCTCTTTGTTCTGCAATAGGTTATTGTTGGATAAAAAATTATCAGAACAATTGTCCAGTGAGGCCTTCAGACTTAGAATAGGACCACAACTTAACCATATATTGCCTGCTTCTTAATTAGCCGTTTCGCAATGAATAGAAACACACCACCTAACGAAACCCTTTCTACGTGAAAGCTAGCACCATTGAGATTTTCTAGTTCGACGAGTAGGTGAGAGCCACCACTCGAAGTGTTTCCCTTTATGCCCCGGGATGGCAAAATTGGAATTGCAAATGAAGGAGTAGGCCAATTGGAGCCCCTAAACGTCAGCAGAGATCACTGAACCGTAATTTGCATAGTATTAAACAAAGTCTGCCCAGTTATCTGAATCGGGCTATTCCCTACTTCCAAGTATGTGTCAACCATGTATTGCTATTTGGATCACACTATTCAGTTGAAATTGCCCTTCATTATTATTTTGGAAGTTTTTTGCCATAATGTACATACATTTTCCGAAGAGAAAGAAACGAATGAAGAATACCAGACAGGTCTAAGTTACCCATTAAACAAGTCTGCGGTTTTAGTCTGATAAAACTGAGGTAATATTTTCGAACGTTGAACAATATATTATAAATGATATTATAGTTGGTGATAACATAATGTGTTTGCAAGTCAAATTGAAATCCCTAAAAATATGAGGCAGATTGGCCAGTAGCCCAGAAAGGGGTTGAGATCAAATCTCTAAATGCAAATGCAGGAACGTCCTAAGAGTTTACGGTGGCATTAACTTCTACTTAATCCTCTCGTTGCTTGTGGTAGGGACGATATCACCAGGTCTGTCTAGTACTGGATTTGGCGCGTAGGAATGCTGAATACTCTAATCATTCCGTGTAATATCGCTATCACAAGAGGAGCCTGACATTGACAAAATTTCTGTTCTAGTGAACTGATAAAACTCAGCCTGAAGGAAGTTAAGTTTTTTTTGTTCACCTTTTGGTCAGCTGGCGATCTGTTTCGCTTTGTCTGTAGGCTCCAGAACGGTCCTTAAATCTTCTGTATATTTCTCGTCTGCTAAATTGTTTTCGATAAGGACACCCATCACCCACTCCTCCGCCTGAAACAAAAAAAAATCGGCCAGCTGCTGCCCACTCTTTGGCACTGGCAGGCGGCCTCGCCGATAGTATTAAATTGTTCTCTGATATGTGTATTTAATTTAATTGTTTGCCTGATGATTAAATTGTGTTATTCCATTAATTTGAATCTAATGTAACACTGTTTACTGGATTTCACATTGTCCATAATTGAAACATTGTATCTAGTTGCAAATTAAAAAAATATTATTATAATATTTAATATTTCTCATAGTAAGAATCATTAAGTTGAGTCAAGGTCATACATGACCTCCGTGACAAGTATCGTGCGGTTTTTTTTAACCAGAAGTATGATCTTTTGACCCTCATCCGGGAATCTTTTTTCCGTCCAAAGTAGTCGTAAAAATTATTTTATGTGTCACGGATTTGTATATGATTTATATCAATATGTATATGTGATCAAAAATGTACTCGTGCTTCGTTGCCGGGTAGAGAGTCACCCGAGGATGGTTTTTCTCCTTCTCGGCTCTAGTTATTTTCGAACTACTGCATGTGCAAATTGCCTGCAGTGAAAACATATGTACCTAGCTGTGCACATTTGTCATAGCTAGTATACATATAGAGCAAATTCTATATAAACAAATCACACTACGCGAGTCTTGCCAGGGAGCGAATCTTCAGCTGTAGAGCTACCTTGTATATAGTTTGGGGATGGGGAGTCACATAACTCTGTGTGGTTTCTTGTGACGTGTACGCTGTCTGGTGACGTCGGTTCGGAAGAGTGTACAGTGTTCTCAATGCGAGGCATCAAGGATTCGCGACCATCAAGTCTGTGTTGAATGTGAGGGCTCTCGAGGGATCTTTTAACAGACAGGAAGGGGTGGACCTTACCGGGAGGGGGGCCTCTTTGACCATTGACTAGAGAGGTTGGAACGGAAGATACATCTTGGACGTCAAATGGGCGCCATCGTTATTTGAACGATATACTTATAATTTCATGCATTCCCACTTCGAAATCGTTTTATGAACGATAGATTCACAATTTCAAGCATTCTCATTTCAATATCGTTTCTGTGAACGGTAGATTCATAAACTCTAACATATTCCAATATCGCTTGATGAATTGATAAATTGATGAGTTGATAGATTGATGAATAAATGAGTATCATATTGATAAGAGAAAAAAATCACTTTGCTTTGGTCAATCTTGGTTTTTAATTAGACCTTGTTTATATTGGGGTATATATCATATACGTTTATTTGTTGATCGGTGATAGGACGTTATTCACGTTTATAGATCATATACGTTTATTTGTTGATCGGTGGTAGGACGTTATTCACGTTTGTTTAAAATTCCATTCGTTAAATTCATCTTTGAGTTTACTTGTTGAGTTACTTGTTGCTGATAGTTCCATGTTTGGAACTTTATAATTTTCCTGATCCTTTTGTTTCTAATGGTGTCCGATTTCTTCATATTAATATGTGTTTAAAATAAACATATTAACATAGTTGGTTCCTCTATCTTTACTAATCAGTCACAACACCGCTTCATCTTGTTTTATTATGATCAAAAATTATATCATTCGTGTTTTGAAGTAAAGCTGTAGTTTTGTTGTGACCAGTTTGGGCTGAATTTTAGTTTCTTAAATTATTGAATTCAAGTGATTCTTTTGCCTGGAAATTCAAAAGTTTTTTGACATAATTCTTTGACAAAGACTGTCACTGGAATTTATACGGAATTCAGAACTGGGTAATTTTTTCTCTTATTCAACAAGAGACCGTTGACACATCAGTATAAGGCTGACTATTACAAACGTCATCGCATTCCATCTGGATCTGGAATTTCATCAGGATTTGAACTGAGATTCACTTAGAACTTACAATGGATAGGACTTTTGTTTTTAATTCTTGAATTATTTTGATTGAATTCGTAAATCCCTAAGTTCTTTTTTCTCATTTATTTTTACTTTGTATTCAAATAAATTATTTGCTAAATGTTTCAAAGTTTGTTCTCTTCACTCTTTTTAATTATTTATTTTAAGAGCATAGACTCGTGTATATATCTATTGCTTCCGGTAAATAAATACTCTACACCAGTGCTGAGTTGATCTTTAAGAGTTGATAATATTTAATTTCTTTCATCTAAGTCACCAATAAACTAAGACTGAGAGATAAGTCGTAGATAATTCTCCTAAATCAATCAAGCTTATTTTGATTTTGATTTTCAAATATAGATGTCATTATTTATCCGAGAACATTTTTGTTTGAAACAGTGCCAACTTATTAACCTTTGCGTCAAGTTTTATTCATACTGTATTACAATACTTTCAAAGTCATCAAATATATTTCTGTTCGCTTCGTCTATCTATTTCTTCTCATTGTTTAATTATTGTTGTAACTCTTGTGTTTGAGATAGTATAAAATTGTAATTGTTCTAGATAAAGTAATGTTTTCCATATTAAACTAATATATTGCTCTTTATGTTTTGTTCAATGTGTTATTAGTATTGTTTTATATTTATTTAGCTGTTTTTTTTATTTATGCTTGTCTCTAACAGTTTGTAGAATATCTAAAGAACTGAGTGCATTATTTATTATCCTTGTAAGTAAATCTTAACTCTTGTACAACCAGATAATAATCAATGTCAGCCTAAACGTAAATGGGTGTTAATACTCCACGCATTTCTAGCGCACTTGGTGTTTTCTCTCCCAGTTAGATGTAAGACATAAATATCCTTAATTTTACTAATTTTCCACGGGTTTCTACTATAAATTTGCATTATTTATGATAGTAGGATGTTTTATCTGATTTGTTTTGCAATAAATGTCCACTTTACCTTCTTTGTCTTAGAACTTAGCATCGAACTATATATTTCCTTATGTGGTTTGCTAGCATTCATTTGCAAACCTAATTATTTTGTCTTGGGGTATCCCTTGAGCTTTGAGATACTAGATCGTATTTTGGAATAATGAAATTCTATGAATTAATTGCATGATTCATGCAATATCGTTGGTGATGGTGAATCCTTGAACATGTTAGGCTTTTTAAAAGCACGTTGTAACTAACATTGAGGGCTGAATTAAATAAACCAATATATAACGTGTTATACCATATATAACGTGTTATACAATATATAATGTGTTATAATTGAGGGCTGAATTAAATAAACCAATATATAACGTGTTATACCATATATAACGTGTTATACAATATATAATGTGTTATACCATATATAGCGTGTTATATAAGGTGTTGGTCTCACTAATCACTTATTTGCTGAAAATTATAGATACATTCCAGAACTTGCACTTTATTTCCTTCGCTCTGTCACTTCTCTGACAGCATCTCTGGAAATGTATTTGTCTTATATTTTTGCATATCTATTTTAAGCTTTTTTATGCATTCAGACTGTTTACCAGGTGTATACATTTTCAAAACAGAGATCTTGCGGTATGACTTTTAATATATGACTTCGAAGCCTACGGAAATAAATAATACTTGTTTCATCTTATGTTATTTGAGTTATTATCTTCATCATGTTTAACGTCGTACCTTAGTAATTTAGACAGTTTTATTCCCTCCACTTCCCTCTTTGTTGCAGTAAAATCAACCGTTCACGTAAATATTACTCCAATTATACAATACCATCACATATAGAAGCACAAAAACCTCAAGAGAAAAATCTAGTCTATTAAAGCTTCTAAATGTTTGCTTACTTATTTTACATGTTACAATCTTACAGTCTTAGCTTCGCATCACTTCACTTACTTATTCACTTCTATATTGTTGTTCTAACCTATAGTAAGTTATATATATATATATATATATATATATATATATATATATATATATATATAGAGAGAGAGAGAGAGAGAGAGAGAGAGAGAGAGAGAGAGAGAGAGAGTCATCCTGACAGACAAACAGACAAACAGCCAGACAGAAAGAGAGAGAGAGAGAGAGAGAGAGAGAGAGAGAGAGAGTCATACTGACAGACAAACAGACAAACAGCCAGACAGAGAGAGAGAGAGAGTCATACTGACAAACAGACAAACAGCCAGACACAGAGAGAGAGAGAGAGAGAGAGAGAGAGAGAGAGAGAGAGAGAGAGAGAGAGAGAGAGAGAGAGAGAGAGAGAGAGAGAGAGAGAGAGAGAATAACAAAACTTGATGATATCTATTTGGGGAATCCTAAGAACACGAGGCTCAATTCACGGATGTGATAATTGATGAACCATACACTGACAATGTATCTAATCAAGGGCTTCAAACTCTTTAACATCTAAACATTACTGTATTGACAAATGCAAAAAGCATATTAAGAATGGAATAAACATTGACAAGGATTAATATAAATTAGTTTCCCTTATTTACACATTATATGATGCACAATGTACTACAATGTATTAGAGAACAAAATTCATATTTTTCTAAATAATCAACGAAAACAATGTGATAATAAACCAAATGAAATGTTAGCCCCAACTTGTACAACCGGTAGCCCCTAATCATTTGTCATAATGCAGATCTTGTAGCATACGACTTTAATGATAAGAGAGTTACATGTTGAAAATAGCCATGAAGACGTTGCCTTTAATGAAATGAAAGGTACATATCGAATTTATCCTTGAAAGCGTTGCGCTTAATTATATGAGAGCAACATGTCGAATTTAGCCTTGAAAAAGTTCAATTTATTGATATGAGAGTTACATGTCGATGTTAAAGTGCCATACCAGTGTAGATAACATAAATCAAATTTAGTATTATTTGAATATAAAATAAAGTCTGGTTTCGGTATAAACAAACCCGATGGAAAATTTCTTCATAATAAGTGAGAAATACTCTCAGGTGCTTTTTCGAAAATATTACACATCGGACCGATTTTATCGCTTGGTAATTTCCGGAGTGTATATATACATCGTCTGACGTCATATTATGAACACACGCCTTACTTCCGTTTCTATCGAAACATAAGCAAAGCACGTTTTCCGTTCCATATTAGTTATTTTATCATCCCAATCATGCCAAAAGCACATCGTATAGGTACAAGCAAGGGCAGCGGGGATAGCTGTGTTGCAGCAAATTGCGGGAATACAAATGCTGATGGGTTTTCCTTTCATTCCTTCCCGAAGGACCAATCACTTCGTCGTAGGTGGGCAGACTTTGTAAAAATCAAAACTAAGAGCAATTGGGATAGTCCGACTGAGTTTTCTGTCCTCTGCTCCGTTCATTTCACACCCGAATGCGTCCCTTTTACGTACAGATTTGAGGTTGAGCATATGTGTATGACACCAAAGAAAGTCAAACTCAGTGATGATGATGTCCCGTCTATCCACTGTGTGGAGGAAACTGACAACCAAACCAAGGTAAACAAAGGTATCATAACTTTCAACACCAAAGAATCAGCTGTGTAGACTTCAAATGTTGTCACCATCAGAAGAAGTTACTTGTCAAGTGTCAAAATATCTATATCTATGATATTCAACAAATTAGTCATCACATCATTTCCATATGTACCCTGTAGAACGTTTTCATAATTTCCAAAATAATGGCATTATTAATGCAGTAAACATCCAATCAATCAAGAACTGAGATATAAATATTTGATAAATATAATATAAACATTTGATAAATTTTCATGATGCTTTCAATTTTGACCATTTGAACAGAGAAATCTTTCTGCAAGTTGATTTAGAAGGCCTACATGTGTGCATTAGATTAGATATATATATATATATATATTTACAAACATGATGAAATTTATTCCCATCCCCAATTAATAAAAATCTACAAAACAAAATGGAATGTTGGTGGTTCTTCCTCCAACAGCTATACTGGCTGCCATGTATCGCCTATATTGTGCTGAAAAATGGCGTTAAACGTAAGAACAACAACAACAACAACCATACAGAGTAGAAATTTTACAATATTGTATACCTAAAAATTATCTTTGTAATGGAAACACAATATTTAAACTCCCAATGTAGATGACATTACATTTTTTAAAACAACACATGATATTTGGCATGCAAAAGCACATTGGGGTCTTATGGAGTACGTGTGATATAATCATGTGACTCACTAACTTTATTGGTCTAGTAATTTATTGAATTTAGATATATTTTTGTTAGTGCATATTTTAATTTTCATGTAAGATAGCATAAAACCAAGCTAAGATGAATATATTTTATACCTTATAGGATCTAAAGTATTTTAAAAGCTTGAAGAGATTGTGACCAGCAGGCAAATGAGAAAAGATGTGCCAGTTCTGTCATCTGAACAACAAACTTCAGCACTGGAGGGATACCAATCTGTGATCAATCATTTTACACCAAAGATGATTGGTTTCTCTTATCATGGAGTGCTTTCAAGGTAAATCTTATATTATTGCACACACAAAAATACTGTTTCAGGTTTTGCAGTGTTTTATATATAGTCCAATATATTCATCTTCAAATTAAATCATAGATATCAAGAACTGATTTTTTGATATCCTGCAATGTAACATTGTATAACAGTTTTTAGTGTTTTGGAATGTTTGCAAATAAAGTATTTTGTTTTTGATAGAATTATGTATTGTATTTTGCATCTTTATTTACTTTGAAATAGGCTTTGGCTAGCTGCATTGCATTTTAATGAAAATAGCTAAAGAGAGCAAGCGAGCACTAAGAATAGGAGGGCCAGATACAAAATAGTGTATCCAAAGTACAAGAATGGAGAATACACTGTCAGGAAAATCCTAGTTGACTCAACATATAGTAAGAATATGCATTAGTACTTAATGAACATAAAGGAATATATCACTTAGAGATATAAATACTGATGTACCATGTGTCAGTACCTATATTATTTTTTATATATTAAATTCAAACAGTAAAGGCAAAATATTTGTTAAAGTTGACACTCCTTTAATTTTAAAGATCAAGATTTCGCCTTATGGTAAAATAATAAAAATATGCAAACAATTGTAAAGAAAATACTTTTAATTATTGTATTAACTTCAACACAAAGTTGCAGTTTTTGGTTTGTACAATTCAATACATATTCAATTTTCTTTAATGTACAGATTATGTTGAAAGTCTGATGACAACAGCATTCAGAATTGGACAGGTAAATGATGAAGCAGTCAAACTTTGGGTAGATGTACCACCGCCTATGTGTAGTCTGTATGAGAAGCCTGATAAGGATATTGCTACTCAAAATCTTCTTAGAAGGTTTAATCGCTGTCAACCTTATGAAAGCATGTGTAGTTCAGGTTTTGATCAGGAAAGGCAGTCCGGATCCTCTGAACAGCACATGATGGAATGATGACCCTCACTTCCTTGCCCAAGAAGTGCCAAGATCACCGAACAAACTGTCTATATGTTGTATACAGATGTCTTCTGAAATATTAATTTGAAAACTAAGTTGAGATAAATTATGCTTTGTGCATTAGATCAAATTAGGAAATCAAAAGTTTTAGTAGATATTGTTATTGGTCCAGTGTGATTTATTGTAAGTTTTTTTATACCAATAATATTATATGATCCCAAAATAATCTGTGCATATATATATATATATATATATATATATATATATATATATATATATATATATATATATATATATATATATATATATATATAAGGTCAGACAGTGTAGGCCTCCAAAAGAGGAGTTCAATCAATGAAGGTGGCATAAAATGACTGGAAAAAGTGGTTTTTTTACTTTCTGTATTAATAATCCCAATACTATGATGTCATGCATAGATCATGAAAACAAAATAACATGAAAAATTACCCAGACATTTTACTTATTCATTTCCTTGTTCTGGACGTTCTCCAAATCGTTGTCTATACTGGTAGTATACAACTATTCAAGCATGGATGTCGAGACAAACTGGACTGAACAATGGATGGTGTGTTATACATTGTATGCCTGGTATTTATTGCAGACACTTTTGACCTTCTCTATGTCACAACTCTATACACATTCCCTTGATGTGGGCATTACCAAACAATGTCTACAATTACACCTAAAATAAGAGTTTTCTTTAATGCATTGTGCTGTGCTTATCAAATGTATTCCTAATATTTATGAACACATCAACATCACAGTACAATGACGCAAACTGATTAATGTCAGGAACAGGTAAAACATTTAGTACAGCCCTCTAAAAATTAAATTAGACATGAAAGGAAATAGAAGTTGCAAGTAGATGACTACCACATAAAATAATAATGATAATAATAATAATAATAATAATAATAATAATAATAATAATAATAATAATGAGGACTTTGTATAGCGCCTAATCTTTCGAAGCTCTTTGCGCTTTACAACATCGATAATGATATGACTACACTACAGAACAATAAATGACAAAAACAATGAAATTGGAAAACATAAAAACATGCTGAAAACATATAAGATGCAAAACATGATTAAGTTTGTCCCTGCAATCGAAACAGGTGAGTCTTAAGAGCACAATTAAAAGGGACAACTGTGTCTTTGCGTCTAATTTCAATGGGCAATTCGTTCCACGTCGCCGGGCCCTGGTGTGCAAACGAACGTTGTCCATATGACTTTGTTTTCACCTTGGGAACAATGAGTATACGATTATCAGAAGAAGAGCGTAAGGATGTTGTATACACATGGGTGAGGCTGGATAGATATGTTGGACTGGAGTCTGTCATTGAAGCATAGCACAGAGAACAAATTTTGTGTTTGATTCTGTATCGAATTGATAGCCAATGTAGGGTACAGAGCAGTGGTGAGGTGTGCTATGATCGAGGTACTCTAAAGTAAAGATGATCCGTGCAGCTGTGTTTTGAACTTTTTTAAGTTTCTGGAGTAACTATTGTGACGAGGGGTTTATTTCATAGTTTATAACATACACTATTTGCATACATAAAAGAAATTAGAAATTTTAACTTATGATACAGTGTACAAAATATGAATTCAATTTTGCTATCATGTATCAGTAAATATCATGCCTTTTTCAACAGTTGTGCAAAAGAGGACGTCCTCTCCTAGGAATCTTAAGTACTTCTAAATCGTATCAATTTTTCACAGGTTTTCGAAGCTTACAACTGTTATCCAATGTACATTTTACTTATCAACGTATAAATACGTCTCTACCCATGAAATGCAATACAATTTTAAATCCTTTATTACAGGTGAGAAACATTCATTTATAAACGAATATGATACTGTGGAACACTACTGCAAATATCGTCGGATACATGTATTTATCGTAACTTAGACCGTACACATATTCAGAAAACAATTTCCATGAACTGTCCGTCAATCTATCTAGTCTTTCTTCTTCGTAATCTTCATCTGCAGCTTCGGATTCGTCGGTATTGGAAATATAGGGTTCAAACTGGTTCGGATTAATTTGGGTGCCGGCAGCCGCTTGTACACCATTATCATAATATTCTGAGCTTATGAAATCACCATCTTCGAATGGCTAAGACCCGCAGGACAGTGACAATTCACTTCCTTCAAAATAGCAACTTTCGTGTTGAGTTTCTGAAGACTTTTTCATAATGTGACGATACCGACTCTGCCATTGTTTACAACAAGTGTTCATAATATGACGTCACGCTTTGTTTTCACTAAATACCAGAAGTGGTCGCCAGTTGCGTTCGGTTATTATCGTAAACAGGTGCAAATGCGATATTAGATCGGTTCCCATGCAGTTATTACTTAAAATTTTTCAATCGGATTTTTACATTCGTATTTTGAATATATATTCCCATTAACCAAGAAATAAACTGAATAAGTGTGGATACACTGTTATGGCACTTTAACCTTTTAAACGTTGCATTTAAGGATATAATAGTTACATATCGAATTTAGTCTTGAAAACGTTGAGTTTAATGATATGATAGTTACATATCGAATTAAACCTTGAAAACGTTGCATTTAAGGATATGATAGTTACATATCGAATTTAGTCTTGAAAACGCTGAGTTTACTGATATGATAGTTACATATCGAATTTAACCTTGAAAACGTTGAGTTTAATGATATGAGAGTTATATGTTGACTTTAGCCTTGAAAACGTAAAGTTTAAGAATGAAACTGACAAACTAAAATAGATATAGAATAAGGTTATCCTCAAGAAGGAAATATTATTTAATCCAGATGAAGACAAATAATTGAGAGGTTACATTGAAGTTATTGATGTAGCAAGTTCGGTAGTAATACCAAATGAATCATACTTAAAGATGACAAATAGATTAACACAACGATGTTATAAACGTAAAAAATTGGTAAACGTTTTCGTTTTAGCAATTGAAGATTTTAAGCAAATGTACTCCTTGAAAGCATTTGGCTGCTTTATTGGCATATAAACTAAAAGTGCAGTGAGCATCTGAATTCAAGAGTGAATGGGGATATTGTGGTACACGTCCTCATATAACCATGCGTTAGATATGGCGTTAGTTTGGTAGTCGTGCATTGCAAAGATCTATGCTAAATGATTATTAGTGGTTTTAAAAATTAACTGAAGTGCCCTTGGCTCGCATGCATTTTGATATAGTTCGAAAGGGAAAGACGAGTGATAGGGTTTTGAATATTGAATTTTATTTGAGAAATGACTATCTGTTACTGAATGATATTAAATTGTTGTTTATTAGAATTAAAACATTTTGTGTATTCAGTAATTTAACTGTCGGCATCGCTGACTGGGGGTTTGGAGCTTTGCATCTATGTATCACTACTTCAATTTCTAACAAAGACGAGCCAGGGTGTGTTTTATGAAATAATTAAATATTATACTAGAAGCACCCCATCCCAATCTGTCCACGAGACCTTTAGAAAATGATGTTGAACCGTTTAAGAGAACTACTTAAAATGTCATTTTTTTTATTACACTCAGAGGCGGACACTCTAACCACTTAGGCCACAGGAGCGGTCGCACGCAGATATACAAACGTGGGGAAATTAGTAGAGAGTTGACGAAAATTTCAGTGGAGATAACAAAACAGTGCTCGCATAGGTATTATTTGTAATTATATACTTCCTCTGTTGATCAAAGGTAAACGTGAGCTTTACAGTGCTGTACTTTTTATTGTCGAATGCAATCTGGATCATTTAGATATTGCTTTGAAAATAGTTATCGATTTAGTGTTCATCGTTCGTGCTTTGTCGGCAAGGTGGAAGAATATATAGATGATACTAGTCCAGTACAACTTGTAATGGGTGGAGAGTTTGATATTCTAATTGACGCTGCATTAAATATACAACGAGGAAATATGTATCAAGAAACTAAATAGGACAGGACGTTTATTAAGAAACCAAATGCCACAGGACGTTTGTTAAGAAGCCACATACCACAAGACGTTTATTAAGAAGCCACATACCACATGACATTTATTAAGAAGCCACATACCACAGGACGTTTATTAAGAAGCAACATACCACAAGATGTTTATTAAGAAATCACATACCACAGTACGTTTCCGAAGAAACAAAATGCCACAGGACGTTTATGTAGAAAACAAATACAACAGGATGTTTATCAAGAAACCAAATACCACAGGACGTTTATGAAGAAAACAAATACCACAGGACGCTTATTAAGAAGCCACATACCACACGACGTTTATTAAGAAACCAATACCACAGGACTTTTATGAAGAAACCAAATGCCACAGGATGTTTATCAAGAAACCAAATACCACAGGACTTTTATTAAGTAACCAAATGCTAAATGATGATTATTAAGAAACCAAATGCCACAGGACGTTTATTAAGAAACCAAATACCATAGGATGTTTATGAAGAAATCAAATACCACAAGACGTTTATTAATAAGCCACATACACAGGACATTTATTAAGAAGCCACATACCACAGGACATTTATTAAAACATCAAATACCAAAAGACGTTCTCGAAGAAATCAAATACCATAGGACGTTCTCGAAGAAACCAAATGCAACAGGACGTTTATGAAGAAACCAAATACCATAGGACGTTTATTAAGAAACCAAATACCTCAGGATGTTTATGAAGAAACCAAATACCACAGGACGTTTATTAAGAAGCCACATACCACAGGACGTTTATTAAGAAGCCACATACCACAGGACGTTTATTAAGAAGCCACATACCACTAGATGTTTATTATGAAGCCACATACCACAGGACTTTTATTAAGAAGTCACATACCACAGGACGTTTATTAAGAAATCAAATACCACACACCGTTTATCAAGAACCCAAATACCACAGGACGTTTATGAAGAAACCAAATACCACAGGACGTTTATTAAGAAGCCACATACCACAGGACGTTTATTAAGAAGCCACATACCACAGGATGTTTCTTAAGAAGCCACATACCACAGGACGTTTATCAAGAAACCAAATACCACAGGACGTTTATGAAGAAACCAAATACCATAGGACGTTTATTATGAAGCCAAATTCCAGAGGATGTTCATTAAGAAGCCAAATACCATAAGACGTTTATGAAGAAATCAAATACTACAGGACGTTTATTAAGAAGCCACATACCACTAGAAGTTTATTAAGAAGCCACATACCACAAGACGTTTATTAAGAAACCAATACCACAGGTCTTTTATGAAGAAACCAAATGCCACAGGACGTTTATCAAGAAACCAAATACCACAGGACGTTTATTAAGAAACCAAATGCCACATGATGATTATTAAGAAACCAAATGCCACAGGACGTTTATTAAGAAACCAAATACCATAGGACGTTTATTAAGAAACCAAATACCATAGGACGTTTATGAAGACATCAAATACCACAAGACGTTTATTAATAAGCCACATACCACAGGATATTTATTAAGAAGCCACATACCACAGGACGTTTATTAAAACACCAAATACCAAAAGACGTTCTCGAAGACATCAAATACCACAGGACGTTCTCGAAGAAACCAAATGCAACAGGACGTTTATTAAGTAACCAAATACCACAGGATGTTTATGAAGAAACCAAATACCACAGGATGTTTATGAAGAAACCAAATACCACAGGACGTTTATTAAGAAGCCACGTACCACAGGACGTTTATTAAGAAGCCGCATACCACTAGATGTTTATTATGAAGCCACATACCACAGGACTTTTATTAAGAAGTCATATACCACAGGACGTTTATGAAGAAACCAAATACCACAGGACGTTTATTAAGAAGCCACATACCACTAGACGTTTATTAAGAAGCCACATACAACAGGACGTTTATTAAGAAGCCACATACCACTAGATGATTATTATGAAGCCACATACCACAGGACTTTTATTAGGAAATCACATACCACAGGACGTTTATTAAGAAACCAAATACCACACAACGTTTATCAAGAACCCAAATACTACAGGACGTTTATGAAGAAACCAAATACCACAGGACGTTTATTAAGAAGCCACATACCACAGGACGTTTATTAAGAAGCCACATACCACAGGATGTTTCTTAAGAAGCCACATACCACAGGACGTTTATCAAGAATCCAAATACCGCAGGACGTTTATCAAGAAACCAAATACCGCAGGACGTTTATCAAGAAAACAAATACTACAGGATGTTTATTATGAAGCTAAATTCCACAGGATGTTTATGAAGAAACCAAATACCACAGGACGTTTATTAAGAAGCCACATACCACTAGAAGTTTATTAAGATGCCACATACCACAAGACGTTTATTAAGAAACCAATAACACAGGACTTTTATGAAGCAACCAAATGCCACAGGACGTTTATCAAGAAACCAAATACCACAGGACTTTCATTAAGAAACCAAATTCCACATGATGATTATTAAGAAACCAAATGCCATAGGACGTTTATGAAGAAATAAAATACCACAAGACGTTTATAAAAAAGCCACATACCACAGGACATTTATTAAGAAGCCACATAACACAGGACGTTTATTAAAACACCAAATATCAAAGGACGTTCTCGAAGAAATCAAATACCACAGGACGTTCACGAAGAAACCAAATGCCACACGACGTTTATGAAGAAACCAAATACCATAGGACGTTTATTAAGAAACCAAATACCACAGGACGTTTATGAAGAAACCAAATACCATAGGACGTTTATTATGAAGCCAAATTCCAGAGGATGTTCATTAAGAAGCCAAATACCATAAGACGTTTATGAAGAAATCAAATACTACAGGACGTTTATTAAGAAGCCACATACCACTAGAAGTTTATTAAGAAGCCACATACCACAAGACGTTTATTAAGAAACCAATACCACAGGTCTTTTATGAAGAAACCAAATGCCACAGGACGTTTATCAAGAAACCAAATACCACAGGACGTTTATTAAGAAACCAAATGCCACATGATGATTATTAAGAAACCAAATGCCACAGGACGTTTATTAAGAAACCAAATACCATAGGACGTTTATTAAGAAACCAAATACCATAGGACGTTTATGAAGACATCAAATACCACAAGACGTTTATTAATAAGCCACATACCACAGGATATTTATTAAGAAGCCACATACCACAGGACGTTTATTAAAACACCAAATACCAAAAGACGTTCTCGAAGACATCAAATACCACAGGACGTTCTCGAAGAAACCAAATGCAACAGGACGTTTATTAAGTAACCAAATACCACAGGATGTTTATGAAGAAACCAAATACCACAGGATGTTTATGAAGAAACCAAATACCACAGGACGTTTATTAAGAAGCCACGTACCACAGGACGTTTATTAAGAAGCCGCATACCACTAGATGTTTATTATGAAGCCACATACCACAGGACTTTTATTAAGAAGTCATATACCACAGGACGTTTATGAAGAAACCAAATACCACAGGACGTTTATTAAGAAGCCACATACCACTAGACGTTTATTAAGAAGCCACATACAACAGGACGTTTATTAAGAAGCCACATACCACTAGATGATTATTATGAAGCCACATACCACAGGACTTTTATTAGGAAATCACATACCACAGGACGTTTATTAAGAAACCAAATACCACACAACGTTTATCAAGAACCCAAATACTACAGGACGTTTATGAAGAAACCAAATACCACAGGACGTTTATTAAGAAGCCACATACCACAGGACGTTTATTAAGAAGCCACATACCACAGGATGTTTCTTAAGAAGCCACATACCACAGGACGTTTATCAAGAATCCAAATACCGCAGGACGTTTATCAAGAAACCAAATACCGCAGGACGTTTATCAAGAAAACAAATACTACAGGATGTTTATTATGAAGCTAAATTCCACAGGATGTTTATGAAGAAACCAAATACCACAGGACGTTTATTAAGAAGCCACATACCACTAGAAGTTTATTAAGATGCCACATACCACAAGACGTTTATTAAGAAACCAATAACACAGGACTTTTATGAAGCAACCAAATGCCACAGGACGTTTATCAAGAAACCAAATACCACAGGACTTTCATTAAGAAACCAAATTCCACATGATGATTATTAAGAAACCAAATGCCATAGGACGTTTATGAAGAAATAAAATACCACAAGACGTTTATAAAAAAAGCCACATACCACAGGACATTTATTAAGAAGCCACATAACACAGGACGTTTATTAAAACACCAAATATCAAAGGACGTTCTCGAAGAAATCAAATACCACAGGACGTTCACGAAGAAACCAAATGCCACACGACGTTTATGAAGAAACCAAATACCATAGGACGTTTATTAAGAAACCAAATACCCTGGATGTTTATGAAGAAACCAAATACCACAGGACGTTTATCAAGACGCCACATACCACAGGACGTTTATTAAGAAGCCACATACCCCTAGATGTTTATTATGAAGCCACATACCACAGGACTTTTATTAAGAAGTCGCATACCAAAGAACGTTTATTAAGAAACCAAATACCACACGACGTTTATCAAGAACCCAAATACCACAGGACGTTAATGAAGAAACCAATTACCACAGGACGTTTATTAAGAAGCCACATAACACAGGACTTTTATTAAGAAGCCACATACCACTAGATGTTTATGATGAAGAAATATACCACAGGACTTTTATTAAGAGGCCACATACCACCGGACGTTTATTAAGAAACCAAATACCACACAACGTTTATCAAGAACCCATATACCACAGGACGTTTATGAAGAAACCAAATACCACAGGATGTTTATAAAGAAGCGACATACCACAGGACGTTTATTAGGAACCCACATACCACAGGATGTTTCTTAAGAAGCCACATACCACAGGACGTTTATCAAGAAACCACATACGACAGGACGTTTATTATGAAGCCACATTCCATGGGATGTTCATTTAGAAGAAAAATACCATAGGACGTTTATTAAGAAATCAAATAACACAGGATGTTTATGAAGAAACCAAATACCACAGGACGTTTATTAAGAAGCCACATAGCACTAGACGTTTATTATGAAGCCACGTACCACATTACTTTAATTAGGAAGCCACATACCACAGGATATTTATTAAGAAACCAATTACCACACGACGTTCATCAAGAAGCCAAATACCACAAGACGTTAATGAAGAAACCAAATACCACAGGACGTGTATTAAGAAACCACATACCACAGGATGTTTATTAAGAAGCAACATACCACATGACGTTTATTAAGAAGCCACATATCACAGGACGTTTATTAAGAATCCACATACCACAGGAGATTTATCAATAAACCAAATACCACGGGACATTTATCGAGAAACCAAATACCACAGGACGTTTTTTAAGAAGCCACATTCCACAGGATGTTGATTAAGAAGCCAATTACCACAGGACGTTTATTAAGAAGTCACATACCACAGGACATTTATTATGAAACCACATACCACAGGACGTTTATTAAGAGGCAACATACCACAGGATGTTTATTAAGAACATACCACAGTACGTTTACGAAGAAACCAAATGCCGCAGGACGTTTATGAAGAAAACAAATACCACAGGATGTTTATCAAGAAACCAAAGACCATAGGACGTTTATGAACAAAACAAATACCACAGGACATTTATGAAGAAAACAAATACCACAAAAGGACGTGTATTAAGAAGCCACATACAAGAGGACTTTTATTAAGAAACCAATACCACAGGACTTTTATGAAGAAACCAAATACCACAGGACGTTTATGTAGAAAACAAATGCCACAGGACGTTTATCAAGAAACCAAATACCACAGGACGTTTATGAAGAAAACAAATACCACAAAAGGACGTGTATTAAGAAGCCACATACAAGAGGACTTTTATTAAGAAACCAATACCACAGGACTTTTATGAAGAAAACCAAATACCACAGGACGTTTATGTAGAAAACAAATGCCACAGGACGTTTATCAAGAAACCAAATACCACAGGACGTTTATGAAGAAAACAAATACCACATGACGTTTATTAAGAAGCCACATACCACAGTACGTTTATTAAGAAACCAAATGCCAAATGATGATTATTAAGAAACCAAATGCCACAGGAACTTTATGACGAAACCAAATACCACATGACTTTCTCGAAGAAACCAAATGCCACAGGACGTTTATGAAGAAACCAAATACCAAAGGATGTTTATGAAGAAATCACATGCCATATGACGTTTATGAAGAAATCAAATACCACAGGACGTTGATTAAGAAGCCACATACCACAGGACGTTTATTAGGAACCAAAGACCTCTGGACGTTTCTGAAAAAACCAAATACCACAGGAAGTTTATGAAGAAACCAAATGCCAGAGGACGTTTATCGAGAACCCAAATACCACAGGACGTTTTTAAGAATCCACATACCACAGGACGCATATTATGAAGCCACATTCCACATGACGTTTATTAACAAGCCGCATACCACAGGACATTTCTTAAGAAGCCACATACCACGTGATGTTTATTATGAAGCCAAATACCACAGGACGTTTATTAGGGCACCAAATACCAAAGGACGTTCTCGAAGAAACCAAATACCACAGAACGTTCTCGAAGAAACCAAATACCACTGGACAATTATGAAGAAGCCACAAACCACTAGACGTTTATTAAGAATCCACATACCACAGGAGGTTTATTAAGAAGCCACATACCACAGGACGTTTATTATGAAGCCACATACTACATGACTTTTATTAAGAAGCCACATACCACAGGATGTTTATTAAGAAACCAAAAACCACACGACGTTTATCAAGAACCCTATTACCACAGGACGTTTATGAATAAAACAAATACCACAGGACATTTATGAAGAAAACAAATACCACAGGACGTGTATTAAGAAGCCACATACCACAGGACTTTTAATAAGAAACCAGTACCACAGGACTTTTATGAAGAAACCAAACACCACAGGACGTTTATGTAGAAACCAAATACCACAGGACGTTTATCAAGAAACCAAATACTACAGGACGTTTATGAAGAAACCAAATACCACATGACGTTTACTAAGAAGCCACATACCACAGGACGTTTATTAAGAAACCAAATGCCATATGATGATTATAAAGAAACCAAATGCCACATGATGATTATTAAGAAACCAAATGCCACAGGACGTTTATTAAGAAACCAAATACCATAGGACGTTTATTAAGAAACCAAATACCATAGGATGTTTATGAAGACATCAAATACCACAAGACGTTTATTAATAAGCCACATACCACAGGATATTTATTAAGAAGCCACATACCACAGGACGTTTATTAAAACACCAAATACCAAAGGACGTTCTCGAAGAAATCAAATACCACAGGACGTTCTCGAAGAAACCAAATGCAGCAGGACGTTTATGAAGAAACCAAATACCATAGGACGTTTATTAAGAAACCAAATACCACAGGATGTTTATGAAGAAACCAAATACCACAGGACGTTTATTAAGAAGCCACATACCACAGGACTTTTATTAAGAAGTCACATACCACAGGACGTTTATTAAGAAACCAAATGCCACACGACGTTTATCAAGAACCCAAATACCACAGGACGTTTATGAAGAAACCTAATACCACAGGACGTTTATTAAGAAGCCACATACCACTAGACGTTTATTAAGAAGCCACATACAACAGGACGTTTATTAAGAAGCCACATACCACTAGATGTTTATTATGAAGCCACATAACACAGAACTTTTATTAGGAAATCACATACCACAGGACGTTTATTAAGAAACCAAATACCACACAACGTTTATCAAGAACCCAAATACTACAGGACGTTTATGAAGAAACCAAATACCACAGGACGTTTATTAAGAAGCCACATACCACAGGACGTTTATTAAGAAGCCTCATACCACAGGATGTTTCTTAAGGTGCCACATACCACAGGACGTTTATCAAGAAACCAAATACCGCAGGATGTTTATTATGAAGCTAAATTCCACAGGACGTTCATTAAGAAGCCAAATACCATAGGACGTTTATCAAGAAACCAAATACCGCAGGACGTTAATCAAGAAACCAAATACCACAGGATGTTTATTATGAAGCTAAATTCCACAGGATGTTTATGAAGAAACCAAATACCATAGGACGTTTATTAAGAAGCCACATACCACTGGAAGTTTATTAAGAAGCCACATACCACAAGACGTTTATTAAGAAACCAATAACACAGGACTTTTATGAAGAAACCAAATGCTACAGGACGTTTATCAAGAAACCAAATACCACAGGACTTTTATTAAGAAACCAAATGCCACATGATGATTATTAAGAAACGAAATGCCATAGGACGTTTATGAAGAAATCAAATACAACAAGACGTTTATAAATAAGCCACATACCACAGGACATTTATTAAGAAGCCACATACCACAGGACGTTTATTAAAACACCAAATATCAAAGGACGTTCTCGAAGAAATCAATTACCACAGGACGTTCTCGAAGAAACCAAATGCCACAGGACGTTTATGAAGAAACCAAATGCCAGAGGACGTTTATCGAGAACCCAAATACCACAGGACGTTTTCTAAGAATCCACATACCACAGGACGCTTATTAAAACACCAAATATCAAAGGACGTTCTCGAAGAAATCAATTGCCACAGGACGTTCTCGAAGAAACCAAATGCCACAGGACGTTTATGAAGAAACCAAATGCCAGAGGACGTTTATCGAGAACCCAAATACCACAGGA
Source organism: Unio delphinus (assembly GCA_029339505.1). Taxonomy (NCBI): domain Eukaryota; kingdom Metazoa; phylum Mollusca; class Bivalvia; order Unionida; family Unionidae; genus Unio; species Unio delphinus. The sequence continues at coordinate 20,774,955 of JAQISU010000010.1, forward strand.
CGTTTTCTAAGAATCCACATACCACAGGACGCTTATTATGAAGCCACATTCCACATGACGTTTATTAAGAAGCCGCATACCACAGGACATTTCTTAAGAAGCCACATACCACATGACGTTTACTAAGAAGCCACATACCACAGGACGTTTATTAAGAAACCAAATGCCATATGATGATTATAAAGAAACCAAATGCCACATGATGATTATTAAGAAACCAAATGCCACAGGACGTTTATTAAGAAACCAAATACCATAGGACGTTTATTAAGAAACCAAATACCATAGGATGTTTATGAAGACATCAAATACCACAAGACGTTTATTAATAAGCCACATACCACAGGATATTTATTAAGAAGCCACATACCACAGGACGTTTATTAAAACACCAAATACCAAAGGACGTTCTCGAAGAAATCAAATACCACAGGACGTTCTCGAAGAAACCAAATGCAGCAGGACGTTTATGAAGAAACCAAATACCATAGGACGTTTATTAAGAAACCAAATACCACAGGATGTTTATGAAGAAACCAAATACCACAGGACGTTTATTAAGAAGCCACATACCACAGGACTTTTATTAAGAAGTCACATACCACAGGACGTTTATCAAGAAACCAAATGCCACACGACGTTTATCAAGAACCCAAATACCACAGGACGTTTATGAAGAAACCTAATACCACAGGACGTTTATTAAGAAGCCACATACCACTAGACGTTTATTAAGAAGCCACATACAACAGGACGTTTATTAAGAAGCCACATACCACTAGATGTTTATTATGAAGCCACATAACACAGAACTTTTATTAGGAAATCACATACCACAGGACGTTTATTAAGAAACCAAATACCACACAACGTTTATCAAGAACCCAAATACTACAGGACGTTTATGAAGAAACCAAATACCACAGGACGTTTATTAAGAAGCCACATACCACAGGACGTTTATTAAGAAGCCTCATGCCACAGGATGTTTCTTAAGAAGCCACATACCACAGGACGTTTATCAAGAAACCAAATACCGCAGGATGTTTATTATGAAGCTAAATTCCACAGGACGTTCATTAAGAAGCCAAATACCATAGGACGTTTATCAAGAAACCAAATACCGCAGGACGTTAATCAAGAAACTAAATACCACAGGATGTTTATTATGAAGCTAAATTCCACAGGATGTTTATGAAGAAACCAAATACCATAGGACGTTTATTAAGAAGCCACATACCACTGGAAGTTTATTAAGAAGCCACATACCACAAGACGTTTATTAAGAAACCAATAACACAGGACTTTTATGAAGAAACCAAATGCTACAGGACGTTTATCAAGAAACCAAATACCACAGGACTTTTATTAAGAAACCAAATGCAACATGATGATTATTAAGAAACGAAATGCCATAGGACGTTTATGAAGAAATCAAATACAACAAGACGTTTATAAATAAGCCACATACCACAGGACATTTATTAAGAAGCCACATACCACAGGACGTTTATTAAAACACCAAATATCAAAGGACGTTCTCGAAGAAATCAATTACCACAGGACGTTCTCGAAGAAACCAAATGCCACAGGACGTTTATGAAGAAACCAAATGCCAGAGGACGTTTATCGAGAACCCAAATACCACAGGACGTTTTCTAAGAATCCACATACCACAGGACGCTTATTAAAACACCAAATATCAAAGGACGTTCTCGAAGAAATCAATTGCCACAGGACGTTCTCGAAGAAACCAAATGCCACAGGACGTTTATGAAGAAACCAAATGCCAGAGGACGTTTATCGAGAACCCAAATACCACAGGACGTTTTCTAAGAATCCACATACCACAGGACGCTTATTATGAAGCCACATTCCACATGACGTTTATTAAGAAGCCGCATACCACAGGACATTTCTTAAGAAGCCACATACCACGTGATGTTTATTATGAAGCCAAATACCACAGGACGTTTATTAAGACACCAAATACCAAAGGACGTTCTCGAAGAAACCAAATACCACAGGACGTTCTCGAAGAAACCAAATACCACTGGACAATTATTAAGAAGCCACATACCACTAGACGTCTATTAAGAATCCACATACCACAGGATGTTTATTAAGAAGCCACATACCACTAGACGTTTATTATGAAGCCACATACCACATGACTTTTATTAAGAAGCCACATACCACAGGATGTTTATTAAGAAACCAAAGACCACACGACGTTTATCAAGATCCCTAATACAACAGGACGTTTATGAATAAAACAAATACCACAGGACATTTATGAAGAAAACAAATACCACAGGACGTGTATTAAGAAGCCACATACCACAGGACTTTTATTAAGAAACCAATACCACAGGACTTTTATGAAGAAACCAAATACCACAGGACGTTTATGTAGAAACCAAATACTACAGGACGTTTATCAAGAAACCAAATACCACAGGACGTTTATTAAGAAACCAAACACCACAGGATGTTTATGAAGAAACCAAATACCACAGGACGTTTATTAAGAAGCCACATACCACAGGACGTTTATTAAGAAGCCACATACCACTAGATGTTTATTATGAAGCCACATACCACAGGACTTTTATTAAGACGTCGCATACCAAATAACGTTTAGTAAGAAACCAAATACCACACGACGTTTATCAAGAACCCAAATACCACAGGACGTTAATGAAGAAACCAATTACCACAGGACGTTTATTAAGAAGCCACATACCACAGGACTTTTATTAAGAAGCCACATACCACTAGATGTTTATTATGAAGAAATATACCACAGGACCTTTATTAAGAGGCCACATACCACCGGACGTTTATTAAGAAACCAAATAGCACACAACATTTATCAAGAACCCAAATACCACAGGACGTTTATAAAGAAGCCCCATACCACAGGACGTTTATTAAGAAGCCACATACCACAGGATGTTTCTTAAGAAGCCACATACCACAGGACGTTTATCGAGAAACCACATACCACAGGACGTTTATTATGAAGCCACATTTCACAGGATGTTCATTTAGAAGCCAAATACCATAGGACGTTTATTAAGAAATCAAACACCACAGGACATTTATTAAGAAGCCACATAGCACTAGACGCTTATTATGAAGCCACGTACCACATGACTTTTATTAAGAAGCCACATACCATAGGACATTTATTAAGAAACCAATTACCACACGACGTTGATCAAGAAGCCAAATACCACAAGACGTTTATGAAGAAACCAAATACCACAGGACGTGTATTAAGAAACCACATACCACAGGACGTTTATTAAGAAGCAACATACCACATGACGTTTATTAAGAAGCCACATACCACAGGACGTTTATTAAGAAGCCACATACCACAGGATATTTATCAAGAAACCAAATACCACAGGACGTTTATCGAGAAACCAAATACCACAGGACGTATTTTAAGAAGCCACATTCCACAGGATGTTTATTAAGAAGCCAAATACCACAGGACGTTTATTAAGAAGTCACATATCACAGGACATTTATTATGAAGCAACATACCACAGGACGTTTATTAAGAGGCAATATACCACAGTTTTTTTTTTTAAAGAAATCACATACCACAGTACGTTTACGAAGAAACCAAATGCCACAGGACGTTTATGTAGAAAACAAATACCACAGGATGTTTATCAAGAAACCAAAGACCACAGGACGTTTATGAACAAAACAAATACCACAGGACATTTGTGAAGAAAACAAATACCACAGGACGTGTATTAAGAAGCCACATACCAGAGGACTTTTATTAAGAAACCAATACCACAGGACTTTTATGAAGAAACCAAATACCACAGGACGTTTATGTAGAAAACAAATGCCACAGGACGTTTATCAAGAAACCAAATACCACAGGACGTTTATGAAGAAAACAAATACCACATGACGTTTATTAAGAAGCCACATACCACAGGACGTTTATTAAGAAACCAAATGCCACATGATGATTATTAAGAAACCAAATGCCACAGGACGTTTATGAAGAAACCAAATACCACATGACGTTCTCGAAGAAACCAAATGCCACAGGACGTTTATGATGAAACCAAATACCACAGGACGTTTATGAAGAAATCACATGCCATATGACGTTTATGAAGAAATCAAATACCACAGGACGTTTATTAAGAAGCCACATACCACAGGACATTTATTAGGAACCAAAGACCTCTGGACGTTTATGAAGAAACCAAATACCACAGGACGTTTATGAAGAAACCAAATGCCAGAGGACGTTTATCGAGAACACAAATACCACAGGACGTTTTTTAAGAATCCACATACCACAGGACACTTATTATCAAGCCACATTCCACATGACGTTTATTAAGAAGCCGCATACCACAGGACATTTCTTAAGAAGCCACATACCACGTGATGTTTATTATGAAGCCAAATACCACAGGACGTTTATTAAGACACCAAATACCAAAGGACGTTCTCGAAAAAACCAAATACCACAGGACGTTCTCGAAGAAACCAAATACCACTGGACAATTATTAAGAAGCCACATACCACTAGACGTTTATTAAGAATCCACATACCACAGGAGGTTTATTAAGAAGCCACATACCACTAGACGTTTATTATGAAGCCACATACCACATGACTTTTATTAAGAAGCCACATACCACAGGATGTTTATTAAGAAACCAAAGACCACACGACGTTTATCAAGAACCCTAATACCACAGGACGTTTATGAATAAAACAAATACCACAGGACATTTATGAAGAAAACAAATACCACATGACGTTTACTAAGAAGCCACATATCACAGGATGTTTATTAAGAAACCAAATGCCACATGATGATTATTAAGAAACCAAATGCCACAGGAAGTTTATGAAGAAACCAAATACCACAGGACGTTTATGAAGAAATCAAATGCCATATGACGTTTATGAAGAAATCAAATACCACAGGACGTTTATTAGGAACCAAAGACCTCTGGACGTTTATGAAGAAACCAAATACCACAGGACGTTTATGAAGAAACCAAATGCCAGAGGACGTTTATCAAGAACCCAAATACCACAGGACCTTTTTTAAGAATCCACATACCACAGGACGCTTATTATGAAGCCACATTCCACATGACGTTTATTAAGAAGCCGCATACCACAGGATATTTCTTAAGCAGCCACATACCAGGAGACGTTTATTAAGAAGCCAAATACCACAGGACGTTTATTAAGACACCAAATACCAAAGGACGTTCTCGAAGAAACCAAATACCACAGGACGTTCTCGAAGAAACCAAATACCACAGGACGTTCTCGAAGAAACCAAATACCACAGGATGTTTATGAAGAAACCAAATACCACAGGACGTTTATGAAGAAACCAAATACCACAGGACGTTTGTGAAGAAACCAAATATCACTGGACGTTTATGAAGAAACCAAAAACTACAGGACGTTTATCAAAAAACCAAATACCACAGGTTGTTAATCAAGAGACCAAATACAACAGGACGTTTATGAAGAAACCAAATACATAAATACGTTTATGAAGAAACCAAATGCCACAGGACGTTTATCAAGAAGCCACACACCTCAGGACGTTTATCATGAAACCAAATGCCACATGACATTTATCAAGAAACCAAATACCACATTACGTTTATTAAGAAACCACATACCACGTGACGTTTATTAAGGAACCAAATGCCACATGACTTTTATGAAGAAACGAAATAACAAAAAACGTTTATCAAGAAACAAAATACTACAGTACGTTTAATACAGGTATGATGAAGTAGGGCATACTTGACATCATGACAAATGTGTATTACAAATTTGTCTTGACTTAATGTCAATGATATACGAACGAAAAAGTTCATTGGTACCGTTATTGAGAGAACGTTACCCGCAAGTGTCATATTACAGTCTTTAGCTACTCTAAAATACTGAGTTCGTTTCACCCAACGTTGCACGAGCAAAATGCATGTAGCGAAATACCCGATTACCTCAAGGTCTCTGGATCTGGATTTCAACCACAACCAAAAATGTCGTTTTAGAACGATAAAACGAGATTTGTCAGAATGTTGTCCACTTTAGGAACGGCTTCTGATATAAAAAAAAAAGCCATTATAGTTGGCTCTGCCCAAGTACATCAGGTTTATGATTGTATGTTAAAAAGACATACACTAATAACATGTACAGATGACTCTCTGTAAAGCAAATTATACATGCCCACCCAACCATGTATTGATTTTTCTTCGAGAAAGACATAACCTTTACGAACTTCTTCACGAACAAAACAAAACGACTGTAATGCCAAATATCTTATAGCGGGCCCTGTCCATCAAAGCCAGGCTATAAAAGAACATACATCAATAACCCATACCGAAGCAATCTTCATATGTAGAGGTATGTGAAATATAGAATTGCATTCTTTCTTGCAATCCGTTTTATGCAATATAATGTGATATTCTAAATTGTAAAGATATTCAGACCTATGTCGCTAAACCTCATGCTGTTAAACACTATATTCTGCTTCAAGTTGGTCATATTTTCCTAAATGGACAGACAAAAAATTTAATTCAGTTATACGTCGTATACGTTGACGACCAGTAACACAACACTCCGCTTACGATTCAGTGCAATTATCTTTGTCGGACACTGATTCGTGTATGAACTTGATTATTATAATAGTAATCTCTGTAAAGTAGTTTTGATGCAATGAATTAATGTGTAAATAAGCTAATTCATATTGTATTCACATTTAAGCGTGTCTCGTGTTCAAAATGACTTAGCACTTATATTTTTGCCAGTTTTGGACTTAGAGTCGTTCAGTTTTGAGGTGATTCGTGTAACTCAACTTCCGCTGTCGATAGCGATGGTTACTCGCAGTGATGAACCAACACTTCAGGACCAATGTATCTGCAGGGAATAACGAGGATCTCTCAGGACCAATATATCTAAAGGGAATAAAGAGGATCTCTCAGGACCAATGTATTTGCATGGAATAACGAGTATTTCTCAGGACCAATATATCTAAAGGGAATAAAGAGGATGTCTCAGGACAAATGTTTCTGCAGCGAATAACGAGGATCTCTCAGGACCAATGTATCTGAAGGTAATAACGAGGCTATCGAGCGATCCCTTGGCAGATTTGGAGGGTCGGGCCATGTGAGGTGGAACCTTGGTCAATTGGCGAGAGCTGTGGAACCGGAAAGATGACGTGATCGTAACCTGTACTCCATGACATACTGCTGATGTTTTAACCAATATTCAAAATGACTATGTAGAATCAATAATCCAATATGACTGAAATCAATCAATGTCACCATGAGTGAAATTAATAATTCAATATCATTCTATGAGTGAAATAAAGAATTGAGTATCGTTATATAAGTGAAATCATATTTAAAATCGCACTATAAGTGAAATCATATTTTAATATCCCTATACGAGGAAAATAATATCTACATCTTACATGTGATAAATCAGGCCAATATTTATATTTTTATATAATTTATATTCTTGGCTCAAACTTGCTTATAGATTAATGCCTTGATTAATTGTGTTTACAAATCCTATAATCCGATACCCTTAGTGACATAACTATACCTTGTTCATATTTTTGAACCTCTTCTATTCATTGATCATCTATGGAGATAGATCAATATATCGATCATATGGTATGACCCCTTGAAATTTCATGCCCTGATTAGTTTCAGTTTAGGAACGACATAGTTTCATTATATCAGTTTTTTAACTCGTGTATAAAATTCTGTTAAATCCCTTGTTGGACTAAATACTCAAGAGTCAGACACATTCTCATTCAATTGTTTTAGAAATAAACATCTGTTTAACGATACTGCTCTTAGTGTTCTCGATAAACCCAATACGAACCATCTTGTTACCTGACATTCTAACCAATCTTAAACCACATTTTGAATGAAGTAGGGCAGCTAATGTTCTAATAAAAAAGAAATTATACCCTATATGTATTTAAACCACTTTGTAGTCCAGTGTGATTTGTACTTTTGACGATACTTCAAACGTTTTTCCTATCTTTTGTCTATCATATATCAAAAGGTAATAGCATTAGTCCTAATAACCAAACAATTCAGATATTGATATGAAATATGAATTGCTAAAACATACTTCCCGCAATGAATCCGGAAACGTTGCTGTACAGGAAATAAGGACTAGAATAGAAGAGAAAAGGCATTAGAAAGACATTTTTCAAAGCAGAGTAAATCAATGATCCAATTGATGTTGAAAATAAAAGAATGTTGGAGAAGACCACTGAACTAAAACATTGGTGGAAATGATATTAAGATCAAAAGGATGATGGAAAAATAAGCGTACACTGTAGTAAATACTTAGCCTTCCTACATAAAGTAAATTTCTAACAAAAGTAACTGGAAATTAGAAATCAATGGAGAGGTAACCATTGATACAAATATTATTTTGAAAAAGGTACAATACTGCCGAAATGTGTACAAATTAAGGTACATTTTAAGATATAATGATTTCATAGTTAATTTTTATATATGAAAAATATTGAGCTAACCAATAAAGAAAAATGTGCTTTTCTGGGTTTAATGTCGATTGAATAATTTACAGCTGTATAAATGAGTATCAAAACCAACAATATGAACGTGTCACTTACGACTTTTAAAAGAAATTCTTGGGAGGATTTGAAGAAATAATTTACTGAAGCAATCACGTTTATCCCAGAAAGGTAGACATTATTTGTTTCCAAACTCTTGGAATAATGTCTACTTTGTAAACGAAATGAAATGAGGTGATGTTCTAATAGTACGATATAAGCAAATTCCAAGTCAAGAGGAATTCCTTTCTTCAGATTCATCCATGAAAGTCAAATCTGCTATAAGTAAACACATATGCAGGCTAAAATATTAGACTTTTGTTGGATATTATTGAACATGCAGAAAATTCCGAACTCCCGGTTCGTCTTTTCTTTGACTTGGCTTTTTCCTTGTTAGTCTGAAACGATGATTTGTCATACATTTGGTCTCAATTAAATTTTTTTGGATCTGTCTCTTGTCTACCTACACCAGCAACTGTGTATCAAATAAATTCTCATTATTGGAACATGTGAGTCATATTTTTCACAGAACATGTACAAAACATTTCAGGTACCCGGGTTAAACCGGCTTGCCAATACAATAGGTCTGGTTGGTTAGTTCGTGTGGTCAGTTTCATGAGAGAAAAATTTGAAAGATCTCCTAAAACGATTCGTTGGTAGCTTCGCGTCTGTCCAGCGGATCATGGGGCAAATGTAATGGAATCTGATGGGAGGAAATTCTAGTCTCATAAGCATACGAAGTGGGATGAAAATATAAATGAAGTGAACGACAATACAAGCGATATGCTCATTGTATACAACGTTCAATTACTTTTAGGGCTAACTCTTTGATGGAGATGATTTTGTATGAAAGTATTATAAACAAAAATGTCTGAAGATCGGACAAATTTCCTTTCGAGAATTATTTGTTACTGCTGCTATTGTGTTTGATACATGTCTGAACCTAGAGAATCATTTTGAAGAAATCTACAATATCTGATGCTATTAGAAGCATTAGAAGCAGATGATCATAGAACAATCGGCTTTCCGTCTGTCACATTATTTCCATTAAATAAAGTACCACGCTCCCAGTGGAAACAATCCGATAAGAGTGAAAGGAAAATATTTACTATCCTACCACTTCAATTCCTTTTACAAGATCGTAATTACTGGTATGATTGGTTCACTGCCAGCCCGTTGACCACTGATTGACCGCTATCCTTGCCCGCATCATCTTATTAGGAAGGGTCAATTTCAAGCCAGCTATCTTTAATAGGTTTACATGGTCGATGCTATAAAGAATGCTGTCAGAGCCTTGTCTTAATTCAATGAAGCTTTTCTGTAACACTTCTTCTACTGGTTAATTTAGGGAAAATTACTCCACTGTCCTTTATGGGTTGGTTTTTTTCCCGAAGTAATTAACTCAGTGTGGACGAACGTGTTCTATCAAAAGAATTTGCCAGATCATGATAGTGGAAATAAAACGGGAATCATGCTTGTAATGCGCATTAAGCATAATAACGTTCTGTTGACTGTCCATCATAGACGAAGAAAGTAAAGATGAAACAATGCGTCAGAGAGAAAAGTAAAGTAGGCAACCACTTTCGGTGTTGTATTGATAAATCTATTTTTTAAAATTATTTTACAAATTCGATTATTTGTAACCAGTTCCCATAAGTATATTAATAAACGTCTGCAAATGACCATGACATGGATATAACATGGAAACCTAATTTACCAGCTCATTTGTAATTCACTTTGTCAAAATAATTAACTTTTCTTGTCATTCTGCATTGCACGTGTCCGTTTATTTATTTTTCTCAAAAAAGAAAGACAAAATAGCATTGATTTAAGATTGGAATTGTGGCCAGGATACAGAGGCAGGAATATGGGGACATTTATTGGCGTCAACAAGAACACAACGACTTTCAAGTTCGTTGATGACTCACCAAGAAATTATAACACACACCAAAGTTCCATATCGTTTTAAATTCAGTATCTTTTCTCTTTTTGTCACACTGATATTAGATATTACACAAAGTCTTGAACATAAACGTTAGCCATTAGTTATAACAAAGGTTCAAGTGATAGTCATTAGTTGTCCTTTATAAAGAAAATGAGAGAAAGTAATATTTGTTTTATGTAACGTATAGTTAAGATAAAGACATGTTTTGAGAATACGCGACTTGCATGAATGAAATATATTGTTTGTTATGTTTAGTGATGTCCGTTACATGTGATCAATATGTGAAGGAACTATAAATATCTTATTTGCACATTATTGATCCGAAAAGCAATTCGCCCTAATGATGGCGATTCTGTATTACCAATGTTCGACTTAACCTTCTTATTGCTGATGCGACCTTTACACCGACATTGAACGATGAATGCACGTACATTGAAATTCACCATCCGTATGTAGTGACCTCAAGACGCCTTTAGTTTCCCCTTCAGGGTTCATCACCGATACACGGCATAAGTAATGGATTCATAAATATTGGATCCGAATGTTCCCAAAAGCTTTGTATTCAGTATAATTCTGGAAATACAGTTCATGTTAGTGCCTTAGGATATAAGGGAAAACAATTTTCGACATCGATTCGTGAAATATAATTTTCTTTTAACATTTAACGATTTCAACACTTATAAGCACTGACGGAAACAGGGAAATTATCTGTAAATAAATAGGGTTGCATAGTAAGATGAAATGGTCGTGTTTTGGGCCGGAGAGTTAGATTAACTAAATTTATCTAGATATTAATTACGCCCAATACGTGGAACGATTAAACGAATGGTTGGTCCAGGACAAATTGTAATGGTTCGAAGGCGATGACAAGTTGAAAAAGTGTCCACAATCCATCACTGAATTTTACAGATGCTGTTTGTTCAGTGGCAGTTGCTTAAATAAGAGTAAAGCATTGCAATGACCAGTGACCAGTGACTTTGTTGTGGACTCATGAGGTGCTAACAGCACAGAATTGCAAAAACATATAGAAAGTAAATGTCATAATAGAGTCTTCTTCAGCAAATGCTTCCATTTTAACTTTGTAGATTTCAAAAGGATGTAATAGTTATGCAATAAGTCCTTTCAAAAGGATGTAATAGTTATGCAATAAGTCCTTTCAAAAGGATGTAATAGTTATGCAATAACACCTTTCAAAATGATGTAATAGTTATGCAATAAGTCCTTTCAAAAGAAAAAAATCATGTTTATCAAAATCTAATTGTTTGACATCTAACTTACTATTGCCTTAGTGTAAATTCAAGTTTTCTATCGATATTCCTACATTTGCGTATAAGTGTCATAAGATCTAGAAAATGAACATTTTCCTGTCTGCTCTCTCTCTCTCTCTCTCTCTCTCTCTCTCTCTCTCTCTCTCTCTCTCTCTCTCTGCGAATGTGTGTGTGTGTGTGTGTGTGTGTGTTTACGCATCGCAACAATGATTAGAATCATATCTTTGATATAAACACTGTGATTATCTCCGACATTTTCAAGTCTGTACTGTTTTAGCGTACAAAGAAAGACAACACGTACGGCTTGAAATGACAATATCAGGCGTGGAATATCACTTTGATTTGGTCAGCAATTTACGATCGACTGGAACAGTTCACAAAAGCATAGCAATTACTGGCAATAACAAAACAGTCATTACTCCATTGCCATATGAACATCTGATATCAAATAATAACAACCTGAATATTGTTTCGGTTTTATTACTGATATCAAATAATAACAACCTGAATATTGTTTAGGTTTTATTACTGATATCAAATAATAACAAACTGAATATTGTTTAGTTTTATTACTGATATCAAATAATAACAACCTGAATATTGTTTAGGTTTTATTACTGATATCAAATAATAACAACCTGAATATTGTTTAGTTTTATTACTGATATCAAATAATAACAACCTGAATATTGTTTAGGTTTTATTACTGATATCAAATAATAACAACCTGAATATTGTTTAGGTTTTATTACTGATAGAATACCCACAATGACAATTTACATGCATGAATTATGTGTGTACAATATCCAACCATAATGTGTGCGTGATTTCTAAAATAAAAACCAATTTCTGACTTAGATGAGTCGAAACACTAGTTGCTTTCTACTGCATGTACAAATGTCGTTTAAGAAAGATGCAAGGAAATTACTTAGGAACAAAGAGGAAACAATAATAAACTTTTATCAAACCACTTCTTGAATTTCTCTCTACCAGAAAGTGTCTTCTTTGTTGATTTATCCCACACAACTTTCCATCTGTGTCACACGCAGTTTGCTTTCGCTGCATATAATGTAACCAAGACATGAGCTACCCAACTATGACAGAGGTCACTTTGTAGCCACATGTAACATATCTCGGGCACGGCATTATTTCCCATGGCCTGAAAATGCAAACACTGTTGGGTCCTCTGTTGAGTAAAATATAAGCTAGACAAAAAATGTTCGAATGAGAATTAAAAATATCGAATATTTACACAATATTGTGTAGATACAAATACCAAGCTTAAATATACCATATCACATGGATATTACGAATTAAAAACTGAAAATATAGACTGCAAAATATATCGCGAACATTTGGAAATAAAATTGTCTACATTTTTGTGTGATTACAGAATATGAATCTATACTGATTTTTTATATATAGTTGAGCAGAACATATTTCTGATTATATTCTGCCGATTATCCAGAGCACATTCGTTTCCTAGAGTCTGCAACGAGTTTTCCGATTTGTATCATACGACAGAGATGTTGACGATTAAAGAATCCACAAAGGTTCATCTTGGCACGATTTTAATTCATAACATTATTGTGCGAACCAGTGCTGTCTTCTAACAAACTCCAAAAATAGCTCAAAATCGAGTACAACATCCTGTCAGAAATAGCTCAAAATCGAGTACAACATCCTGTCAGAAATAGCTCAAAATCGAGTACAACATCCTGTCAGAAATAGCTCAAAATCGAGTACAACATCCTGTCAGAAATAGCTCAAAATCGAGTACAACATCCTGTCAGAAATAGCTCATGGGATTTTATATGTGAAGTGATAGGTTGATTCAAAGCTCGACATTCCTTGCAACATTATTAGGTCTAACTGCCGGAAAGGAAAGATACCTCAAAGCGTTTGTACACAAGACATCCATCAATGACTGGAAGAAAAGAAAAATCCTTTTAATTTTTCCCACAATAAATCACATTTATTTTGTTACCTTTCTTAGTTGCTTCTGTTTTTGTTCTCTTCTGGTAATTTCCTAGAATAATGAGGTTTTCTCAGAAATTTCTTTATTTTGTACATCGAAAAAAAATCCAAGTTATATTATTTTTTGTTAACAAAAACAACGAAAGTCTTTCTTTTCTGCGGGAAAGCGAATAGTCTATAAGATACGAAAACACATTTTATTTCACATAATCTAATTATATAAATGGGTCTCTCTCTCTCTCTCTCTCTCTCTCTCTCTCTCTCTCTCTCATAGCGATGTATTTCTTGAAGGTAGTATTATCAAACTTTGAATAAACTGTTTTCATGCGTAGATGAAGCTTGTGTTGATAAATTTGCACACTGTAGTCACATATAAGAAAATAATACATACAATATATATTTAAACATCTTTAAGACACCCCAAGAGCACTGAGTTTGAGAGCGAGCTCCAGTCTATGATTATTCTTTGTCTTGTACATAGTATACACAATGTGTTGCCCTTAACTTCATATGCAAATATAGGAATGATAAGATTACATTTTTAAATCGTAAATGTATAGACAAAAAACTAATCAAAGATAACATTGACATAAGACGGGTTGAAATAATAAATAAATTTAGACTTTTAAGTAAATTTTGATATCACTTTGAGAATATAATGCGTGATGTCAAATAATGAACTGCACGAAAGTTTATGATGGAACGGTGCCTGGAAACACTTTTGAATGTTATCAACAATCGACATGTATGTCAACATCTGAGTGAAAAATTCAATTTATGACTCATGTTGCGACGCATTTGCAATATCATCCCCCAAGATGTTTTTTGCGAATATTGACGCAGTCTTTAGACATATTGTTGTAATATTAACCAAGACATATTATAAGGAAAGAAATATGTGGTTTGTATGCTTTGCATACCTATTTCTATGTTTCCTTCACAATTTAACCAAAGAGTTTTAACAAAACTGAAGGTACACGGTTAGTCAGATACGTCACTTTATGTACAACATGAGAATATTCATTGCTGTGAACACCGATAAAGCTCCAGATTCCTTTCGACAACTAAAAAAGAAATAAAAGATATATAAATTAAATCAGATATACATAACAAAATGCAGCGTCATAACGTTAAGGTACGGTTGCAAAACTGTGACGTCAAAATAGTTACATAAAAAACGTAACTTCTCATTAAAACTTATTTCACTGTATGGAGTGATGTTTATTTAGTTATTACAGACATTTTTGTTAGTTCAATATTTTTGATGCAGCATTTTGTATTGGCATGCGTACCTTTTTAACGGCGCTAAGTCAGGAATGCATTTGTTGTTGGAGTTGTGTCATATCATTCTGTCAAGCTTGATTTTGTTTTACAAGAAAGCATAATAAAATGACAATACTAAATGTACGATGCGGTCGAAATTGTACTTCATTATGATAACATAATCTCACTAAAATTATGATATAGATTAACTTAAAGATCCACACTATTATGAGGGCCTTGGACATGCGATAGTAGGGCCAGGCAAGTATGTATGTATGTATATATGTATGTATGTATGTATACATATATATATATATATATATATATATATATATATATATATATATATATATATACAGCAACCCTTTCTGATAAAATATATATAATATATATATACACATATATATATATACATACATACATATATATATATATATATATATATATATATATATATATATATATATATATATATATATATATATATATATATATATATATATATATATATATATATATATATATATATATGCAGTTTATGACCACATGTTAAAATGGCAATTTTGTAATTAATTCTGAGCTATCTACACAGTTATTTCCGGATCCCTATGAAAAAATCTCTTCTGTCTGGTATATATTTATAATTATCCATATTTAATTCTATATACCTTGATTTCTTTCATAGGAATCCTGAATGAATGTTGATAGCTGAGAATTAATTACTAGATCGGCATTTTATCATGTGGTGATAAATCGCATTTAGGTTCTGACCTGCCATACAAATTTCTCTGCAACAGCAACCCTTTCTGATAAAATCGATGACCTTAAACTGACCCGTCTTCTAGTTGCTATTTTCAAAGATTACGTCGTCAGATTCATTAATAACGGTTCCCTTTTCACTGCTGGATTTTTCGTCCCTTAGGGTTCAAAGTGTCCATGGTATCAACAAATCTTTTTGTTTCTTTCGTCTATGTCTATAACATTTTATAGGACAGAATGATAATCCGATACTAGCGAGGGGTAATTGAATGTCATTGCAGGAACCCAACTAAAATGTTCCTCAGATATCTTCCAATCCTATTTTTAAAAAAGCAATATATACTTAATGTACAAAAGGTCTGAACGAATAACTATTATTTGTAATATTTTTTTTAAATCATTAACTGTACAATTACTGATTATTTAATTACTTTTAAATTGTTGTCGTGGACAAAATATTAATAATGTAAGTTGCCGGATATTTTTGACTACTTCTCATTATATTAAAAGGTTAATACTGATTGGCATACTAAAATTTACCTATATCGGCCAGCTAAAACTACCCGCTAAAACAAAACAACAATAAGTTATATTCAGCTGTCATAAAATAGTGTGCCTTAGAATACAAAGTGACAACGGTTTCCGATAGAAAATATATTTGGAAATTACGTCTTGTATCTTTTTTATTTTTGTAATTAAACCTTCTAATTATTTTCGGTATTTAATGACCTTGTGCAAAAGTTTAATTGCATATGTAGCATGCTTATAAAATGGAAGTTAAACGTGTTAATTTTATGATCAATTACTCATTTTGAAAATTACAATGACCCTTAACATAAATGTAAGCTAAAAGGAAAAATAACAGGAAAATAAAGCAACAACTAGATTTTGAACTTGGTTCGCCCTGATAGTCCTGTAAACAAACTTAAAAAAATATGCAGGCAGTTTTATAACTCGCGCCACAGACCCTGTGCTGACCCATATAATTTTCCTGCCGACTCTATCCACTTTACAGTTTTACCGAACAATACAATTTGTCAGGTTTTTTGTTTGAAAAGGATCAAATAAAGAATAGATTATAATAAATTTATGGTATAATTATTATAATTATTAGATTTCATATATTTATATGACATACAGGACACTCTCTCTCTCTCTCTCTCTCTCTCTCTCTCTCACACACACACACACACACACACACACACACACACACACACAGATATCATATCCATTGAAAAATACGTGGTCATCTGTGATTATAGAGAGAGAGAGAGAGAGAGAGAGAGAGAGAGAGAGAGAGAGAGAGAGAGAGTTGGTTTAGTTTCTTCGCGCTCTCTGGCAATGGATTTCACCACAACCAGGGTACATATAGGACTCACTTTATTAATTAAGTTCCCATAGTAAACTTATGCCGTGATATTAAAAATTCAACAAGTTTTAATTTCTGAGTCATGATAACACTTGTATTTATAAGTATCGATACAATTTCAGCGTATGCGTAGTCCAAACTCAAGTATGTTAAAAAACTGAAATTCGTCAATAAAATAATGTCTCTATTCTTTTGAGTAACAACTAAAATGAGCTTTCCACAGATTCCAGTTTTACTAATATCTTTCATTATCAACCAGTCCTGGCCAGCCAAACCCATATACACCTTATTTTATATTCAGCCATTTCTAGACTGGTTTCCATTTTTCCACACCATTAGTACCGTTCAGTGATATGGAGTAGTATGAATGTAACACTAAGCAATACGAGATGTGTCAGGAAGCAGTCCACTTCTCAGATTTTCGAAATGCGCTCTGCATTAGAAGTTAAGTGTTCGGACTGGTCGGCCTTGCATAGGGATAATGTGACTGTGTGGGACATGATGCACCAGTGCTAGACATCGCTATAAACTGCCGCACTGCCGAGATCGTAGCGATAACACTGAAAATATTGTAGAACTACATTACAAATCTCTCTCTCTCTCTCTCTCTCTCTCTCTCTCTCTCTCTCTCTCTCTCTCTCACACACACACACACACACACATACACACTAAGTTCTTGGATGACTCTTGGCCATCAAAATGCCTGTAAGGCAAAATATCTTACAACGAACTCTGCCCAACCAAAACCAGGTATTGATTTTAAGTTGAGAAATATCTAAAACAATACCATTTTATGGATAACTTCCAGGGAAAAATAAAAATCATGTAAAGCAAAATATCTTACAGCTAGCCCTGTCCATCCATGGAGGTATCGATTGAAAAATACCAATAACATGAACAATGCAAAAAGCTCGTTAGGCATACTACCGGGAGGTATTGATTGTTTTGAAAAATACAAATAACATAAACAATACAAAAAGCCCGTAAGGCATACTACAAGGAGGTATTGATTGTGTTAAAAATTACATATAACATGAATAATACAAAAAGACCGTAAGGCGTACTACAGGGGCCTCCGCAGAATTATTGTCGGGTCTCCATCACCACCCCAAACCCCATTGCCCCGTAGTGACAAATTCATGAACAAACACGACGTATAAGGTAGACTTGCTTACAGCGGTTCTGCCTCCCCCTCCCCCCCATAAACCAGGTATTCATTGAATATTTCAGATACACAAATAACTTTTACGGCGGCTATCTTCAGCTTTTTAGGGGTGTCTAAAATATAATATTCCATTCTTTCTTACTATCCGTTTAATGTGATAGAATTTTTAAAAAAAAAATTATGTTCCAGTATTTTATATTTTATGTTCCAATATATATTGTAAATTATAAAGATATTCAGACCTTAGTCAAATAACTTCTTTTAGTCTGTTTAAATTTAGCATTATTATAACTAAACAGACGATCTGATTTCACTTATCAGTCGATACACATAAAAGATGGGTAATGTTCAAGAATTACTAATGTTCGAGTTCTTATAATTCAGTGAGATTGTTCTTGCTGGATATATATATATATATATATATATATATATATATATATATATATATATATATATATATATATATATATATATATATATATATATATATATATATATATACACATATATATATATATATATATATATATATATATATATATATATATATATATATATATAAACATGTACGAACCTGGTTATAATAATGATAATAATAATAACAACAACAACAACAACAACAATAATAATAATAATAATAATAATAATAATAATAATAATAATAATAATAATAATAATAATAATATTTGTATTCGTACTTATTGGTGCCTACAGAGCTACACGCCTCTACTAAATACATTTTTAACTGATTTTAGACGTCCCAGAACTCTGTAGAGTTTCGTATCACCAGTATGATGCGGTGACGTTGGCTCGGAGGTCAGTATTGGTTTTCTCGCAGCGAGGGACCAAAGCTTCTCTCTCTCTCTCTCTCTCTCTCTCTCTCTCTCTCTCTCTCTCGGCTATTGGACGCCACTATATACATATGCTCCATTGCGGAATCAATATTCAGTGTACAAGTGAAAACCATTAATACGTATATATTGAAAATGAAACATTATTCATATTTTTGTCCAAATTATTTAACTTGATACGCTTACTGATGGATGAAACGCTGTTCATATACTTTTACAAATTCTATACAATGTTACTCTTGGTAAAACAATAGTCATATATTTGGTCTAAATTCTAAACATTGATCATCCATGGTGATCGATATATATATATATATATATATATATATATATATATATATATATATATATATATATATATATATATATAATTGTTTATAAATCCCATACATTGATTCTTGTGTAACTGTTCGTTGAAGTTACATGTTCTGATTAGTCCCTTAGTCCCAGCAATTAGAAATTCTATAATTTCTTTAGTTCAGTAGTTCAGTTGTTAAACTCGGTGTACGGCATTCTGTTTAAGCTATTATTGGACTTTTTTCTCACGAGAATGGCGTCATAGTCATTGATTAATTCGTCTTGGAATTACATGATAAATGAACATCTCATTAACGAAATTGCTTTCCTGTCCAATTATATCCTGGCTTCATGCTGTTACATGTATTTGGCTAAATCAAATCCCACCCAGATTTATCTTTTAGTAATACTAGCAAACTATCTCCTAATCCACCATGTCCACACGACAGTATAATCTTAAGGCCCAAATGCCAAGCCTCCTATGCTCATTAACAAAATTTCTTTCCATTTGACACATGAATTCATCCTCCCATTTAAACAGGAACAAAACGTTGGAAATACTACAAAATTCTAAATTCTTAGATCACTAACATGGTTTTCAAAACCCTCCAAAATAATTTTTTACCTATGTGCATTATAAAAAAAGTCCCCAACAAATGCACTCGTGTTTGGAATATATTCAATCAAATTAGAACCTCATAAATGTGGCATACATTCCTGCGTTACACAATTCGAAAGTTTTAAACAAAGCTGCCACTACCGTTGCAGCACGCCAATTAACCAGCTGGAATCGATTACCGGATACAGCCTTAATTATTACTGCAGGAATCAGTCATACTCAGAGTTCTTAATTACATTGAAACTTCTCTAAAACTAATAAATAGCTTTAGAATTTCGTTTGACACTGAAACTCCTAAGAGAGAGAGAGAGAGAGAGAGAGAGAGAGAGAGAGAGAGAGAGAGAGAGAGAGAGAGAGAGAGAGAGAGAGAGAGATGTTTTCTAAGGCTGAAAACAAGACAACTGTGTTCATAGGTGTCGGGTTTAGGCTCTCTCTCTCTGTCTCTCTCTCTCTCTCTCTCTCTCTCTCTCTCGCGCGCGCGCGCGCGCTTGTTCTCTATAGGGCGGCCAGAAAAGTTGCTTCATCAACGCTATGTAGATTTGTGTTTATATTCTAATCTATGAAAATCCGTACCTAAAGATATATCCAGGTCAAATATTTGGTTCTAATCTTGACCCAATGTGACCTTTCCCCAAAGCTTAGATTGATCTGAGAAGGCCACTTACACACGTAACAATTCGGAAGGAAAAGCTGACAGCAAAAGTCGTTTTTTTTTAAATCTGTTTTTATTTTCAAGAATTAAATCTGTTTTCACCCATGTAAACATTATTTCTGTTTCTTTATTAGAAGTGGCTAATTGTAAACATTCAACGTGCCTTTGATTTGTAATTTACACAACTTGATCTATGTATGGGCTTATGGAATTTCTTCGATTTTTGAGGAGTTATTTGTTTGTTTGTTCGTTTACGTTTTGCAATAGTTTTTAGTTTTGCTGTTATCGACTTAAATCAAATTCTGGTATCAATAGTATATTTCCAAAGTTGTCTGTGACTAGACTAATAATACGATTAGTGTGATGTATACCTTTGAATGTTTTTATTATCAAATTCAAGCATGCATAAAGCATCATACATTTTTGTCAAACTAATATTGTCAGGATTAAACGAATAAAGGGACTCAAAAAGTCGAATCTTTAACTTAAGATTTCATTATGACAGAGGTAAAATTTTATATAAAATACTGGACTAGACTATGTTATATGTTTAATATAAAATACTGGACTAGACTATGTTATATGTTTAATATAAAATACTGGACTAGACTATGTTATATGTTTAATATAAAATACTGGACTAGACTATGTTATATGTTTAATATAAAATACTGGACTAGACTATGTTATATGTTTCTTATCAGCTATAAAATTTTTATATAAAATACTGGACTAGACTATGTTATATGTTTCTTATCAGCTATAAAATTTTAATATAAAATACTGGACTAGACTATGTTATATGTTTCTTATCAGCTATAAATTTTAATATAAAATACTGGACTAGACTATGTTATATGTTTCTTATCAGCTATAAAATTTTATATAAAATACTGGACTAGACTATGTTATATGTTTCTTATCAGCTATAAAATTTAATATAAAATACTGGACTAGACTATGTTATATGTTTCTTATCAGCTATAAAATTTTAATATAAAATACTGGACTAGACTATGTTATATGTTTCTTATCAGCTATAAATTTTAATATAAAATACTGGACTAGACTATGTTATATGTTTCTTATCAGCTATAAAATTTTAATATAAAATACTGGACTAGACTATGTTATATGTTTCTTATCAGCTATAAAATTTTAATATAAAATACTGGACTAGACTATGTTATATGTTTCTTATCAGCTATAAAATTTTAATATAAAATACTGGACTAGACTATGTTATATGTTTCTTATCAGCTATAAATTTTAATATAAAATACTGGACTAGACTATGTTATATGTTTCTTATCAGCTATAAAATTTTAATATAAAATACTGGACTAGACTGTGTTATATGTTTCTTATCAGCTATAAAATTTTATATAAAATACTGGACTAGACTATGTTATATGTTTCTTATCAGCTATAAAATTTTATATAAAATACTGGACTAGACTATGTTATATCTTTCTTATCAGCTATAAAATTTTATATAAAATACTGGACTAGACTATGTTATATGTTTCTTATCAGCTGTAAAATTTTATATAAAATACTGGACTAGACTATGTTATATGTTTCTTATCAGCTGTAAAATTTTATATAAAATACTGGACTAGACTATGTTATATGTTTCTTATCAGCTATAAAATTTAATATAAAATACTGGACTAGACTATGTTATATGTTTCTTATCAGCTATAAAATTTTAATATAAAATACTGGACTAGACTATGTTATATGTTTCTTATCAGCTATAAATTTTAATATAAAATACTGGACTAGACTATGTTATATGTTTCTTATCAGCTATAAAATTTTAATATAAAATACTGGACTAGACTATGTTATATGTTTCTTATCAGCTATAAAATTTTAATATAAAATACTGGACTAGACTATGTTATATGTTTCTTATCAGCTATAAAATTTTAATATAAAATACTGGACTAGACTATGTTATATGTTTCGTATCAGCTATAAATTTTAATATAAAATACTGGACTAGACTATGTTATATGTTTCTTATCAGCTATAAAATTTTATATAAAATACTGGACTAGACTATGTTATATGTTTCTTATCAGCTATAAATTTTAATATAAAATACTGGACTAGACTATATTATATGTTTCTTATCAGCTATAAAATTTTAATATAAAATACTGGACTAGACTATGTTATATGTTTCTTATCAGCTATAAATTTTAATATAAAATACTGGACTAGACTATGTTATATGTTTCTTATCAGCTATAAAATTTAATATAAAATACTGGACTAGACTATGTTATATGTTTCTTATCAGCTATAAAATTTTAATATAAAATACTGGACTAGACTATGTTATATGTTTCTTATCAGCTATAAAATTTTAATATAAAATACTGGACTAGACTATGTTATATGTTTCTTATCAGCTATAAAATTTTATATAAAATACTGGACTAGACTATGTTATATGTTTCTTATCAGCTATAATCATTACATCAGACTTTCTTATAAACAGAGTTTACTGTACCGAGCTAGCATAAATTCATTCCTTGGTTACGGTGGATGGTGACTTATGTTTTACATTAAAGTCGCACAATAAAGGCATTTAAAATGAATAATTCCATAATTGATCAATAAATGCATTATTAAAATGCGAGGAGGAAGTTTAAAAACAACTGAATCTATCTGAGAAGACAATATCTTCTTTCTGTTAACTGGACCGATTGAAAACGATACTGTAGTTCTCGTATAAGCAATACAAGAATAATTTTTAAAGCTTCAAGGGAATCAACCAGATGACGGTTTTATATTATTGTAGAGGTTTCTCGTTAACTAAATTAGGATGGGGTGCACCCAGTATTATATTTAATTATTACAGAAGACTCGCCGTGGCTCGTTTATTTCAGAAATGTAAGTAGTGATAGAGAGATACAAAGCGATGCCGACAGTAAAATTACTGAATACCCAAAATATGAAATTCAAATAAACAACAATTTAATATAATTCAATAACAAATAGTCATTTATCCAATAAAATTCAAATTAAAAACCATATCACCCGTCTTTCACTTGACCAAGCAACGGTCTTTTTCATCATCTGACTTAGTGTGATAGATTCTCCTCTTGAAGTGTTCTTACTCATCTGTATTATGCTTTCTCTGATCTGTTACTCCAGTTCTTCTCCAGTCCATCTAACTTCTGACTCGTATCTCAGAGACTCGGGACCAATAGCACTTGGGTATTTCCCTCTGTCTCCTACAACTTCTCGGGTCCTTAAAATATTCCTGTACGAACACACAAGGACATTAGCATAGCATATTCTCTAGCTATCTAGACTGACACTAAACAACAATATCATCAGATAAGCCATTACCTTCTTTGGTCACGCATTCGTGCACACCGAAATACCCATACTGTCTGGCGTGGTATACACGATATATATGGATTATCTATCTTATTATACAGAACAATATCACATAATCAGACGCATTTTGTACATTGCACTTTTACAAAGTGTACAAGTGCCATTTGTTATACCCAGACAAACAAAGTTTCCCGCCAATTTCGAATGACGTCGGAGTAGCATATCTTCCCTTATAATTCATACAATATGGGTTAGCGACTACTCTCATTTATTTCTCAAGATACGAGATTTCAACTTTCGATTCCAATGGTGGACACGCTTTGCTCAACTCCGAGTGGATGTCAATTAACCTATGGTTTACATAATTAGCAGACCTTGCCTCTACGAGACAGTCTGTCAAGGGTGAATTTACGACCCCCACTTGATGTTCCTTTCATGCCAACACAGGGGAAATTCATCAAATACATGTGAACCATGTTATGGCCATGTTATATAACTGGCTTTGCAAAAATAAGGCGCCAGTCACTAGTTCCAATGGCCATATTCCATAACTGGCTTGACACCTCATTGTTTGCAAGGT
The DNA here is from genome assembly GCA_029339505.1 of Unio delphinus. Taxonomy (NCBI): domain Eukaryota; kingdom Metazoa; phylum Mollusca; class Bivalvia; order Unionida; family Unionidae; genus Unio; species Unio delphinus. The sequence continues at coordinate 20,799,687 of JAQISU010000010.1, forward strand.
TAACATCGTAACACTTATGACACGGAATTATTAGCATCAGGGTCTAGCATATACGTGTTGCAATCGGGTTATTTTACCTTACAACGTGACCGGATAATACCCGAATCACACTTTTTCAATTAAAATTTGATTCATGCATTGTAATTCAGTTGTATTGATCTGTTATGACAATGCATGCCATTGATATTGTCAAATATATGCTATACAAAGATTCATTGTCTCCTTTACACACACACACACACATACACACACAAATATATATATATATATATATATATATATATATATATTACATATTAAAAATGTAAACAATTTATTGTCTCTTTTCGACACGCATGCACATACATGTACAAACACATACATGCACACACAAACACACACAACAGTTTCATTCATTCAAAATGTAATCAATTTATTATATGGATTAAATGACATTTTAATATTCTTCAGATTACAAAGTTACAAACAACGCCATGTGCCGATAGTGATAATCAAAGATTTTAGAGAATGTATATACATATTAAATACTGTTTTCTTTCTATCAAAATTTTGGCAGTTGGGATTTGCGAATAAATCGGAAATGCATGAACAAGAAAAAAAGAAAACGATCGAGAACCTTAATCATCGAAATTATTATCTGATGCAGAATAAATCATAAATTTGATCAAAGTTGCTAAAACAAACAACACAAGTATATAATTCATCAAATCTGTATATTACGTCTCAAAATTGGGTAATACTACAAATAAATAAATTTAAAACTAAAGCAAAACTGAAATTTCAGAGGTGTGTGTGACAACTAATTGGCGACATTCATGTCACATTTTGTCCGCACATTAGTATGTTTATGTTCTATCCCTATATTAATGGAGTTCACAGTAAATTATTGATAATACATAAAGAAAGACGGGTAAGACTAGGTTTAAAATGACCATAACTGTTCAGCTTCGATAAACTCTATTCTTTTGATAGTGGTAATGGGCCTGCCTTTCCGGCTTCTGCTCCAACATTAACCTTAAGCCAGCACTATTAACCTGGTAAAAATGTACCGCATCATCTAAGGCGGCCAATTTTTGAGTTAGCCGAAGGTAATTCAAGACTTGCAATGACTCTCAGAAACATATTATCAGGGCTCTTGACCGGAAAAGAATTATTTTCTCCGTACATTTACTCACGGAATGTCCAGCGGACAGGCATCAAAGCCCAAATAATAACGGTTCAATAATTTACTCCAATTTCAATACAGTATCAAATACTGAGTTTTCCTCCTCCTAAATTTTGTTCAGGAGAAGACCTAACAATTTTTCTTTCGTACCTAAACATGGTGATCGTGGTTTTATTAAAAAATCTATGAAACAAGTATATATCTCAGAAACATGATATGACTTGTCGCCTTTAGTCTTTTGGGCATCAGTGTAAGTATACATATATATTTAAGTGTGTCACAGATATTGATGGTGACATGTTTAATATATACAGTAAACAAAAGTGTATCGCAAGCATATATATATATATATAATTTATTTATGTATGGTGTGCAGTGCACGCCTAGCCATTTAACTGCACAGTCATCAGCAAGATGCAAAGCTGGCAGTCCAGTGGGGAATAGGCAGTTGTTCACAGTGTGTGACATGGTCTGTACATCACTACTTTAATTATTGAAGCATATATAACAGATATTTATTGAAATAATTTGCATTCTAATATGTTCATGATTTTCGTATTTGAAAATATTTATAAAAGAGAATAATATTTATACAGCTTATTGTGTGTTTTCGTACTTAAAAGCTTCTAAGTTAATGATTGGATTGACAGGAATTTGAAAATACATGTTACGAAGCACCATTCATATGAAGATATTTTATACAACATAGACGCGTTTACTCAAACACAGCTACATTTAAAAGGTTATATTGGCTGCACTATTTCAAATTTACCTATTATAAAATAAGTAATATTGTTTAAATGTAGACGAATTTGCAAACTATTACCTGCTGATTTTAGTTTAGTCTCCAAATAAAATTACATCTTAATCATTTAGCTGTCAAATGAAGAAAAGAAATGACGTGGTTGATCTTACACCTGGTATAAATAAATGGAATCTAAGATGACGAACTGCTTCATATTCATTATTCCATTTCCAACTCCTAATATATTTTCTAGAATAAATCGTTTAGTATATATGGATGATAAGTTTGTTTTATTAAGTTTACATTCGATATTTTATGTCCATTATGCTAAAACAAATTCAAATACAGCGGCTTGCAAAGGGCATGATTGCCATGGCCGGTGTTTGACCGATCGACCGATTGGCCGATTTGGCCCAATCGGGCTTCACTCTCACAGGGACACCGCGCGTTAGTAATATATATATATATATATATATATATATATATATATATATATATATATATATATATATATATATATATATATATATATATATATATATATATAGAGAGAGAGAGAGAGAGAGAGAGAGAGAGAGAGAGAGAGAGAGAGTGAGAGAGAGAGAGAGAGAGAGAGAGAGAGAGAGAGAGAGAGAGAGAGAGTTGTAAAACGATTGGAGAATGTTGTAAGTTCAATATAATATAAAAAGTGTTTATTTCCAAAGTCGTGCTAATAATTGGCACCGCCAAAATTATCCAGATCATTTTCCTCGTTTGTTAACACCGTTTCTGACCCTTGTCTTTTTTGAAAAAAATTACTCGCCACCAAGGGAGTGTACTGTGAGTGTAGGGAGTGTACTGTGAGTGTACTGTTGGCGGTAGACCTACACACTATTTTGCTGGCTATTTATTGCATTCGTCTTTAAATTTCCCATCAACTGTTTTGTGTTCCTATATTATATAAAGGACGATGGCGTGGCTAATCCTTTGAATTATTCATTAGATTATTCTTTTTCATTTCAAAATGAATATTGTCTGTTGTGATTTCCAATAAGAGACTAACAGTTTCAGGATATAATAACTCAACTCAATTTTTATATTTAGCTTTTAAATGATTAGAATGATTATAATAAAAGTTATGTGTAAGCAATTTACTGAGATCTAATATAGTTTGATTATATATATTAGCTAGGTATATATATATATATATATTTAGCTATATATATATATATATATATATATATAATAATAATAATAATAATAATAATAATAATAATAATAATAATAATAGTTATATAAATATATATGTCTTGACCATACCCTATTACTCTACGAATCTTCCATAACTTTTAAAGTATCGGATGCTAATTGATATCAGGTATGTTCAGCTTGTTAGTTTTCAATGTGTTCAAAATTAATATGAACCTTGTAGGGTTCTCTAGAATATAATCCTGTAATTTAGCCTCTGAAATCGACTTAAAGTTAGAAACTGCTAAAGTGTGATTCATTGTCAGTTCTGATAAAATCTTAGCATTAAAAGATAGTTTTGGTACTAAAGAAATGCCGCCCTTCCAAAAACAAATGCATATTAATATATGTTACTAGCTTTAATTTTAGTTTGTTAATTTAGATATGCCTTAGGGCAGCAGGGAAAAGAACAACCCTGCTGCTAGTATGGGACAAGGAAGAACAAAAGAAATTAAAAGGGATCTCAAGTACAGGAGAAACAGGTAGACAAAGGAGGTGGCGGGAAACCGAGCCGGACCACAGTACACCCATCCCACAACCAGCAGTTCATGAAGAACCGGCCCCTACGACTCCTACAATGGAATCTATTGTACAGGGGGGTACAATAAAGGTACTTCAAGAACAGATAGCAGTGCTATCTACACAACTACAGGCATTTTTACGGATGCGGAGACGGCGGAGATGGCCACGTCACCTACAATAGAGACTGTACGAGAACCATCACCACCACCACCACCCCCGACAAAGAAAGGAAAAGGGAAGGGAAAAAAGGGGGTGAAAAAAACATCGACACCCACCCCCACTTATTCACCATGCTTGGCAATAAACCTGGACAAAAAATTAGAGGAGGCCACCACCCCGAAGGAGAAATGGGAGTCACCGGTGAAGACGGCGAGGATTTCTGACAAAACTAAGGACGAATTAATGGGGAAGTTATGTAGCGAACAGGGACTAACATCACTCTTGAAAGACAAGAGAAAAGCAGCTAGCTTCATCTCAGCGGTGACATACGTAGAGTTCCGGTCGCTGCAAACTTCGCCACCAAGACTCCAGCAATGGCACTTCACCCTCACAATACTCACCCGACACTATTATGAGGCCTTTGAGGACAGACCTCTACAACACCTATTTGACGCAGCAGCCTACATCGCCTCCCGTCACGGAATTTACTTTCCAAGAATAATACGGGAGGAGGAAAGAACTGCTGCCTTGTTGGTGAAGCTAGAGGACAAGCTTGGTATTTTTTCTCACGATGAGTACCAGCTGTTTTAAGGGCTAGATGTATTGCCATTTATTTTATCGAGTTCTTATTTGGTACGAGAACTCTATTCGAACAAGCTCTATTGAAAAATCTGACATGATCATTTTGAAACACCGCTACAAAATTTACAAGCTATTCTAACCAAACAGTGACTCACCTACATATGTCGCACAGATATATTAGTTTAAAATTTGTTAGGGACTTATAATATGTACATTATGTACTAGAAACATTGGTAAGTTAAGTGTTAGGAAAATTTTACACCTTATTGAATTTGACTCAATTGCATAGGTGGCTGACACAATATTGGTTTTATTTTGTGCATTATTAAAACTGTACTGAATTTGAAATAAGTATGGCTAGGGCGTTCCAGGGCGTAAACGACATCTATCTACGACATCGGCTGGCCAACTTTTCCTTGTCCAGAGCCCATCAACATAGCGATATGAGAAGACTATTTTTCTCTCGCTATTATTTGGTGCCATTGCACCTCCATTTGAAACAAGCTCACCGATTGGTTAATAGGGTTGAGTGTGTGTTGGGTCTATTCCCACTCACCCAGAGCCTTACACTCATGTCATTAGCCACTGTTTTAGTGGTATGACATGACGGCCAAATTAATTAGCGCGCTCTGGGCGTTAAAAGCCCGTGGGGATGTGGCACCATTCCTTCCCCACGGGAAACCAGCCATCATAAAAATTTAAAATGATGGTTTAAAACAGTGGTCATATGACCTTAATGGCCGGCATCACTATAATCCAACTTTCAGTCATTCATTAGATATGCATTGTGAAAACATCTGGACTAGTGAAATAATAGACTGGCATTGTTTTCAGTGTCATCTCGGCAACTCTTACGACGACGCTAGTGCCATGAAGTATCGGCTGGTCCTTTCCCATGGATCCATCTGCTACATGGAGAGGGAGAATCAGCTGCATGGACGACAACTGATTCATCATATAACCATGCACCCTTGAGAGGACACTCCAACTTCGCTGCACAGCGTAAACACAACACGGCATCAGCAGTTAACCGGTTACAAGTCATCGCTCGATTGGCGTAGAATCAGAGGTCAGGGGTTGCTTCCGACGATGGGAGAGACAAACATGTCTCACTGGATAGCTAACACCTCAAGCTGGGTAGACCCCAGACAATAAGGCGCCGTTCCGGCACAATTCGTCTGGTCGACATCACACCACTACAGGACACACGGCTACCAGACTCTGGGTCCATCAGAGAAGAGAACTCCACGTTCTTCCTGCACGGAAAAAGCGCTAACGAAGCCAGACAGTTTGGTGTTGGATTCACCGTCAAGACTTCTATGCTGGGTATAATAAAACCCTGTCAACAAAGAAACGGAATACTGTTATCCTTTTGCCTCCACACCACAGCGGGGCCTGTCATCCTCATAAGAGTGTACCCTCTCACACTAAGCGCCACTGCATATACCAAGGATGAGTTCTACGATGAATTAATTTCGTTCATAGAAAATAATTCCCAAAGAAGAGCACTTGATTTTACTGGGCGACTTGCGTCTTGGCCTTTCTCTCTTGGCACGTTTGGCATTGGGAAGATGAATGAGAACGGGCATCGATTCCTTGAGATCTGCTCATACCACGTCCTCGGCATCACCAATTCATTCTTTCAGACAAAGCCACGTCATAAAATGTCTTGGAGGCATCCCCGGTCCAAACACTGGCACCAACTGGACATGATCCTTAAAAGACGGTCTGCTATGAAGGGTGTACTTCTTTCCTGTACCTTTCACAGTGCTGACTGAGACACTGACCACTCACTGGTGTGCTGCAAAATGACGTTTCAGCCACATAAGATACACCGCTCTAGGCAAGGGGGTAAACCGCATATTAAAATGAGCAAGACGTCATATCAAGACAAGGCTGAGGAATTCAGTTATCCCCTTTCCAAGACGTTTGATTCAGAATCTCGCAACGGCAGTGCCACAGAGAGATGGGATCACATCAGAGAGACAGTACAGCACAGCAATGCGGACATTTGGTAAGAAGCAGTCAAAGAACAACGACTGGTTTGAGGCTAACCCCAACCATACTCACGTCAGCCATAGAAGAGCGTCGCATTGCTCACCTGGAATACTAATGATCCCCCTGCCAGAGGTCTCAACAGGCATAAAGGTCTACGAGAAGCAAGGTGCAGAGGTTAGCACTGTCAGAGCACCCAATTAGCACTAGATATCGCAAACATCAGAGGCATGTACGATGGCAGAAGGAAAGCAGTGGGTCCCACGTTGAGAGTGATATCACCACTGAAGTATTCTGCAGGCGTAACTATCATGGACAAGGGCAAACAGAAAGGAACCACGTGACCATCGATGCCATCAACGCCATTGAAAACCTCCTGCTCATAGCTAGACGAGAAACCTACTGTGGCGGAACTAAAGAAGGTATTAGAGAAACTGTCATTATTGTATAGTTCCAGGGATGGATGGCATCTCAGCAGAAGTTATCAAGTGCGGATGCAAAGTGCTGCTCACACACCTGCACGACCTCCTGTGCGAGTGCTGAGATGAGGGTGTAGTGTCTCAGATTTCCGTGTACCGTACCTGCGTGCTAAGCACTCTCATGTTTGAACGTAAAACCCAAACTCTGTACGACTCACAAGAGAAACGACTGAGCTACTTTCGCATGCGATGTCACCGACGCATACTCGGGATCACATGGAGTGACCTAGTAACGAACATCGAGGTACTTAAATGTGCCAAGATTCTCAGCATGGTCACATTCCTTCGTTGAGCCATGTACGTTGGATGGGATGACGGACGGATCCCCAAATACATTCTTTATTTGGATCTTGCCTCAGGAAAAAGGCGATCTGACGGGTACATCTCCCCTTCAAAGATGACTGCAAGCGCGACATGACACTTTAACACCTGGGAACAGCTTGTTCTAGATAGTTGGGGAGCTGGCGACACGCTATGATCTCTGATTTGCAAGCCGGACAATGTACGCCTGCTAGCTGATTAAAACCTATCTAGGAGCAGCTCCAACACATACCGTTTGTGTATTGCCTGATACCGTTTGTGTATTGCCTGCGTAAAAGTGTCGGAATTCATTCTATGAGTTCTGTCTAAAAAATTAGCTAACTTAATCGACTGTTCATCAACCTAGCTCCCTGCGGGGTTGTCAGTGTTTCAGCTTTTGCTTCCTATTAAGCTACAACGTTTTCAGATTTTACTTGTTAAATAGTATATAATGGGAATAAACGAAATTAAATTTGTTTGACATTGCTTCTCAATTAATTGTATAATAATATATAATTAATATAGTCTTCTACGTCAATATATATATATATATATATATATATATATATATATATATATATATATATATATATATATATATATATATGTGTGTGTATGTGTGTGTGTTACGAACCCATTGTTAGAAACGTAAGTAACAGAAAAGAAGTATAACAACAGGTTTTATGAAACGCAGCACACGATTAAATTATTAAACTGATAAATGAAAAATGCGAAAGGAATTTATTATGTAATGAAATGAAGCCAAATGTGTCCTTAGAAAACTCTTTGAAAGTCCTAAATGAATGAGGGAAATGTTATGGTTCTCACTAATCAATCATTTAATATCATGTTGATATGGGTTGGTGGTGTATTAATTCATGAAGATAATAATGGTGTAGAAAATCCAGGGATTTTTTTTACAAGAATAAACCTTTTGATCCTAACAAGGATTGTCAGATACAAGTGGATATATCACAAACATATCTCCAGCTATGTCACTACCTAGCAATAAATGATAACCCTCAATGGGTAACTAAATCACAGCGCCAACATTCACTGGCCCTTCAGCTAAGTCTGGTGTTTAATTAACATATGGGGAGGAATTTGAATAAAACCGCACTCTACTCCCTGTACAAGAACACTTTCAGAAGAGAAGATAAAGGTAAAGTACCTGTAACAAAAACTGAGACTGTCACTTACCATTTTAATACGAATAGGATTGGTCGAATCATGAACAGGTGATACAGAACCCTTCGACGTAAATGGTTCATATTTCTCCATAATAGGATCAAACTGAGATTGGAGTTTGTTTGACCGCACAAATGTATTGTTTTCAATACATGACCATGACCATGGTCTATGAGAAACAAGAGCATTTGAAACTGCTCTGCTTTTATTATGTTGCTTATATTTTATAATTAAGGCAATCAGAAATAACGTGCCCATGGTTTTTTGTGCAATAAATGCACGTAGAAAGAAAATAGGATTTCTGATCAGTATTATCAGCTGTTTGATTCCGATTAGTTGTACTAGATCCACTAATCATTTCTCAGGCTTGAACGCGTCTAGAGCTACCGTCATCATCATCATCAGTCTCTTGACTTAGTGTGGTTGTCGAGGCACTGTGCTGCTGAACATCTGACCAGTTCCCTCCACTTGTCTCGATCATGTGCTAATGCATGTTTCTCAGCAAAACTATTCCTGGTCCGTTATGTGATGTTGTCAGACCACGTTTTCTCTGTCTGCCTCTCCTTTTGTCGCCTTGGATGCTGCCCTGTAGTACTGTATTGGATAGACTGTTGGCTCTAATGACATGGCCACACCATTACAGCTTTCTAGTTTTGACTGTGGTGAGGATGTCTTTATAATAGCCTAATTTGTGCCTGAAGGTGTTACACACTTCTTCCTTTGTGATGTGATCCATGTAAGAGATGCCAAGTAGGTTATGTAGCACCTCATTTCAAGTGCCTGGATTCTTCGTTGTAATGTTGCTGTCTGGGTCCAGGCCTCACATGAATACAAAAAGATTGAGATGACTAGTGCTCTCAATAGTCTGATATTAGTTTTCAGACGTATATTTTGGTCTCTCCAGATCGGTCTTAGCTTTGATATAGCTGCCATTGTGTGTGCTGCTCGTGACAAAATGTTTGATCTTGACCCCTCTTCTTTGATTATGAAACCAAGATATTTGAACTGGCCCACTTTTTCCTGTTCCTGTGCTCTGACTTTAATCTTGGCTGCGATTTGTTTGCCACTATTTTTCATCAGCTTTGTCTTCTCGGCGCCTATCTCCATGCAAAATCTGGAACATGTTTCATTCATGTTCTTCACTAAGGTGGCAAGATCGTCTTCACTGTGTGCCAGCCCATCAAGGTCGTATGCAAAGCGAAGGTTGTTGATGTTTCGCCTTCTAATACTGACTGTCCTACAGTGGTTGTCCAGGGTTTCGCTTATAATGCACGCTAAGTAGATGTTGAAAAGCGTGGGTGACAGGAGACAGCCTTGATATACTCAAACTGTTGTCTTGAAACAGTCCCCCACAAAACCATGATCAATTGCTGCACTGATAGCTCTTGGCGTACAGCTGTTTGATGGTATTGGTAAACTTTTGACCTATGTTGTACTTCTTCCTCATGCGACACTTTCCTTTATAAAATGCCACCTACATGGGAAAAACAACATATAAATAAAAACTACGAGGATACAAACATATTACATCTACTGAACTAGGGAATATATATTCCAGTTTGTTCTACAATATCAAACCACTTCATATAAAATTCATCCTGTCAGAGACTGCTCTGGTGGCCTCTTTAGAGCCATTCCAAAGATTTACAAAAATGATACTAACCGCTTCTTCGCTTGGTGTTCAGCATTAAGACGTTAGTGTTAGGACTGGTTGGCCTGGTGTCAGAATAATGCGAATGGGTGGGAGATCATGCTATATGTATTCGGCATGATGCCACAGTGCTAGACATAAATATATACTGTCACACTGCAGACATCGTTTGATATGACTGAAAAATTGTTAAAACTACTTTAAAAATCCAAATCATACACACACGCTTCCTTTCAGACACATTTAAACACAAATCAGTACAAGATTCTGGACTCGCAAACGAAATGGATAGAAAAGTTATGCAAATGAAATATTTTGAAGCAAGAACACACAATTTGTAAAATATCACCCATTTTTGCCTTGGAATACGTGTATTGCAATATATGGAATACGATGGAAGTACTAACTCTGAATTAGACAATGTCATTACATGCCAGTCATTTATGGATTTCTTTTTTGTCTTTTCTTCACATATAGTGGACGGACAAGAATTCGTGGTAATCTTGTTTTGCTTGACCTTCAGCTCACTATAAAAATAGCAGTGCCAATCCTATCCAATGACATGTTTCACAACAAATAAATCGATGTACGAAACCTGCAATATCCATGACTAGACAACATATGTTACCTTTCCTTCAGCTGGAGTAACAAAGGTACATTTTTACTCGAATACTTTTCACATAAGCTCTTAATACGATGACGTACGAAAGGTAACTTGTCACTCCCGGAAATGCAAATTTAAAAATGTCAACACTCAGATCTCGAAATTGTGTTGTATTAATGTTATATTGTTACGATGGCTGTCAAATCCATTTATTATAATGTAAAACTTTCCTCAGAATTGCCCCTAAACTTAATTTATTTCATAATGTAGCTTGCCTTTTTGTACTACAGTCTAGATAATTCATTGACGTTCTCAATGTGATGCGATAATAACGAAATAGAGCATGTTGATAAAGAGAAGAAGACAGATTGGAACTACTTTTCTCTAATCATCTAGCCAACAAGAGAATTAAAACTAACAAAACAAACAACAAAACAATCCTCAAGCAGACCGATCGCAAACAAACCATCTTGAAAAAGAAGTTTTTGAGCATGTTATATACAGATGCCGAAATATAATTCTTGCCCTTTTTGCTCAAAGATGAATACAAATGCTTGATCAAGATATGCATTATCTCTTTTAGAGTCAAACTCTGATTGGAAACGAAAACCTAGACTCGCTTTTAGAGTCAAACTCTGATTGGAAACGAAAACCTAGACTCGCTTAGTTAACATGTATTACAAAAAGAAAATCATTCATTTTTACATGAATCTAAGAAGAATAATAGGTAATGTTTTACCAATGAAACAAATTAAGAGTACGTACAGCTTGTGAATAAATGTGTCTGAGATTTCAAATTCCAAGCAAGACTTTAATTACGTAAATAAATTACACAACTGTGTACTTCTTGTGGTATGCATAGTGTTTTAACTTAAAAGTCAGCCTTAATATATGCAAAACATTTTGATTATAACAAAATTGACAAAACGACAGTACATGAAAGGCAGGAAGTTTTTCTTTGATAGGGTAGTACCTGTCAGGACAAAACAGTATTCGGGTATTTGATCTCGAAAACGGTCTAATATCAATGACAGTTGAAACGTTATGATTCATTACGCATATCGTTCATCCAGGACTACTGGAACTCGTAATCATATGGCTCCCCGTCGACTGAGAAATGATTTATTATCATCCATTCCGTGTTTATTGATCGTTGGTTCAGATAATATAAACATCAATTGGAATTCAGACCTTCATAATAAAGTTTGCTGCAAATGCTATACTAATTATCATGTTTTCAGAAGCATTTGAAGTTGTGCCTCATTATTTGATCAATCTTGAGATTTAATTATATTTTTAATGAGCGAAATAAATCCAAATCATTCAGTGATTCTCATGTTTTCTTGCCACATGGAGAATATATTATAAACTAAAGCTAAAACAGAATTGGCATCGGTCTTTGAATACATATCTTTTCTACAGTATGCGGGAATAAAATCGCTTTTGTAATCATGCAAACCTCGTATACCGATTACAAATACATATCACATTATACAACTTTAAGGATTGAATGTACCGTGTTGTAAATCGGAATAAAAGATTAATATGTTGCAGATGAGCCCAAGATATCTTTCTAGTTTTCCTACCAATTGACAAGTATGACAAGATCTAAAGTATTTGGCAACCTTACGTTTGATTTTTGGTCCATAAAGTGAGTCAAAGTCTTGTGATATGTCTTATCAATCACTAAATAACCAGTCAAAGGAGTTTCATGGGCCAGATTAAATATTCTCGGTCTGTAAGGTTTTGGAACTACAATTCGATATTTCATTGACCACTCATCATCAGCAGGTACATCGGGAGGTCTCCATTTTCTCACAAGAAATCCATTTTGAATGAAATAACAGACAGGTACTACTGAAGCTTCCATTTGAAACAAGCAGGAAATCTCAGGATCTTTTCCCTTTTCGATGACAAGTTATTATTGTTTATCACCCTGATTAGAAAAAAGAGAATGAGTAGTTAAGAGAGATCACTGTGATCAGTACCTTCTGATTCATCAAAAACAAGGAATGAATGTGACCACATCGAAAGCCTGTCCAATACATGTGTCAGCTGAAGGAATACTTTCCTTATCAACATAATTCTCGAGAGCTTTCTTTGTCATAGCTCTTGCAACTGCACAAATCAAGGAATTTGTTTCTGATCCAAACAAGGCTTGTCAGTTACAAGTGGATTAACCACAACCTTGTCTCCAGTTAGGTCGTTGCAAAGTAATAAATGAATGCCCTCTACCTGTCAAATCGAGACTGTTCCGACAACTGACCCGGTTCCTGAGAGTAAGTTTGATGACAAATTCACACAATGGAGAGGAATATTAACAAAGCCACACTCTACTCCCTCATCAGATGAAGACGTCTCAGAACAAGGCAAAGTACCTGACTATAACAGACTCTGAGAAGCTCTTGTGTCCCTTTACATTTTAATAATGGTGGTGTTGGGCGAATCACCCAAGAATAATATAGAACCCGTCGATATTAATGGTTCATAATGCTCCATAATACAATCAGACTGGGGTTTATTAGACCCAACAAATATATTACCATCAATACATGATTGTGACCTTGACCTCTTAAAAATAAGAACATTTGGAACAGGTCTCTCTTGATTATGTTGCCTATTCTTCAGTTTGTAGCAATCAGAAAAAACGTTATTAGGTTAACGTAGGAAGAGACAATAATGTTTTTAAACATTGTGCCATTTTGAATTTATGAAAGGCTTGTATTAGGCTAAAATACTTTTCTGCCAAAAGACTGCGTTTACGTCTTATTTACGAAAGAAACTTTATGAGAGGCATGCCATCACACACACACACACACTCTCTCTCTCTCTCTCTCTCTCTCTCTCTCTCTCTCTCTCTCTCTCTCTCTCTCTCTCTCTCTCTCTTCATTTGCATTTATTTTACTTCCTAATCTAACTGCATTTGCATTATTTCTTCCTGAAACTGCACTTGTCTTTCTTTCTATATTTCTTCTGCTTGCATTTCATTTTCTTCCTTTCTTTCCTTAAGTTCGATCTTCCTTAACTCCATTTTGTATTTTAGGTTTAGTTCTTTTGCTGTTAGATCAGAGTCTCATATAGACTTACATATTGATTGAAACCAAAACACTTTCATCAAAAACATTCTTTTCTATACAATACTGAACCAAAATATTTTTGCTTTAATATCATCATGTTGGATGTAACTGTTTGTGAAATATTGTAATGAAAAAGTTTCATAGAAACGAGTTTGATTCTAAAATTAATGATGCCTTCCATTCTGAAATCAATGATGCCTTCCATTCTAAAATCAATGATGCCTTCCATTCTAAAATCAATGATGCCTTCCATTCTAAAATCAATGATGCCTTCCATTCTAAAATCAATAATGCCTTCCATTCTGAAAGGTTATATTAAGCCAATTCCTTTGCTATACAGATTCGCACATCACAGCAGACGGTGAAATATTTATCCGCATAAATCAATACACATACATACACTGTCATGTTATATAACTGTTGATCTCATCTGCCAGTTAATTACGCCTATTGAGTGCAAATATCAGATCTTTAGCTAAAAATACAGCAATATCAACTTTGCCATTATGATGTCAGATCACGTGAAAGCTCCTTTAATTTCTCGCAGCACAAGAAGATGTACAAAATTCTTCGATGTCCTTAATTTTACAATACCGTCCTATTTGTGTCCAAATTATGGAGTACCGGAATTAATACCTACAGTTTCAGCATTGTGAAAGAGACAGACATACACAGCAACACAAAGTGGTGCTATTCGAGATTAATCTAAAAATTATAGTTCGTTACACACAGCATGGCGACTTTTATCTTATGTCTAACAGCACATTTTCAGACCAGAGTAAATGCAGCTCAATGTATTCGTTGGAAATATTTCGTGTGAAATGAGTTAGGTACTTTTAACTAAATTTAATGGCAATTTGTGGTGCTGTGTGAAATGAACTATAACAGAAAACACAGTTCCAGACATACAGGTTATGCACATCGCTACTAAAATTCAAACTCTCGCAATATCTTTTTCAAGGACGTCATCAAACAGAAATTTGTTATGTCTAACTGGTTTCTTCAAAAAGAATCAATCCACCACGATTGCAAATGAAAAAAAACTCCTGCAAGTATCAATCGGAATGGTTCATTCCTCAGACCACACTGTATTCCCATGCAAATTTCCATGTATTGTATGAGTGCGCTAATAATAGCAGCATTTCTCATACCTACAAGAAAGAAAATATAACATTTTAGGCAGCGAATCTTGGGGAGACAAATAATGTAACTCCATGACTGGGTTTCATTGTCTCAGTGCAAATCTCAACAGATGCTATTAACCGTGCAACCATTGGCTAGTAGTATCATATTTCACACCATAATAAACGTTGTTATTCTATCTATGGAGTAACTTCATTCAGCAAATATGACATATTATTTAGGCTGTAGAAACAATTTCCACAAAATGTGCTACGTCACATTGATCACCAGTATATCAAGACACGCTTGTACAAAACATGTTTCTGAACTGTCTCATAATTTACACTTATCTTGTTCTGCCTTTATCGTTTTCAATATCACGTGACTTTATGTCAAGTCATTAGTATCGGCAAAACATCTGCTACATGGCATGAAGAAAGTTTTGTGACATGATAACAAACACTGGCATTTATTTACAACAGCTGCTAAAGCGATGTCTCACTGCATGTAAAGTCCGTTATTACGTCACATCTTTAAACGTCTATTATTACACAAAAATGCATGCGCATCATTTTAGGATTATTTGTGTTGAACGTACATGTAACAACGAATATCATGTGCCACTGATACCATGACGAGTTCTTATACTTATAAATTCCCTCAGCCGGAAACAGATCAAATGATTTTGAAATCGTATTATTTGTAAATACTGCTGAACAAATAGAACGTTACGTTTTCGAGGCGCACAGAACAGAAACAGTTTTCATAGCAGATGAATAAGACATATCTCTTGCCCAATGAAATAACCAACCATGCAAAGAAAATGGATTTTCGACTCGTCTACTCCACAACAAATAGTTCTTATTTTTGTTTCTATATCAATCAAAATATGTTTCAGAATCTGTGCAATCTGATTTTGTTACCTGACAAATATTTGAGTGTTGATGTATTCCTCAGAAATGATTAATATTATGTTGAGGGGTTCGCTTTTTTCAATAAATGTTCGATGTTAGCTCACTTGTGAAAACTATTATTCATCACCCATAATATTGGCTGCTTAGCAGCGCGTGCAACTACGTAAAATGATTGCGTAAATTCAACGAACTGGATAGACACCATAACAGCGAATCTTTTAGTTGCATCTCAAAATGTCTATTCTTTTTTAAAAACAAGTTGATGTTTTTTTATTCTAGTATCAACGTTCTCACAATCCCTCGGTAATGTTGAAACCCTCACCCTCTTGGGCTTCGGCGATCAGACGAGGGATTCAACGCAACTTATAGATTCGGTGAACGTTGAAACTAGGAAAAAAAATAGAGAAAAAAATTAAAACTCACACGATTCCTACAGTAAGTGTCCACGTTGTTGAAAAATATCTTTTTCTATATGTAGCAAACACCAACTAAAGTTGTCAAACACTGACCACACTTGACCAACACTGACTACTGATTGATGCACTGCAGCGAAATCTCTAAGGAAAATCCTAATACATATCGTGCCCGAAACACATTTGGCAGGTCTAGTGCCTGACTTTATATACATATGGCAAACATCGCACCTGAATCGAAATATACATGGCAATTTGGCAAGTCGCGTGTCTGAGTCTAAATATATATGGCAAGTTGGGAAATATCTTGCCTGAATTTTCTAGGATACTAAGAAGATAATGATTGGATGCTCTACATTTAAAGAGTAAGGTTAACGTAGTCTAATGGCGAGACTAATATAATTAAAAAGCGAATTTCGTTAGACAAAAGTACACGAAAATATACATTATGTTGGTACTTACATATAGTGTTCGCAATTGTATGCAATTGTGAAATTAAACTACTCTACGTGTCTAACTTATATTCTAGTACAAAAGTCAATGTGAAATTAAACTACTCTACGTGTCTAACTTATATTCTAGTACAAAAGTCAATGTGAAATTAAACTACTCTACGTGTCTAACTTACATTCTAGTACAAAAGTCAAGTATTACTGTTACACTAATACTTTTAGAACCGACACCTTTATCGTTCAGACTGATAATCACACAGACGTTTAGTAACATGTTTATAAACCCATCCCGCTCCGGTGGCCTAGTGGTTAGAGCGTCCGTCTCTGATGCGCTATCCCCGGCCGAGGCATACCAAAGACATACAAAAGGTACCAGCAGCTGCCTCGCTTGGTGATCCCGATTAAGAGGTTAATGTTAGGACTAGTCGGCCTGGTGTCAGAATAATGTGACTGGGTGGAACATGATGCCATTTAAAAGTGACTAGGTGGAACATGATGCCAGAATAATGTGACTGGGTGGAACATGATACCAGAATAATGTGACTGGGTGGAACATGGTGCCAGAATATTGTGACTGGGTGGAACATGATAAACTGTCACACTGAAGATATAGTAGCGATATGACTGAACAGTTGAGGCTACGTTATAAATCCAAAACACACACACACACACACACACACACACACACACACACACACACACAGAGTCGAACCCAATCTGTATTTTAAAGGACCATCTCCGCTGTACATGTTTAACCACGCCTTTGTTTTAAGGTACCATTCACAAAGTTGTTTGATTGAACGTTTGGTCTCCACCATATATCAATAAAGCTGATTGAACTTACTTCTTTCAAAGTCACACCATTTTGTTAGATTTAAGACCAAATTCGACTAAGATAGGCACGTTCATCACAGTTTATGCTGATATTTAATTGTCAAACTTAATGTGCATGAAAATAAATATTTTCCTTTAAACTTCATGGTTGAAGATTTGTCTGCTATAGACGACTGTGCGCAAAAATTTCTTGAAAACATCATTGCTTTTCTGGACCTATATATTATGTCTAGAAATAGTTCAAACGATTTTTTAATTACACTTCCGAAATGACGATTTCATTTTTAAAAGAAACAACTGAAACTAAACGCAATCAGAAATTTGAAAACTGACTTGACACAAAATCAATTGACACTTTTATTTTGCTTTTGTTTTTTCTGAGATTTTTGTCACATTTTAGCCGTGGAGAATCTGCCTGCAAAGAAACAGGTCGGAGCACTAGATTATTCAGGCTTCCTTCATCAATCGATACGTTGTTTTGTTTGAGAGATTCTTTCTAGGGATTAGATACAAATAACACAACGAGGATTTATACTGTACGTCACTTAATAAAGAAGTTAATACACCGCTAAAGGTTTCGTGTCTGTAAATAAAGACCACAGCGAGTTCCCATCCTAGCTGCCATCAGTGATAGATTGGGAATGACAGCTAACGAGTTCTTATCACATCTGCCATCAGACATTTGTTGGGAATGATAGCGAACGAGTTCCCATCACAGTTGCCATCAGACATTTATTGGGAATAAAAGCTAACGAGTTCTCATCACAGCTGTCATTAGTGATAGGTTGAGAATGATACGTAACGAGTTCTTATCACATCTGCCACAACGATAGGTTGGGAATGATAGCTAAAGAGTTCCCGTCACACCTGCCATTGGACATTTGTTGGGAATGATAACTAATGAGTTCTCATCACAGCTGCCATCAGTCATTCGTTAGGAATAAAAGCTAACGAGTTCTCATCACTGCTGCCATCAGACATTTGTTGGGAATGATAACAAACCAGTTCTAATCACAGCTGCCATAGGACATTTGTGGAGAATAAAAACTAACGAGTTGTCGTCACATATGCCATCAGTCATTTGTTTGGAATGAATGCTAACGAGTTCCCATCACAACTGCCATCAGTCTTTTGTTGGGAAAGATAACTAACGAGTTCCCATCACAGCTGCCCTCACTGACAGGATGGGAATGATAGCTAACGTGTTCCCGTCACAGCTGCCATCGGACATTTGTTGGGAAAGATAACTAATGAGTTCCCATCACAGCTGCCATGAATGATAGGTTGGGAATGATAGCTAACGAATTCCCATCACAGCTGACGTCAGTCATTTTTTGGGAATTAAAGCTTACAAGTTCCCATCACAGCTGCCATGAGACAATTGTTTGAAATGATAGCTAACGAGTTCTCATCACATCTGTCATCAGCGATTTGCTGAGAATAAAAGCTAACGAGTTCCCATCACCGCTGCCATCAGTCGTTTGTTGGAAATGATAACTAACCAGTTCGGATCACAGCTGCCATCAGACATTTATTGGGAATGATAGCTAACGAGTTCTCATCACATCTGTCATCAGTGATTCGTTGAGAATAAAATCTAACGAGTTCTCATCACAGGTGCCATCAGTCATTTGTTGAGAATAAAAGCTAACGAGTTCCCATCACAGCTGCCATCAGACATTTATTGGGAATGATAGCTAACGAGTTCCCATCACAGATGCCATCAGTCATTTGTTGGGAATGATATCTTACGAGTTCTCATCACATATGCCATAGGACATTTGTGGAGAATAAAAGCTAACGAGTTGTCATCACAGATGCCATCAGTCATTTGTTGGGAGTAAAAGCTAACATGTTCCCATCACAACTGCCATTAGTCATGTGTTGGTAATGATAGCTAACGAGAAATATTGCGTTTCGGCAGCTCAACATTCAATTTGTGGAATAAATTCGGAATGGTCTCGTACTTTTTATGATTCAGAAAGACCCTCAAGTTCGTCTGTTTTGTTGTCACGCAAATACATATCTCAAATATGACATCATAAACACGACCTGATCGTATTTCCCTAAAGCCATATCAAATGTTTTGTCGGCTTTAATTTATACCAACAAGGGATATTTTTAAAGACATCGCAAGAGTTATATATATATATATATCTATTACAGATTATTCATGTTTCGTATGGTTGAAGAAAATCCCTTCTCAATACAAACGAGTCGTGTAGATGTACATACTGGCAAGTCATATGATCAGTAGCGGTAAGATATTTTCATTGCTTGTTCATATGGTCGCAACGCTCCAATTTCGCTGTGAAGGTAGCGCAATAATGGTGGCTAAAGTCCCATTAACTACCAATTGTTTAACATGATTTAAGTTTCTTTTAAACTTTTAGAAGTTCTATAAGCATATGATATTCTGAAATCGTTAATGTCATGGCTTTTTCAGGGTAATGTGAATTTAAGGTTTAATTTGGTCATGATGAATAAGTTTGAATGACGCGTCAGGCTTAATAACTTGGTACTTTTAAGGGAAACTTTAAATTTCTGCATGATTATGTTGTAATAAATTTGGAGTTTGCGCATTTGATAGCGCCCCGCTTTAAGCAATTCTTAGATTTGTGTGATTATTGGGATTCGGCTACATGGAAATATTCCTAGCCCGAAATATATAGCCAATGAATAGGAGCAAACGTCACAGAGTCGAGTGTTAGTGAGTTTGAATGATGCCATGGTTCGCTGGTAGTGAATTCAGATCCAAACCGAATGACTGTCCCTTGGTAATCTAGTGGTGTACAATAGTGGTGTGGCTGAGGTGGTATTATGTACGGTAGGAAACCGGTAAATTACACCATGGAACCAATAAGTAAGGACTTGGTAGATACCGTTTTTGTGTCCATAGTGTAAATAAGGTGCATTTATATTGCCGTGCTGTGCCTGTAAAAGTGTTTATTGACTGGCCTAGGGTGGAGAAGTTAAATAGTTCCCAGTGAAAAAGGGGATACTAGTGTATTTTCTATGGCATAACCGGCTGCCGGTGAGGAAATCTGAAGACGATGATGAAGAAAAACCATCCAATATGCGGTTGATGGAATTTTGGCAAGTTGTTTTATCTGTGGTCTTGAATTGATTAGAATATAATTCAGTGAATAAAAGCAGACACGTCTGGCTTTCCAGTTTACAACTCAAAATGTATGGACGTCTTTGGAAATTTGGGGAAAACATATGACTTCCAGCGGGATTTGCGCCAGGGTTTGACACCGGTCGGTCAAGTGATACCCCTGTGCGTGTAACAATATTTATCACTTTAATACAGCCAGGTTTATATTTCCGTCAATATTATCACGCATCCTCCTGTAGAATTCAGGGGTAGCACTTTCCACTCTGTCACATTTTTTACCTGTCCGTTTTAATTTACATTGATTTCTGTCGTAGACATATGAAGTGACGTCCCTTTTAATTTACATTGATTTAGTCGTAGACATATGAAGTGACGTCCGTTTTAATTTACATATGCATTGATTTCTGTCGTAGACATATGAAGTGACGTCCGTTTTAATTTACATATGCATTGATTTCTGTCGTAGACACATGAAGTGACGTCCGTTTTAATTTACATATGCATTGATTTCTGTCTTGTGCACATTTTTACCTGTCCGTTTTAATTTACATATGCATTGATTTCTGTCGTAGACATACGAAGTGACTGTATTAGAGTAGAGATAAATTTTGTGTCCTCATACGGGTGTGTCTACAACTCACGATGGTTTTAAACTAGAGACTACGTTTTCATGCTTTTAAGTGGATGTGCGCATGGTCGAGGGGACGTTGGGGTTGGTGCGTGCAGGCAAGGCTATTGTTGCCATAACAAGCTGACCGTGGTTCTAATCTCAATAGAAAACTAATGTTTAAACATTCAATAACCCGTACGTCAATATTTCTCCAATGCATATTTTCAGTCTTTATTATCAATAGCTGTCATGTAGACAGAGTTAATAACACTGTGTACTCCGTCTTGTGTAAAAAAATTGAAGGATATATGATATACAGTATTTCAATGTTAAACGTAAATTGGTAATTTATTTTCATCTCCGCTCTTTAGCAGGAACTATTATAATGCCAGCAGTCTGACGCTTCGTATAAAATGTGGTACTTAATTTGCCCATGTGGTAGCCATCTGCGAGAGTTGCACGATTTTGATAGTCTCTGTCCTGTGTTACTTCACTTTCTCTTGCCAAGGCTCCGATAATCCTATCTACACCTTGGTATATAGAGCAGGTATGTATGAGCTTCGGGTCTGTAAATTTCATTGGATGCGGGTGCAAGCCACAGCATCCAATCAGAATTAAGCTGTTCAAATTTGAACACTGTTCTTACGTGATCGAGACAAGGGAAACACACAACTTGAATGGAATGATACAAAAGCAATGTTCCCGTGTCGGTCCGTGTGTGCACATTTCACTCAAATGCACATGTAATGACTTCCCTCTGGTACATCGTCCTACTTTTGATTTTAAATTTACAAAACATCTTTTTAAGGTAAATTGTAACGATCGTTTTTAGCTGAGATCTCACTGGATAGTTAATGCAGTGAGATCTCATACTGATTCGTTTAGCTGCCTTGTCATAGGAAAATATTCAAAATAGCTCTCTCCTGTCAAAAATGAATGTAAAAAGAGGGGTTGCTGGTAGATATGGTTCAGTTAAAATGCCACCAGTTTCACAAAGAAAGCTTTACACCTCAGTCAAAATCTTTCAAACATCCTTTGAACAAAAATCATTAGTTAGTTATTTGCATCTTTAATGTAATATTAATATCATTTTTCTGAAATAGATCGTCATGGGATGAAAATTTGCCAAAACAACTGTTCAGTGAAACCTGACGTACAATTCACCATGCTATTTGTTAGTTGGCATAATATGCTACGGGAAGCAACATGTGAAATCCAATAGATGTCTCTATAACCAATCACCAGTATAGCTGTTCGATCAGCCATGATGTAAATGGGTTTATCGGAACTTTGGCTAGCGAAGGTTGGATTACATGGGAGCAGCATGGTTTTGATAGCTTGAGTCCCGGGCTACATGGGATGTAGTCAAAGTGGGCAAGATATATTAAGCTTGTGGTAAAAGTGGCATTCTGACTAAATCCTGAACAGACCTTAAACATGTCGATAACACGTGTACACATTAAGTGTCACGTTGTAAGGAAAATAACCAGATTGCAACATGTATATGCTAGACTCTGAGGATAATCATTTCGCGTAAATATGTATGAAGGTCAGTTCTGCGAACAACGCGGTGTCAAGCCAGTTATTTGACATGGCCATTTGAACTAGCGACTGTCGCCATTTTTGTGCCAAGTCAGTTATATAGCATTGTCATAACATGGTTCACAGGTAAAATCCTGTGTTTGAATCAAAGGAACATCAAGCGGGGGCCGTAAATCCACCCTTGACAGACTATTGGGGAGAGGGGCAGTGTCTCATAATTATGTCAATTTAAAATTCACTCAGAATCGCGCATGGCTCGGCCAAGATTAGAATCACATGCTTAAATCTAGTATCTTGACAGCAAAACAAAACGTGAGTAGTCGCTAAAGGCTTTTGAGGGAATTTTAAGGGAAGATAAGCTACTCCAACGAGCTTGAGTACATACAACTTTTGAGGACCAGAGGAACTGTAGGAGACAATGGGAAATTCCCTAGTGCAGTTGGTCCCGAGTCTCTGGGAGACAAAGAAAAAGGAAGAACGGAGGCAGAAGTTAGACGGACTAGAGGTAACTGGAGTACCAGTCTAGAGAAGCATAATACAGATCGCAAAATGTGTATTCATTAATTTAACTATCAGCACCGCTGACTGGGGACTCTGGGCTTTGCATCTCTCTATCACTACTTTAATTTCTGACAAAAACAAGCAAAGGCAAGTCTTCTGTAATAATTGATAAAAAATATTGTGAGCACCCCACCCTAACCTAAATAACTGGAAAACCTTCACATTAGTTATTAATGCATTTTGAGTCATGACATGTTGCTGTCGAGGAGTGAGCTAAGACATAATTAACAGGGAGATTTGCCATGTCTAGCCATTGAAATAACTCAAGTTTCAAAATTAAATCACCGTGGGAGTTTTAAACAGAATACGTATGATGCACATGAACATTATAGTTTGGCCAGTTTTCCGACCTGTTTTATAAGTATTTGCGTCATTTGTCATAACACGAGAAATACATCACAAATAAATTAATTTTCATGTCGATTTTGCTTTGACATTCTGGATCACAGTGATACACCACATTCATGTAAATGACGATATTTCAAGTTATGTCCTTTAGACTTGGAACGGGTTTAAAAATATGTTATAATGGGTAAGTCAGGTCTTTAAAATGCAGGCTGACATTGTCATATAATTATGTTATTGATGATCAGAATGTGTTTATTATTAATTAAGAGTCATTTAGTCAAATGGAGGAAAAACTAGTCGAACTAAACATTTTCATACCCGAACTGGTCTAATTTTACCTGTGATTATGCATTTAGGTACATGTACTCCCTTTAGTTGTAGCATAAATAATTAATTCCCTTAAAGAATATAGAACAACATATGTGACTAGTTTACCTCAAGATTGTAAGACATACCATTTAACTAATCTATTTTTGAATTAGTGTTTTTTTTTTCTCTCACTAGAACAGTGCTAAGTTCCTAAACACAAGGAAACAAATTGGGTTAAACATAAACGCAATAGGGTGAAAACTTTCCACTCAATAATTCCTCGCTTCTTAAATACCGTATGTACTTGATTATAAGACGGGTACAACCGCAAACTGCATAGGCCCAGATTTGTCGTCGCATACTGCTCCTGTAGATTAGGGTCTATGAATTTTTTTTAGAAGTAATCACTAAACCAATCAACATAGACCCCGATCTGCAGGCACAGTATGTTACGGCAAATCTTGGTCTGTGTTGTTTGCAGTTTGACTCTACTCATAGGCATGTCCATTGGGTACTCGTTTTATTGGTAAGTGTTATGCTTTAGTATTTGTAGGGCTCTTTCAAACAGGTGGAAAATGGAGATTATTTGTCAGAATGCAATACAGTCGACCGCCTAAGTGGTTAGAGCGTCCGCCTTGGATGCAGGAGAGAGTCGTTCTTACTAAAGTCTAATAAATAAATAAAATGGTACTAGCAGTTGCCGTCTTGGCGCTCAGAGGTTAGTGTTAAAACTTGTCGGCCTGGTGTCAGAATAATGTGTCTGGGTGGATAGGATGTCACATGTCTAAGGCATGATGCTCCAGTGCTAAACACCACTATAAGCTGCCACACTATTAGCATGGTAGTTATATGAGAAATCGAAATCACACACACACACATACACACACGCACACATACACTGAGTGTTATTGACTAGTACAAACTATAGTTGGGGCAGAGAACCTCCCAGCTTCCGGTAGAGGAAGAGATCAAGAAGAGAAGATGGGGTTGGATAGAACACACCCTACGTAAGCTGCCGACCAACCTTACCTTGCAGGCATTGAGGTGGAACCCTCGATGAAAGTGGAGAAGTGGCCGACGAAGAAACATCTGGCGACGTCACTTTGAGGCGGACATCTTTAAACTGGGTCACACCTGGGGTCAGCTCGAAGGGATGGCAGAGGACAGAAGTCTCTGGCGATCTTTTATGGGCGGACTTTACCCCGGCACAGGTCAGGGGCAAAACTGACTAACATAATATAGTTACACCCACTGATCCTCAATCTGTATATACATGCATGTTAAGTTTGACTTAACTGCAAACACTATGGACAGTGATCTGTCGCTGCATTATGTAATGGCAGATCTTGATTTTGCATTATGTAATGGCAGATCTGGATTTTGCATTATGTAATGGAAGATCTGGATTTTGCATTATGTAATGGAAGATCTGGATTTTGCATTATGTAATGGCAGATCTAGATTTTGCATTATGTAATGGCAGATCTGGATTTTGCATTATGTAATGAAAGATCTGGATTTTGAATTATGTAATGGAAGATCTGGATTTTGCATTATGTAATGGAAGATCTGGATTTTGCATTATGTAATGGAAGATCTGGAATTTGCATTTCGAAGTACATTTCAGTTTATACGCTAGAATATAGGGTAAACTGTGTTTCAGACAATTGATTTTCTTTTGAAGACAGCAAATAACATGAAGGATGATTTTCTTTTGAAGACAGCAAATAACATGAAGGATGATTTTCTTTTGAAGACAGCAAATAACATGAAGGATGATTTTCTTTTGAAGACAGCAAATAACATGAAGGATGATTTTTTTTGAAGACAGCAAATAACATGAAGGATGATTTGATCCGAGAAACTATTTATTTGTCCATACAATCGGTGTAAATAAATATCTAACATCATGTGCATTTTGGATCACTTCTGTATTTTCTGCATTGGCTTTAAATCAAAACCCTCTACGCGGATTCCTAAAAATTAGTAAAAGCTTATTTAGAAAAAAAGAAAGAATTCAGAGCGGCTCTGAGAAGAACACCAGCTGAATTACATAGCTAGTGGTTTTGATTAGTACTTTTGATGCTCATATAATTTTCGCAAAACTTTGCGTATGGTAAACTTGGAGTCAAAACTAACTTTGAATCAAGCGTGTTTTTCAAAAGGCCCTGTCAGATTCAAAGCCTCAAGAAAATGATGTGACAAACCGAAATTCGCTGAAGTAACAGCTAATTATCTCAGCCCCTTGTTTTGTCTGATTTCATCAAACTCTCCAACTATTTTAGTAATTAGCTGTAATATGAAACCACTGCACACATGTCAGATGTATTACGCATGCGTTGATGTACCATGGTCTGATTAGTAATTTTACTGTATTTCTAATTCACTATCACAGCTGTACATACTCATGCAAAATTTTTAATTCATTCCCAAGGTATAAGGCTGATCATTATCATGGGAAAGGAGGGGCCTGCTCTTCGTATGTGAGAAAGCAAAATAAATAAATCGCATGTTATGCACGAAATGAATTATAACTATCTGTCGGAAATCAAGGTTTGATCTTTCTGCTCTTTTAAACGCGTGGTGCCTAATTTCGTCTTATTTTGATGGTATTTACAGCCCATTCTCTCATTTAAATGTATCGAACATCTTGAATGTGTCTGATAAATTGATCATGCATTTTTAAAATCTAAAACTAGGACAAAATAACCATAGAAATATAAAAAAGGATTAAAGCAAAACGTTTAATTGATTTGGTTGATTTTTATCTTAAGTCATTCTTAGCTTTAAAACTAGTCATTGAGTTTTAAAACTTTGAACTCAAAAGTAATGAAAATTTGTGAGATACCTAAATATGACTAAAATAAATATTTTGGATTGTACTGGAAGGATATGAAATAATTCACAAGATAACAGGGATGTCCATATAAACATAGTAAGTAGTACGTGTCAGCTCTCAACTATTCCAAATGTCTACAGTTTTAAAGTGGTATTCGACATATTGTCGTTGTGTGATTGATACGGATAGAATGGGAAGCTGAGCGAGAGTGGTGTCATCAAAGAATGTATGTCCCCTTTCTTAACCGTTTTCCTCCAGTCAAGCAATTCTTTTTAAGTTGTGCCGATCAGTTGGTTTCAGACATGTTTGGAATGATTCTTTTCTTGACCAATATTTATTACAATTCCTTTCTCATATAATGTTGACAGTATGTTCTGTAAATGGTACACATAAAATTGTAGAGACCATTTGTCTCTTGTTTATGTTTTAATGGATACGCATTCAATTTTTGCATCCACCTTAAACATTTCTGATTTGGAATAATTATATTTATTTCAAGTACAGTCAAGTACAGTCACAAAAAGCCGTTTGAAACCCAGGGAAGAAAAGGAAGCTTTCAGCTCTGTCTTTAATCCTCATCTAGACAGAATCGGATCAAAAGATTTCAAAAATGTGGCCATTTTCTGAAGTTATTACGATTATTCCATTTGGTAATATAAATCAGCATAAAGCAAAATTAATGATCACTGATGGTTTGGATGTCTTCTTTCATGTCTGGCTGTGCGGTGGCAGTGCACGAAATAAACCAAAGGACATCGGTTACGGTTGCAAATATCGCAGTGGGTAGAAATACATTACGATGTACATATGCATGATTTTACAAGGAAAATATTGATTATAGGAGATAAATCTAGTCCTTTAAAACAACCTAAATCATTTATTTCCGCAATATTATCTGACATTAAATAAAACGATTTTAGAAAACTGTCTCTAATTTATATGAACATCGTTTTTCAAATTGTATATGCCGTATGTATGATATTAATTTGCCATTTAAAGTAATTGCCTAGAACTGTACAACTCTGTGAAAGCTGAGAATAACATACATCCTGCTTGGCTATAATAGTTTACGCTCTTCATTTAAATACGTAAAAAAGTCGTTTATCCAACTTATAAATGTTACGATGTCTGCAGTGTTGCAATTTATAAAGCATCATGTCCATGTACATTGGAAGATTTTCACTGGCATAGACCTTAGCAAACACTTTCATGGTTGCCTCCTGGCGACGCAGATGTGGAGGAGAAATTTTGCTGAATAACAGCAGCAATACTAAAAGACAAGGACGCAAGTGTTCCATAGAGTATGCGCATTCCTGTTTTGAGCAAGACATCAATTAGGTTATTGTGGGAAGATCGTGACCTGACATGAGCGCAATACTCGGCTGTCCAATAACAGATGGTCAGTGCTGATGTTTTGAGTACCTGAGCACTAGCGTCCCAAACTGAGGCAATCAGTTTGCGAAGTACAAATGTCATTTGAACTGCATTGCGCTAAAACCTGACATAATGATGTCACGTAAAAGTCAAGGACGTCAGATTGATGTGAAATGAAGAATATTCGACATGTAAAGGCTATAAACATGGGAAACATTATCGTCATTTTTTTATGCAATTCGAATAACTTCGACCGTCTGAGGTAAGTCATTGACGGAAGAACATTTCGCTAGATGTGCAAGAACAGTCTCACAACAGGATAGGTCTTGAAAATAGCACTCGACGACTTTCAACAGTTATTGAAATACTTGCACGTTTTATTTTTAATAGTATTCTTGCAAGTGTTTATGAAAAAAAAACACCCGAAGAAGAAGTCGTTCAGTTTCAGCTGTGTGAGTGTGTGATTTGGTATTTTAATGATGCTTTAACAATGTTTCAGTATAGCGTTGGGGCATCATGTCTCAGACACGTAGAGCGGTCAGTTTCAACTGTATTTGCTAGTGATTAAACGTCAAATATTTTAGTGATATGACATTAATACGACATAATAACAACCACAGACTTGGTGGCAGTTAGAAACCCGCATTATTTGCATCCGGGTTTTATTTTCTTTTTCTTTTTCTATCATCGATTGAAAAGGCCAATAACGCTCCGATTGAAGTTATTACTGAGAATAGAAAAATCATTTGCTACAGGTTATGTGGCACATAATGCCAGAGCTTGGAAGGAAATTTTACAACACATGAGCGATGACCCAATATCATTAATACCTTTAATTATATACTTGCAAACAAGCATATCATTTTGGTTGTTGGTTTTAATTTTGTTTTGCTTTTCTTGGAGGGGTGGAATGCATTTTACACTTCGTTTATTATATGAATGAAACGTAGTACACATGGTTATTTTCATTCAGCAGTAAACAAAACTGCTGAAGAGGATCCGGTGTCATCTGATCAAAGGAGCACGTCGAAATAATGATAAAAGTGACAACCGATGCATGACATAAATGGAAATTTAAAGATATAACTTCAAAATTATGATTAGCTAGAAATATTCCGTCATGAGCGGTCATTAGGCTGGTCATTATTTGATGTTGTTGTATTGATGGCCGGTCTATTTTAAATGTATAGTGGATTATTGTTATAGTTTTTGTACCCAGGTCTGGAAAATAACTTAAAATAAAGTTAGAAATTCAGACACTAGTTTTGGATTCGCTTATCTTTCGTGAAATATTGGCAGCTAGAATCTAGGAACCTGTTACAAACTTTGCGTCTCTCTCTCTCTCTCTCTCTCTCTCTCTCTCTCTCTCTCTCTCTCTCTCTCTCTCTCTCTCTCTCTCTCTCTCTCATGTATTCCGTCATGTATGTCCTAATATTAATACTTCGCTGTGTTGATTGGGCTACATGACACATATTGTATTTTAAAACATTGGTTTCAGAATGAGAATCACCCAATCTAAGTGTTGTGATTGGTGTCATCCATAAAATCAACGACATATACAACTTTCAATGAAACGTTGACATGCGTGTTTGTTTTATGTTAATCCGGTAACAGAATGGTTAACATACTTGTTTTTAAGTATATAATAACAATGGTATTAACAACAGCTGATAATTAGAATGGACAGTTTGAGAATGATGCTATTTTAAATTGCACTTTATGTACATACAATCCAGCACTCATCCAAATGAAAGAAAGAAATATCTGTCATCCAAATTACATTTTAAAAAATATGTTATCCTATTTCAATAAAGAACCTCTGAATGTATATGAATCCTAAATTTGAAGAAATTCATCAAAAGCTTTGACTGACTAAGTACACGAAGGATATTACTCAAATCTCGAATTTCGTCTGACATCAACCCCTCCCAGGTTTAACTTAGCCATTAAGGATTAACTTTCTCTAACCATCAAAATGTTAACACTCCCATCAAAATGTTAACACTCCCATTAAAATGTTAACACTCCCATCAAAATGTTAACACTCCCATCAAAATGTTAACACTCCCATCAAAATGTTAACACTCCCATTAAAATGTTAACACTCCCATCAAAATGTTAACACTCCCATCAAAATGTTAACACTCCCATTAAAATGTTAACACTCCCATCAAAATGTTAACACTCCCATTAAAATGTTAACACTCCCAATAAAATGTTAACACTCCCATCAAAATGTTAACACTCCCATCAAAATGTTAACACTCCCATCAAAATGTTAACACTCCCATCAAAATGTTAACACTCCCATCAAAATGTTAACACTCCCATTAAAATGTTAACACTCCCATCAAAATGTTAACACTCCCATTAAAATGTTAACACTCCCATCAAAATGTTAACACTCCCATTAAAATGTTAACACTCCCATCAAAATGTTAACACTCCCATCAAAATGTCAACACTCCCATCAAAATGTTAACACTCCCATCAAAATGTTAACACTCCCATTAAAATGTTAACACTCCCATCAAAATGTTAACACTCCCATTAAAATGTTAACACTCCCATTAAAATGTTAACACTCCCATCAAAATGTTAACACTCCCATCAAAATGTTAACACTCCCATTAAAATGTTAAAACTCCCATTAAAATGTTAACACTCCCATCAAAATGTTAACACTCCCATCAAAATGTTAACACTCCCATCAAAATGTTAACACTCCCATCAAAATGTTAACACTCCCATCAAAATGTTAACACTCCCATCAGACTATTTTATGATACTTTTTGACTATGGCCCAAGATTGTTTCTGGTCTGTCTCAATTTTATCACTTTCCGCAACATGACCTTACGTTAACATTGCTCTCTTCCGTAAGTTTAAACGTTACCAGAGCGAACGGAGTCTAACTTAAATTCGCTCATGCCCCGAAATGAGAAGAGGGGTCAACTATCGCAAGCTACCTATTTACTGAGCCTCGCCCATAAGTCAATGGTAATGGTTGCGAGTCGCGCTGACCATGACAGAACGTAGTGTGAATATATGTACAACAGTTTGCACTTTTACAGTGTTATTAGTGCTAAATTTTAAATCATGCCTAAGATAAAATATTGTTTTTACCTCAGACTGTATGGCCCATTATTAAATTAAAGTGTAAATAATTGGGATGAGCTGCTATAAAACATTTGCTGGGTCGGGTCACCCGGTGGGACCGGTTTTTACAGAGTAGTAGAAAAATCCGGCCTGTACCAGGTGCCCAGACATGATACCCTTTCATCCATAATTTTAAATATTATAAAAGGTTATACGTGTCGCGTGTACATATATATATATATATATATATATATATATATATATATATATATATATATATATATATATATATATATATACACATATATATATATATATATATATATATATATATATATATATATATATATATATATATATATATATATATATATATATATATATATATATATGCATACTGAATATGTCATTGTTAAGAACATAAATATGTACAACAATTAAAACTAATTTGTTCCATCTATCGATAACCTGATAATTAACACTAATATTATAGTTCTATACATATTTCAAGATACGGTTAATTTACAAGTACGGTAGAAACACTGTTACCACTTGAACGCCTAATGCTTAACGAATACTATCTTTATACTCATTAACTAATTATCTTCATTTTCTAGATTTAGCCAAGCGTGACGAGAAATACATTTTGCTGCAATACAATTTGAATAATCTAACTTTAATATTTGAAGAATAAGGTTTCATATTACGTTATAGCATGTTTGTTAACATACACAAATGAAATGCTGACTCATCATATCTTCGTCGTCTGACAGTTGAATTTTAAGATATTACCCAAAAAAGTATAAATGATAACATATATAGGAGAATGACCGTTATGAAGTACAGAAAAAAGAAAAGTTAATTTGAAAGATGTTGACTAAAAAGAAAATATTTTATCAATAGTAGTATACTGGGGCACTCTAGAGTCAAGGGAAATTCCAGTCAAAAAGGGCTTGGGCTACTCTAGCGTCAGCCAGGTGGGTCTATCTAGCGTCATCGGGTGGGCCTATCTAGCGTCAAGGTGAATTTGAACATGGTGGGCCTATCTAGCGTCAAGGGATATTTAACATGGTGGGACTATCTAGCGGCAAGGGAAATGGAGGCAAAGAAAGCAAATATCTTTTCGAGGTATATAAGTGGCCCTGAAAAGGGCCGTTAAGTGTAATGTTAACATTATATTGTTAACACAGAGGACATCTCACAGATCTTCTTCTCTTCCTTAAACTTCTCCTCACTTCAGGTCCATAGAGGAGAATTCTCTTTAAACAACCTTGCCTCTCCACATATATTCTTATTTTATAGGGGAAGAGCGGATCGAAACGGATTGAGTTTATTCACCAATCCAAACACGCGTTACAAAACTCTGTAACAGTCGTCCAATCGGAATAGAGCAGTCTGTGACGTCACCTTCCCTATATAAAGGTACTAGCGTCTGTGCGCAGTCAATCAATGCGACAGAGTTAACAATCATGTCGAAAACTAGGAAGACGATGTATTGGGGTGAGCCAGTAGTGGAGACAGCAAGTAATGGAACAGCAGTGACTACCAAAGTCAATACGAATCTACAATCAGAAGAAGTTGATTTTAAATGGGATATTGTGGATTTTCTAACTTCACAAGAATTTGTTCCGGAACTTTCGTCACCTTCTCCTTCTGTTTTACACGTCGATGATTTTAAGAAGAGACAGAAAGAAGAATTGGAGCGATTGTTACAATAACAAAACAAAAAGAAGAAGAACAACCATTTCTCCTTCAACAGTGGGAAGAAGAAGAAGAAGAAGAAGCAAGAACGAAACGCCAGGAAGAAACAGCATCAGCAGCAGAGAAGAAAGAAGACCAAGGACAGAATAGTGAAAATCAAACAGTCACGGTACTTTTAGATATTTGAGCAGAGTTAAGGAGCCTGAAACAAGTGTATCAGACTTCTTTTTCACGACCGAAGAGAAAATGACCTTATCGAGCTAAACAACCCAATCTAACTGTGACTACGTCTGCCATACCACCTTTAGTGATTTCT
The DNA here is from genome assembly GCA_029339505.1 of Unio delphinus. Taxonomy (NCBI): domain Eukaryota; kingdom Metazoa; phylum Mollusca; class Bivalvia; order Unionida; family Unionidae; genus Unio; species Unio delphinus. The sequence continues at coordinate 20,832,931 of JAQISU010000010.1, forward strand.
ACCAAATCATAGACAGGAACCACTAGTCCCGAAGTACGCCTTGGCCGTAGCAAAGGTTTAAGACACCTAAAGATGATTTCGTCCCTTGTCTGAGTTTGTTTTGTTTTAAACAAACAAATGGCCAACGGTCCTTTTCAGGGCCACTCAAATCTTTCGAAAAGAAATGCTATTTCAATTGCCTAATTCAATGAAAACTCAAAAGTACTTTTTTCTTAAACCCATGATGTACGTGTGAGTGAATGAGTGTGTGTGTATGTGTGTATGTTCTTATTCTATAAAATCAAAACCAAGAGACACTTACGTTTTTTCCGTCTGGTGTACTCTGGTACAAATGTTACAATTCAATATTAGAACATAACATAACATAATACCACTTTAAAACGTTCATAGGCTTCTTTTGTTCACTCTTGCTGTTTTTTAAATTTCTTTACTGTCACAGGTTTTCTTTTTCTTCTTCCTCCTCACTTTCGTTTCGTCTTCTTTACTTGTCTTTGTGAACGTGTCGAGTTTCTTCCTTTAGGGGAGGGTACCTCTTCCTCCTTCTCCTGTTCAGAATTCATCTCCCCCTCCTCCTCCTGTTCCTGTTGCTTTTAGGGCAGTTTGGAGACCAATGTCCTTTCTCTTTACAATGATAACAGGTATCTTGACTTTTGTCTCCTCTGGTACCTTTTTTCTCTTCACGATCTGGACATTCTGTAGCCAAGTGTCCTTTCTTCTTACAGATATAGCAAATATCTTGACTTTTATCTCGAAAGAAGGGAGAGTAGTCCGTCGGATTGTCTGAAGAAAACTTTTGAATGACACCACGCAAAGCTCTGATCAGAAGTTCAAATTGTGTAGGCTCTTCCATCGTTCTGGTCAATGTGAGAGTGAAATGAATACTGAAAGGTTAGACACTGACCCTTTATATATATATGCACTGATCGGACATGAATATATAGGGGTTACGGTCTTTAAAATGCAGTCATTTGACTTTATGCAGACAAGATGAAAAGACCGCATCATGATGTCGAGAAAGGAAAAGACAATAAGAGACAAAAACTTGATGTATCGCCTCGCACAGTAGCTGAAGTCTTGGCTCAAATTCATGCCATTGATTTTCAAGATGACATGAGTGAGCCCAACTCCAGGCCCAGAGAAAGCGACGTCCAAGCAAAGTTCACCACCCTTAGTAAACCCTGAAAAGCATTCGAGAGACAAAAAAGCGTTCGTCTCGAAAATTTAGAACAACGGCTTACACGTACGCAGTAAAGTTTAAAGATTTCAAGTCCTATGTACCTTTGGAGAATACAGAAGGGTACATTACCGAGGTGTGGGATTCTGTGCTAACTACACTGAAACAGCAATGTCAAGCTAAAAATGATCTCTTGAGACTTTATCTTCATCACGATATTTGAAGTCTCCTCTTTGTATCGAGTTTAGCAGCCCATCACAATTGACACCTTCCAAAGTCATCGACAAGATTCAACATGTGCAACAATCCAACGACAAGTTTCACATCACCAATGGAAAAGCCACACTGTTCATGACCCAAGTTTCTCTTCAAAAAAGTGTTATTGGTCGACAACCTTCGCGGCGACAAAACAAGCATCGTCTAAATTAACATGTCTCAAGACCAGATGTGTTTAGCCCGTGCCATCGTCGTGGGACAAACGTATGCCAACAAGAACGATACGGTAGAATGGAAAAGAGCCTGGAAAAGTATTCAACAATCGGACCGAGCCAAACAACGAAGTGAAGCAGAACTCCTGTTACAGCAAGCGAGGATATCTAAAGACACCCCTTGCGGCGTTCCAGAAATGCAACAATTACAAAACGTCTTGGCACCACGTTACACCTTGAAAGTACACACTCAAGAAGTGCGTGGTCCTCTTTTGTTTCGAGGCCACGATTTCAAAGACAGAAAATACATTCACTTCTATCATCACGATGAGCATTTTGATACCATTACCAGCATCACTGGATTCCTGGGATAGTTACTACTGTGAAAAATGTGACTATGGTTATAACAATCGAGAACACCACAAGCATTGTGGATTTAAATGTGAGGGAGGTTTGGCCTCTCAACCCTGTCTGGACAAAGGACAAGTACGAGTGCATAGCCTTGTTTGTCAGCGCACTTTTGTCAGTCCTACCTGTTACCAACATTTGAAGATACAAGATACACAGCAGAAAAGTACTTGTCAGAATCTGAGACTGTGCCCTACTTGTGGACAAGGCACACGTACAAATTGTGTCAGGTTTCACTTTTTTGGAGGGAAGAAACGATGTCACATTTGTCACCAAATCGTGGACTTGGAACACGAATGCTTCATTCAAACATAGCAACCCCAACAAGAAGATACCCAGAAGAAAGGGAATTTTATCTATTTTGATTTCTAATGCATGCAAGAGACCGGTATTCATATTACTAATTTCTGCTTGGCTCATAGAGCGTGCGAGCAGTGCATCCAAGAACACATCTTTAGTCATTGCCCTCACGGCAGCAAAATTCCTGGAGGACGTGAAAAAAAATCTTTCGAGGGTCGAGCACGTTGGCAGATTTTGCCCAATGGATCTTAAACCCCATCGACGAAACGTGGAGTCCAGAAGACATCAAACTTTACAGAGATTGTCATCACCATGCCACGGTAATGGCTCACATTTTATCGGGACACGAGGGGCAATTTCTGCTCAGATACTACACGGAACAAAGTACCGAACGTCCTAAAGTGACTTTAAGTGACTTTAAACGGAGCCAAAATCATTTCTATGCAATTAGGACAAGTACAGTTTAAAGATTCATTGAGTTACTTGGCATGCCTTTGAGTTGCATGCTTAAAACGTTTGGAATGACAGAAATGGCTAAAGGTTATTTTCCACACTTTTCAATACCGAAACCAATCAAGATGTCGTTCTACCCCATTTGCTTGAGGCTGACGACTACGACCCCGATAAGATGCGCACCGAACAAGGAGAAGCTTTCCACGCTTGGTACCAGACTCGCGCTCCTGACCCCTTTGACTTTCAAGAAGAAATGTTAAAGTATTGTCGATCTGACGTGGACGTTTTACGACGTTGCCGTGGAAAATTTCGAGAATTGTTCATGGAACATGGAAGGATCGATCCTTTGAAAGAAGCTTGTACTATCATTCCTTAGTGTACCGAAAAGGATTCTTGCTTGTAAATACTCTAGCGGTCATCAATCCTCAAGCGACTAACATTGTAAAAAGTCAATACATGGTCAAAGCCCTACGCTGGCTACATTACTTGTGCGACAAGGAAGATAAATGGATCCAACACGCTCGCAACTGAGGAGGCGAAAAGAACATATTCGTTGGATGGCTAGGACTTAGAAAATCCTCAAATCGTGTACGAGTTTAACGGATGTTTATTTCACAGATGTCCCGTGTGCTACCATCAACGTCACACCAATAATCAGTTTTTACAACGGACCATGGAAGACTTGTACCAGACAACTTGTCAGCGACGTTTGAAGTTAGAACAGCAAGAATACCAGGTGGTGGAAATGTGAGAACACGAGTAGGATCAGCGTTTAAAAATCGATCCCGAGTTTAAACGCATCGTAGAAAGTTACAAGTTAGTGGACCCCCTAAACCCCCAGGATAGTTTGTACAGAGGAAGGACGAATGCCACCTGTTTGCTGTACCAGGCGGACAAGGAGAAGGGAGTAGAAATCAAATATTTGGACGTGTGTACGCTGTATACTTACGTCTGCAAATATTGTCACTTTCCCGTATGGCACCCAGAATTGATGACAGAACACATTGGACAACAGACGCCAGTACAAAGGATTGATCAAGTGCAAAGTCTTGCCTCCCACAGACTTTTACCATCCCGTTTTACCTCACCATTGCCAAGGAAAACTGATGTTTCCTTTGTGTCGAACTTGTGCCGAAACGTGCAACCAAGACCAACCTTCTCAGCACACCCAGGAAGAATGCGCCTTCACAGTAACGTGGGTTAGAGTGGAATTGTTTACAGCTCTGGACCTAGGATACCAACTGTTAGAAGTGTACGAAATTTACCACTTTCCCAAGACACAAGAATACCACAAGGGCGAAGAGACACAGAAAGGTATTTTTGCAGACTACGTGGATGCCTTTTTGAAACTAAAACAAAAAGCTAGCGGCTATCCTTCCTGGTGCCACACTCCCGAAGACCAAAAGATATTCAAAGAAAAATATCGGGAGTAGGAAGGCATCACTTTCGACCACATCGAGAAAAACGAAGGAAGGCGATCGTTTGCCAAGGTGATGTTAAATTGCTTTTGGGGTAAAATGGCACTACGACCGTCTTTACCCAAGACGGAGTATTTGTCCGAACCTTCCTGCTACTTCCAGATGATTCACGACAAAACCAAATACATGAAACACGTGGACGTCATTCGTGATGACTTGATCTTAGTCAATTACGAAGAAGAACTAGACTTTGTAGAAGCCGACAAATTTGGAAATGTTATCATTGCGGCATACGTGACAGCACACGCTCGCTTAAAATTGTACGAAGTGTTAGAACTGTTAGGAGATCGTGTGTTGTATTTAGACAGAGACAGTTGCATATACATGCACCGACCGAACCAGTGTAACCCTGTCATCGAAGGAGATCGTTTAGGAGCCTGGACCGATGAACATCCTGACGACAGGATTGTATCTTTTGCAAGTGTCGGTCCTAAAATGTACGGCTATGAATACCGAGACCCACAAGGAGAAATGCACACCGAATGTAAAGTGAAAGGATTGACTCTCAATTATCGCACCAGTTGAGTGGTGAACTTTAGCGTGCTACAAAAAGCCTTACAGTCTGGACAGGATGAAACTTTTAAATTGACTACGCACGAACTGCACAAGATTGTCCGTTTACCCACACACCAAATTGTCAACCGACCTTTGGAAAAAGTGTATCAAATCGTGTACAAGAAGAGGGTACGACTTCCCAATCACTTCACTTTACCGTATGGTCACGTCGATATTGGGCAGCATATAAACATGGACATTGTCCAAGACCAATAGTTCATTTGTAACTACAACGACCAAGCGACACAAGATGAATCCGTTTAAACAGACATCATTCAAATTTGGAGATTCTCAAGTGGCGCGATGTTATACCTTGCGATTGCAGTGATGCCAGACGTTGTGACCTTAGTGATTCAGCGGGACATCGTGGGAACTTTGCTACGACTACTACCCCTATATCTAGCTTGCAAAGTGATGCTGTGCGTGTCAAACCTGAGAGATGCCAAAGCGGTGCCAAACGTTATCGTGGACTTCTAGGAATTTCACCGTACCTGCATCGAACTGAGGTGAGGAGAGTAGAACATTCTTTCCCTACGAGCTTGCCTGAATACTGTCACTTTAAAGGTCGATTCCAAACCTTCAAGATAAATGGCCAAAATATCTGCCTTGACCAACTCCTAAAGAATTAGCCAGAGCCGGAATTTTCTACTTGGGCGAAGGCGATAAAGTCAAGTGTTTCAGTTGTGGTGTGTCAATTTACGAGTGGGAACAGAAGGATTCCGTTTACCTGGAACATGCTCGATGGTTTCCGAATTGTCAATACCTACCTTTAGTGGGCCTTAGTGATTGAAAGTGACAATACTGTACCATGTCGTTTAAGAATCCAATTTGGCTAGAAGACAAACCTAGACCAGTATATGAACCCTCTATAAAAATAATATTCGAGGACTACCTCACGAATTACAAGAGAAAATTTACAAGGAAGTTTGGCAGGGACTTGCTAAAGAAAAATCTCAATCGGTGACTGTAAAACGTTTGTGTCGTGAAATTCACCAGAGGAAAGTGACAAAAATCAACCAACGTGTCAGATTTCTCTGGATCAATGGTGTCTTTTTCTACAGTTTCCAATTTCGTCCGTTTACATCTGAAGATTTTTTGATCATTCTTAACCGTTACACTGAATGGCACTGGCCCGAAATTACACACTATGTTAATCACTTTCGCTTTTGGAGAAGATTTTAAATAATTCTGTGCAGAATATACAATATGGTCTTCGACGAGAAAAAGAAGCATAAAATAGAACTACCATGCCACCTTTATCACTTGTGATAAAACAGATTCCGTGGAAGGATATCAATGAGAAAATTCAAACGGTGGAGGATTACGAACACTTAATACGACAACTGTGTCCCATCAATTGGGGTCGATGTGTAGTGTGTGTTTTAGTGACTTGCTTTCTGGGATTTCGTTTACCTGTAGATTCCTTGTGGACACTTTATGAGCAATACCTACAAAGACAGTATGGGGACTCCTTTAAATGTCCACAAGAGACTCATTCTGTTGAAAGCCTTATGCGTTCATCTGCATACGTGTCGACCTCTACAGGAAAAAAAGATTCGTCAACTTTTACGTACGGAAGAGATGTACGACGATGAGTGTGTAGAATATGATTTACACCCTCATTGGACAGATGTACGTGACTGGAAAACTTGGGGTTTTGAGGCTTGGACAAAACAAGCATCCCATTATGACCAAGCGTTGTAATCGTAAAATTCATCGTCGAGTGAAAAAAGTCAGTTTTAAACCTGTGTTCGCGACAGTGCCAGAAGAAGAAAAAGAATCTGTCATCCAGCACAATCACTCTTGTCATGACAGGACTGTCATGGACATTCCCCAAAAAAAACATTCCGAGAGGACACCGATGTGACTGTACCCAATGTAGAGACTATAAGAATATTACACACTACCTCTAGGACACCTTGGTTACCAAAACGATGTTGTACAGAGTATTGTTTATATGCCACTTTGATCGTGACCATGTGTATTTTATTCCTGTACTTATCCATTTGGCTTTTATATATTTTTGTCTTTCATGTTGTTCCAATTTAAACATGAATTGACATAAACGTGTCTTAAAAAAGTATAAAACCTCTTGTCTTGTCTGTTTTTTTGTGTCAATAGTGTCATACCCTACACTACTATGGCTACCTCTGCTATTTCTACTTCTTCCTCCTCGACATTCAAAGTCATTGACGACCACTTAGAGCATGCTAGTTGGGAGGCATTGTATCTTCGTCATCCTTTTAACATGTTAATTGCTGGATTGAGCGATTCGGGCAAAACTGAATTTGTCAAACGTTTGATCGAACATAAACATCATTTGATCGATCGCTCACCTCAACGCATCGTGTGGTGTTACAAAGAGTGGCAATCGGCATACAGCCTCTTGCAAGAAAGTCAAGGTGATTCCATTGTGTTTGTGGAGGGCATTCCTAGAGAAGACGATGGGATCGTGTCTGACCATAGTCAAACTCATTAGGTCATTTTTGACGACATGTTAGGAGAAGACTAAGAAGAAATAAAACTGTGGTTAACGCGTAAAGGCCATCATCGTAATGCCAGTGTCATTTACATTACACAAAATTTATTTCAACAAAGTAAAACCATCGTACCATTAGTCTCAATGCTCATTACGTGGTCTTGTTTAAAAGTCCTCGAGATAAATCACAAGTGCAAGTCTTAGCCAAACAGTTAGGAACACCTTGGTTGACTCATGCGTACGATGATGCCACTCAAATGCCACACGCCTATTTATTCGTGGATATAAACCCACCCACCCCCGATTCTTTGCGATTTCGTACCGATTTGTTTCACGACTGGTGTCAAGATGGAGGACCTGTCGTATACACGTCCTCGTCGTCGACATAACAGCAACAACAACTAAAAAATCTATAAAAACCTCGGTCACTTTGACCTTGTCTCATACATCGTTAACATGACGTCCCTTCTGTCTCATCTTTACATCAAATTGATTCAAGCCTTGTACGGTATCAGTCGCGAAAAAAATCCACAAATACGTGTTGACATTTTAGAAGCCAGTCTCAAAGAAGTCTTACGATGGTTTACGGTGACAGCACGTCCATTAATGCAATGCATCATTCACATTCCACATCGAACCAAACACATTTTTGACAGAAACAAAGTAGCCTTGACGCAACTGGCTGATCCTCGCGTCGACATTCAAACCAAAAAGGAAATCATTGTGAAACCTGGAGGTTGCGGTTCTCTAGTAGGTGTCATCATTCGTTCCTTTTTAAAATGGGATCCCAGTGCTCCCAAAGATCACCCTAAGAAAAAAGCGAAACTAACCCCCAAGAAAAAGAACAATGGTATCAAGACCAAAGCACAGAAAAAGAAAAGTCCACATAAAAGACCTATCACCGCAAAAGAGGCACTTCGGCCAGGTCGCAAACTTACATTCGTAAACCACGACCTGCAGCACCAGTGACCGAGTTTCCAGTAGCCTCATTGTCTTCCACTTCTCCGTTGCTGCTGATGATAGCCAAATCCAATTTGACACCCGTTCTTCCTAATTTGATGAAACATTGGAAATCTGCGTCTCCCAAAACGTCTCCTCAACCGGTAACACCCTCTTCCACATTAGCGGCAGTAGCAGCTGCTCACAAAGTACTTACCCCCAAAGTCAAAGTCCAAGAAAGATCTGGCGTGTTATAGAGTTTACTGGATTTGTCCCAACAAGAACTGTCTCGATTTATTCCATTGCGAACCCCTTCATGACGTATTTTAGTTGTCATGAAGTTGATACGACGATAATCAGTTGCGTCATATTGCAGTATAAAAATGACTTGAGGGCAACGACGTGAATCAGTATTTTCTGTGCCACTTCTGAACACCAAATGATGTCTCCTCAAAAACGTGCACAACACAACCATCGCCGTTCTGCTGTACAAAAAGGGAAAGGAAAAAGACAATATCTTCATCCTACAAAACGCATAGCCAAACATCGACGTCATCCCCTAAAACGACACAGTCATCCAAAGAAAAGGAGAAGTCACCAAAGTGGAGACATATTATTTGCACTTAAAGGTGCAAACAAACTAGCCAAATCAGCTGAGAACCGAACTGGTGTCTTTAGCGATTCTTTTCATGATTTAGGGAAACACGTCGTTACCTTTTTCACGAAGCGCTAGAAAAGAATGTAAATGAGTGTGTTACCAAGTCGTTGACGTCCGTGACGTTGTTCTCTAACGAACAAGCAAATATGTCACCTCGCAGAAAACATATTTGTTTTCCTCGTTTAGCCAAAAACAGCGACATGTTGTTCGTCCTGTCATAAGTCTCTCCGACCATGCCAAAACAAATCATTAAAACGTCCTCCGAAGATGTCATCGATACCGTGTGCGAATGTTGTTTGAATGTCTTGAAAAGCACGATACCTTTGACTCCACACCAGAAAAAAAATGCTTAGCCAAACACCGACACGTTCCTCGTCAAATGGTCCAAAAGAAAATACCCGTCCGTCAAAAGAAAATGATGCTGGTGCAACGCGGAGGATTTTTACCCTTTCTTGCTCCTTTGTTGACAGGCTTAATACCAGGTTTGATACAATTTGTGACACAAGGAATGACACAAGGGATGGGTAGAAATATGTATGGTCCTTCCAGAAGAAAAAAAGTGGCAAATGGAAAACAACGATCTCAGATGTAACCTTTGGAAGCCCATCGAAGCAATAACACTGACTTTGGTCCCTTACAAACGATGGATGGAATACCATCGTTGGCAAGACCAACGAACCACCATTTATCACCCAATCCTCATTTGACCGAAATGTCCAAATTACAACACCAATTACAATCCTTGATGCATCGAAAAAATTTGTCCCAAAACCGAAAAATCGCAAAAGTAAGGTCATCTCTTAAAGCGACTGCAACTCTTTCATCGGAAAGCTGTGGAACAAACAGCTCTACCCACTCTGACCGATTTTAAGGCTCTAATGAATAGTCCGTCGCCATCACTATCTACAGCGGACAAGACAGACGTAACCCCACAATTAGCCAATGATGAAGAGACCCATGATATCTTTCAAACACCCACTACCACTCCCATTTCGAGTAAGATTACAGCTTCCTTGTTAACCCCTTCCCCCACTCCCCAACAAGAAGAACTCAAAACTTGGGTTGAAAAGATGATGGCCACTCCTCCTTCGACAGAAATAAAAAAGAAAGAAAGGAAACCAGAAGTAAGAAAATAAAAGAAGACCAAAGCTATCCCATTACCTCCACCACCACCACCAAGGCTATCGACGTTTACTCCTGTGGCACATCGGACACGTAACACCGTTTCCAAACAACTCCCATTTCGCCCGACCCAAAGCAGTATCATCGAAGAGTGGGTACCTTATTAACAAAACCATGGAGAAGGTGTTAGCCAGCATTTACTACCATCCAGCCCACTCTGCAGGTTACTGAGGCGTTCAGAAATTCTATCGTTCTACTAAAACTTGCCTGAAAGAGCTCCGTTTACCTGAAGTATAACGATGGTTACAAGAACAATCTACGTACACTTTACAAAAACCCATTCGACGAGAATTTCACAGAAGTCGCACTCAAGTGGAAGGCATCGATCATCAATGCCAAGCCGATTTAGCCGATGTCTCTCATTTAGCCACCTACTATTGTGGCTACAAACATTTGTTTTGTGTCATCGACGTCTTTTCTAAATTTGCCTGGGTCGTATTATTGACATCCAAATCGAGCGGAGCGTTAGTACGAGCCTTGCAACTGGTGTTGAAACAAAGTGGTCGTCCCCCTCTTCGATGGCAAACCGACAAAGGCAACGAATTTCTGAACCAAGCTTTCCAAAGAGAATTAAAAAAACGTGACATTCATTTTTTCACCACCGAAAATCCTGAAACCAAAGGCAGCTTCGTGGAACGTTTTCAACGTACCTTGAAAGAAAGCATGTGGAAATATTTAACGCATCAACACACTCTCAAGTACATCGACGTCTTACCGCACTTAGTCCAAGCCTACAACCAATCTTACCATAGAAGCATTGGACGTGCACTACAAGATGTGACAACCGAGAACGAAGTGACTGTTTTTGAGCATCAGTTTGGTACGTCCCGAACGATGGCTGTCCCCAAAAGAGGTGGAGTGTTAACCACTGCAGATTGGGTTCGCATTGGCAGAACTATGCGCACTTTTGACAAAGGTTACTTACCTAACTGGATCACCGAATTATTTAGTGTTACTGGATGAGTGCGTGATCGTCATCCTACCGTTTATAAATTGGAAGATATGAACAGAGAAGTATTAAAAGGAATGTTTTACTTGCCTGAGTTAAAACGTGTCGCCAAAAAAGACGACGACGTGTACGAAATTGAAAGCATTCTCGAACGAAGAACCCTTAAAGTAGGAAAACGTCGTGTGAAAGAAGTCAAAGTACGTTGGAAAGGATATCCTCTAAGTTTTGATTCTTGGATTGACACTTCGCAAATTATCGACTATAAACAGAAGTTACCATCATGTCCATCAATACAGCTTCAGCTACCACAGTGACTGCCCCTTCATCCAGTTTTTCTCTGCAAGATTTACAAAAGCAACCCTTCTGGGTGTGGTGTGGAGATCGTGTATCTAAAACTCAAATCCTCTTTTTCTGTCAAATCTTTGTGGTGTATTGTGTCATCGGTGCAGCCAATGCTAATTTGAGTTTGCAACAAGGAGACAAACAATTGTGGACCACTTTACTCAGCAGCTGCAGCGGTTATATTCTTCCCAATCCTTCCCTGAAATATTCTTACAACGGGAACAACAGTAACAATATTGGGAGCCTTGCGCCCAACGTCAGTCATTCTCCTAACAGTCACCCCACCAATCACAATCCTCTTTTAGACACTCCTTTAACCTTGACTGACTCCTCGGAGAGAAGAACGTTGGAATTATGAACAACAATATTAACCAATTTTACTTAACGTTACCCAGTGACAATTCCATGGACAGAGGACAAAATTATGGCCATTACCTTTTGTCCTTAATTGTATGATATTTTGTGTGGGAACTACAGGATGGTCAAGAGAAAAGAAATACCAGCCATGACCAGTGACTTGGATTTTGCGAAATATTTTCGATTCCCTGTAGAAATGAACCAAGGATTAAACTTGATATTTTTGTACTCCGATGTGGTGGAGTACAACGTGGTAGGACACACCTCTATACCGTTACTGCGTGTCATTCCTTTCAAAATGGATTCTGCCGCAACCGCTGACGAGCAAGGTGGAAATACCTTTCATGTTCACCGCGAATTTGTGCATCGCCATTTTATTCCCGTCAGTAAGTCGTATTTTGACAGTGTCAACATTACTATAAAATGAGATCTAGGACAAAATATTCCATTAACCAAAGGGAAAGTCACAGTGAAACTCCATTTTCAAAAACGATTCTCGAACCACTGAAACGTTATGTATCCTGTGTACCGAGGAGTTGCTCAACAACGAGGACATGGTTTAGGAGATATGTTTAAACAGCCTTTCGTTCCGTGGTCCCTGTTTTGAAACCGATGGTGACACGAGGATTGCACGCCTCAAAAGATGCCGCATAGACTCACGGCATAGAGTTTCTTCAAATTGTCCTCATTGACAAACAAAACCCCAAAGAAGCTTTCTTGAGAGCAGGCAAAAATGTCTTGCTTCAAACGGGTAAACAGATTTTGGGCCAACGAGAAATTCCTATAAATGCCGTGAACGGTACCGAGTCTGGCATTCCTACTTCCCTGAGGACACAGCAAGGACAAGGCAGAAAGCGACGACGAAGACACCCTTCCAAAAGTCTCCATAGCTCCATAGCTCTAAATTTAGAAAGACTGAGAAAAAAGAACCATTCGAGAATTAGACATTTTTGATTATTAAAAGCAAATCATAGAGACTGAGAATCTTATGCCTGTTCCAAGTCGGAACTGGATCTCTTTGCCATCCCACCCACTATAATGACCACGCAAGAAGCCCAATGGCTTGAATTTCATCCCGTCTCCTCTTTGGCAGATTCAGCTTCCATCGAGTTTGAAATCAAAGGGAATCCCGAAGATTACATCGATATGAGCAGCATTTACTTGTATTTGTAAGTGAAAGTGATCAAAAAGGACAACTCCGTTCCGGCAGCCGAAATCCGAGTAGCTCCTGTTAACAATTTCATGCATTCCTTGTTGAGCGATGTGGATTGTACATGAATGACAAACCGGTCAGCAGTAGCATAGATACTTACCCTGATCGAGTGTACCTCGATAATGTCTTGACGTACGGAAAAGAAGCCAAGAACACTCATTTAGATGCTTGCGTGGTATGGAAACCTGACACAGCAGTCGAGGATAAGTTTAACGACACAGAATTGAAAGAAGATGACGATCCTCACAATGAGGGTTTTAACGACCGTCGAAAGAAAATTCAGCGAGGACGTAGTTTAGAAATGTTCGATCGTTTGCATTTGGACATGTGGTTTCAAGAGAAGTATTTGCTGAACGGAGTAGATATTCGCTTGAGACTGAATCGTAGCAGTACTGTTTTCTATTTGATGGCCAAACTGAACGAAGCTTACGTCAATCTGCATCGTATAAGACAAAGTCTGATGCCAAAGCCTAAAGAGATAGAGAATGTTAGAATGTTGCAAGTGACGGAAGACCTCATTGAAGAACTTTTCAGAGAGGAAAATCAAAGAGCAAAAGAAGAAGGGACTGAAAAGTATAGACTTCAGAACTGCAGAGAGAGCAGAGAGAACAGCAGCAGCAGCAACAGGAACAACAGCAGCAGGAATCAGATAGAAGTTTTGTCAACTGTCGTGTGGACACGAAAGAGTTCTCCTCTTTTCGAAGAAGGAGAGCCTATGATGTTGCCGGACGAGGACGCAATCTAAGACGATAAAAGATTGCCATCACTCCTCGTGCACACAAAAAAAACCAGCCCTTTTCAGGGTTACCCAATATTCTCGAAAAGATCTAATATTTTAATTTTTTAATGGTATGTAAGGAAGTTCGAAACAAATAGAAGTGAGTCTATAATCACATTCTTCGTTTACCTTTGCTTGAAGTGCGTCTAGAAGCACAACGTATATATTTTCCAGTAACTTGTTCAATTTATAATTCATGTTATTAAAGTAAAAAGTGAGCGAGTGTTTCTTAAGTCCGCGTGTTTTTGGTGATGATAGGGATAATGTAAGTTTTTGATCATAGGGAAATTTTCCTTCACGTTCGCGCTTGTCCCATATATGGAGAAGCACTGTTCAGTCTGGGTACCTATCGTTGGCCCATCAACCCAAAGAAGATGAATAAACTACAAAAGTTGATAGAATTTTAGATGCACCTAGATAATGCCAGACGTCTCTTGGAGGAACTGACGAACAGGCTAAGATTAAAGAAGAGGAGGAGGAGGACATGAAAAGTTCAATCCTATCTCACCTCATGATGCTTAAAGTCTGTCAGGTGAAAAATGAGGTGAGGACAGAAGCAAAACCAGTATGACAGCCACAGCCACAGTCACAGTCACAGCCACAGCCTCAGCCACAGCCACAGGCTCAGCCGCAACAACCACAACTTCATCCACGGTTGCGGTATAGAGGAAGACATGAAGAGGCTTTCACTATCCCTGAAACGGAAGATTAGGATAGTGAAGCCACTCAAGCTTCCTATGCACTCCCAATAACAACAATTAATTGGGAGAATGATTGGAGCCGACATTGTGTGTGCGGAGCTAGTCCAGGGAGATGTCAGCATTAGCATGGTGCATTTTGAAGTTTTAAAAACAGCCCTTCTCAGGGCTAACCAAATGTCTATAAAAGAGATGTTCCAATTGCCAATTGGTATGAGAGAGGAGTAGTGTGATTATTAACACTGACTCTTTTTGGATGGTAGATTGTGTGATATTGGAAAGTAAATTATGTGGGTTGTTTTGGCTGCTTCCCCGTGTGTGTGAATGGTAGATGGTGTGATATTGGATAGTAAATTATGTGGATTATTTGTGTGTTTTCCCGTGTGTGCATAGTAAATTGTGTGATATTGGAGAGTAAATTATTTGTTTTGTTTTGGCTGCTTCCCCGTGTGTGGATAGTAAATTGTGTGACATTTGATAGTAAATTATGTGGTTTGTTTTGGCTGCTTCCCCGTGTGTGGATGGTAGATTGTGTGATATTGGACAGTAAATTATGTGGAGTGTTTGGCTGCTTTTCCGTGTGTGGATGATATATTGTGTGTCATATTTGATACTAAATTATATGGTTTGTTTTGGGTGCTTCTCCGTGTGTGGATAGTAAATTGTATGTTTTGTGAATAGTATATAATATGAAAAATAAGTGTAAGGGGTGTTTTCCTTCATGTCCGTGCTTGAGATATATAAACTCAATCGCCCATCATTCGAGCCATTCAACTTTGAACACATCAAGATGTCTATCAACTTGCTCAACCAACTCCGACACAGATGGTTTTGGATAATTGATGCAGAATATGTGGTGGAAAGGCTTGAGAAAGATTTTCGGTGTAGCCTGGACTTTGTAGCCAATTTGAAATTAGCGAGAGATCTATTAGAAGGTATGATATAGGAGGAAGCCAAGAAATTAAGAAGACTTATTACAACAAAATATGTAAGAGTAGGGAGCTTGAAGGAGGCACTTGATAATGTCATAAAAGTCAGGTGCTTTCTAGAAGAAACATTAAATTTGATAGAGTGGGCATATGTGAAGCGGGGAATAGACCGGCTAAAGAAAGCGGAAGCAAAATGATGAGAAAAATGATGAAAGAAGAGGTGATCAAGATTAAAGATAACTGGACAAAAGAGAGAAATGAACAAGACAACAAAAAGAAGAAGGAGGACTTTGTTCAACTAAATCAGAGATGGATCAAAGTTCAGGAAACCAGCTCGCATGGCACAATTAATTACATGAAATGAAGTGGAATGCCTTACTTATCAGCTCGCATGGCACCATTGATTAAATGAAATGAATTGGAATGCTCTACTTACCAGCTCGCATGGCACCATTGATTAAATGAAATGAATTGGAATGCTCTACTTACCATGCCAGTGTACTAGTGTAAGCACTATGCAGACTAGTATTTGATGATCGAATATATCTAAAAGTTTCCAATAATTGACCTCATCAATTGCCTTTCTAACGACTAAAAGACATACGAATGGGGAAAAAATGTAAAAAATTACAGTTGACAGTTTCTTTGGAGGCTACATATCAGAAATGTTGATACCACATCTTTGTAGTACTATATATCCTACATCAATGTCATGGAAGTAATATGTCTATCATAATGTTTCTCTCCAATTTTAATTTTTAATAGGGCGATAACTGAAGTTTTCTAAAATTATCTGGTGCAAGTGCATGCACAAACACACAATGTAATTAACACACAATGAAATTAACACACAATGAAATTAATATATTACAATTACTAGAAGTATGTTATCTGAAAATTGTAAATGTTCAACATAAAAGTAACCTAGGAACTTTATCCCCTAATGTTTTAGCTACGGGACGCTTGATCTTATACAATAAATAATAGTTCCGTACAACTAGAAGACGACTAGCTTACTGACGAGCGAAAACCTCATTAGAATTGTTAATAACACTATTAAGTAAGGATGTTTATAACACAATTAAGTATGGATGTTTATAACACAATTAAGGAAGGATGTTTATAACACTATTAAGTAAGGAAGTTTATAACACAATTAAGTAAGGATGTTTATAACACTACTAAGTAAGGATGTTTATAACACTATTAAGTAAGGATGTTTATAAAACTATTTAGTAAGGATGTTTATAACACTATAAAGTAAGGATGTTTATAACACAATTAAGTAAGGACGTTTATAAAACTATCAAGTAAGGATGTTTATAACACTATTAAATAAGGAAGTTTATAACACTATTATGAACGGATGTTTATTAAACTATCAAGAAAGGATGTTAATAACACTATTAGGTAAGGCTGTTAATAACACTATTAAGTAAGGATGTTTATAAAATTATTAAGTAAGGATGTTTATAACACTAATAAGTAAGGATGTTTATAACACTATTAAGTAAAGATTTTTATAACACTATTAAGTAAGGATGTTAATAACACTATTAAGTAAGGATATTGATAACACTATTAAGTAAGGATGTTTATAAAACTATTAAGTAAGGATGTTTTTATAACACTATTAAGGAAGGATGTTTAAAACACTATTAAGTAAGGATGTTTATAACACTATTAAGTAAAGATTTTTATAACACTATTAAGTAAGGATGTTAATAACACTATTAAGTAAGGATATTGATAACACTATTAAGTAAGGATGTTTATAAAACTATTAAGTAAGGATGTTTTTATAAAACTATCAAGTAAGGATGTTTATAAAACTATTAAGTAAAGATGTTTATAACACTATTAAGTAAGGATATTGATAACACTATTAAGTAAGGATGTTTATAAAACTATTAAGTAAGGATGTTTATAAAACTATTAAGTAAGGATGTTAATAACACTATAAAGTAAGGATGTTTATAACACAATTAAGTAAGGATGTTTATAACACTATTAAGTAAGGATGTTTATAATACTATTAAGGAAGGATGTTTATAACACTATTAAGTAAGGATGTTTATAACACTATTAAGTAAGGAAGTTTATAACACTATTAAGTAAAGATATTGATAACACTACTAAGTAAGGATATTGATAACACTATTAAGTAAGGATGTTTATAAAACTATTAAGTAAGGATGTTTATAAAACTATCAAGTAAAGATGTTTATAACACTATTAAGGAAGGATGTTTATAACACTATTAAGTAAGGATGTTTATAACACTATTAAGTAAAGATTTTTATAACACTATTAGGTAAGGATGTCAATAACACTATTAGGTAAGGATGTTTTTATAACAATATTATGTAAGGATGTTTTTATAACAATATTAAGTAAGGATGTTTTTATAACAATATTATGTAAGGATGTTTATAAAACTATTAAGTAAGGATGTTTATAACACTATAAAGTAAGGATGTTTATAACACAATTAAGTAAGGATGTTTATAACACTATTAAGTAAGGATGTTTATAATACTATTAAGGAAGGATGTTTATAACACTATTAAGTAAGGATGTTTATAACACTATTAAGTAAGGAAGTTTATAACACTATTAAGTAAAGATATTGATAACACTACTAAGTAAGGATATTGATAACACTATTAAGTAAGGATGTTTATAAAACTATTAAGTAAGGATGTTTATAAAACTATCAAGTAAGGATGTTTATAACACTATTAAGGAAGGATGTTTATAACACTATTAAGTAAGGATGTTTATAACACTATTAAGTAAAGATTTTTATAACACTATTAGGTAAGGATGTCAATAACACTATTAGGTAAGGATGTTTTTATAACAATATTATGTAAGGATGTTTTTATAACAATATTAAGTAAGGATGTTTATAAAACTATTAAGTAAGGATGTTTATAAAACTATTAAGTAAGGATGTTTATAACACTATAAAGTAAGGATGTTTATAACACAATTAAGTAAGGATGTTTATAACACTATTAAGTAAGGATGTTTATAATACTATTAAGGAAGGATGTTTATAACACTATTAAGTAAGGATGTTTATAACACTATTAAGTAAGGAAGTTTATAACACTATTAAGTAAAGATATTGATAACACTACTAAGTAAGGATATTGATAACACTATTAAGTAAGGATGTTTATAAAACTATTAAGTAAGGATGTTTATAAAACTATCAAGTAAGGATGTTTATAACACTATTAAGGAAGGATGTTTATAACACTATTAAGTAAGGATGTTTATAACACTATTAAGTAAAGATTTTTATAACACTATTAGGTAAGGATGTCAATAACACTATTAGGTAAGGCTGTTAATAACACTATTAAGTAAGGATGTTTATAAAACTATCAAGTAAGGATGTTTTAATAACACTATTAAGGAAGGATGTTTATAACACTATTAAGTAAGGATATTTAAAACACTATTAAGTAAGGATGTTTATAAAACTATTAGTAAGGATGTTTATTAAACTATCAAGTAAGGATGTTTTCATAACAATATTAAGTAAGGATGTTTATAATACTATTAAGTAAGGATATTCATAACACTATTAAGTAAGGATGTTTATAACACAATTAAGTAACGATGCTTATAATACTATTAAGTAACGATATTTATAACACAATTAAGGAAGGATGTTTATAACACTACTAAATACGGATGTTTATAACACTATTATCTAAGGATGTTAATAACACTATTAAGTACGGATGTTTAAAACACTATTCAGTAGGGATGTTAATAACACTATTATCTAAGGATGTTAATAACACTATTAAGTACGGATGTTTAAAACACTATTAAGTAGGGATGTTAATAACACTATTAAGTAAGGATGTTTATAACAATATTATGTAAGGATGTTTATAACACTACTAAGGAAGGATGTTAATAACACTATTATGTAAGGATGTTTAAAAAACTATTAAGGAAGGATGTTTATAACACTACTAAGGAAGGATGTTAATAACACTATTATGTAAGGATGTTTATAACACTATTATCTAAGGATGTTAATAACACTATTAAGTACGGATGTTTAAAACACTATTAAGTAAGGATGTTTATAACACTATTATCTAAGGATGTTAATAACACTATTAAGTACGGATGTTTAAAACACTATTCAGTAGGGATGTTAATAACACTATTATCTAAGGATGTTAATAACACTATTAAGTACGGATGTTTAAAACACTATTAAGTAGGGATGTTAATAACACTATTAAGTAAGGATGTTTATAACAATATTATGTAAGGATGTTTATAACACTACTAAGGAAGGATGTTAATAACACTATTATGTAAGGATGTTTAAAACACTATTAAGGAAGGATGTTTATAACACTACTAAGGAAGGATGTTAATAACACTATTATGTAAGGATGTTTATAACACTATTATCTAAGGATGTTAATAACACTATTAAGTACGGATGTTTAAAACACTATTAAGTAAGGATGTTTATAACACTATTATCTAAGGATGTTAATAACACTATTAAGTACGGATGTCTAAAACACCATTAAGTAAGGATGTTTATAACAATATTATGTAAGGATGTTTATAACACTACTAAGGAAGGATGTTAATAACACTATTATGTAAGGATGTTAATAACACTATTAAGTACGGATGTTTAAAACACTATTAAGTAGGGATGTTAATAACACTATTAAGTAAGGATGTTAATAACACTATTAAGTAAGGATGTTTATAACACTACAAAGGAAGGATGTTAATAACACTATTATGTAAGGATGTTAATAACACAATTAAGTAAGGATGTTTATAACAATATTATGTAAGGATGTTTATAACACTACTAAGGAAGGATGTTAATAACACTATTATGTAAGGATGTTTATAACACTAATATCTAAGGATGTTAATAACACTATTAAGTACGGATGTTTAAAACACTATTAAGTAAGGATGTTTATAACACTATTATCTAAGGATGTTAATAACACTATTAAGTACGGATGTTTAAAACACTATTAAGTAAGGATGTTTATAACAATATTATGTAAGGATGTTTATAACACTACTAAGGAAGGATGTTAATAACACTATTATGTAAGGATGTTAATAACACTATTAAGTACGGATGTTTAAAACACTATTAAGTAGGGATGTTAATAACACTATTAAGTAAGGATGTTAATAACACTATTAAGTAAGGATGTTTATAACACTACTAAGGAAGGATGTTAATAACACTATTATGTAAGGATGTTAATAACACAATTAAGTAAGGATGTTTATAACAATATTATGTAAGGATGTTTATAACACTATTAAGTAAGGATGTTAATAACACTATTATGTAAGGATGTTAATAACACTATTATGTAAGGATGTTAATAACACTATTAAGTAAGGATGTTTATAACAATATTATGTAAGGATGTTTATAACACTATTAAGTAAGGATGTTCATAACACTATTATGTAAGGATGTTTATAACACTATTAAGTAAGGATGTTAATAACACTATTAAGTAAGAATGTTAATAATACTATTATGTAAGGATGTTAATAACACTATTATGAAAGGATGTTTATAACACTATTATGTAAGGATGTTAATAACACTATTAAGTAAGGATGTTTATAACACTATTAAGTAAGGATGTTAATAACACTATTATGTAAGGATGTTAATAACACTATTATGTAAGGATGTTTATAACACTATTAAGTAAGGATGTTTATAACACTATTAAGTAAGGATGTTAATAACACTATTATGTAAGGATGTTAATAACACTATTATGTAAGGATGTTAATAACACTATTAAGTAAGGATGTTTATAACAATATTATGTAAGGATTTTTATAGCACTACTAAGGAAGGATGTTAATAACACTATTATGTAAGGATGTTAATAACACTATTAAGTACGGATGTTTAAAACACTATTAAGTAGGGATGTTAATAACACTATTAAGGAAGGATGTTTATAACAATATTATGTAAGGATGTTTATAACACTACTAAGGAAGGATGTTAATAACACTATTATGTAAGGATGTTAATGACACTATTAAGTACGTATGTTTAAAACACTATTAAGTAGGGATGTTAATAACACTATTAAGTAAGGATGTTAATAACACTATTAAGTAAGGATGTTTATAACAATATTATGTAAGGATGTTTATAACACTACTAAGGAAGGATGTTAATAACACTATTATGTAAGGATGTTTAAAACACTATTAAGGAAGGATGTTAATAACACTATTATGTAAGGATGTTTAAAACACTATTAAGGATGGATGTTAATAACATTATTATGTAAGGATGTTAATAACAATATTATGTAAGGATGTTTATAACACTACTAAGGAAGGATGTTAATAACACTATTATGTAAGGATGTTTAAAACACTACTAAGGAAGGATGTTAATAACACTATTATGTAAGGATGTTTAAAACACTATTAAGTAAGGATGTTTATAACAATATTAAGTAAGGATGTTTATATCACTATTAAGGAAGGATGTTTATAACACTATTAAGTAAAGATTTTTATAACACTATTAAGTAAGGATGTTAATAACACTATTAAGTAAGGATATTGATAAAACTATCAAGTAAGGATGTTTTTATAACACTATTAAGGAAGGATGTTTATAACACTATTAAGTAAGGATGTTTATAAAACTATCAAGTAAGGATGTTTTTATAACACTATTAAGGAAGGATGTTTATAACACTATTAAGTAAGGATGTTTATAACACTATTAAGTAAGGATGTTTATAACACTATTAAGTAAAGATATTGATAACACTACTAAGTAAGGATATTGATAACACTATTAAGTAAGGATGTTTATAAAACTATCAAGTAAGGATGTTTATAACACAATTAAGGAAGGATGTTTATAACACTATTAAGTAAGGATGTTTATAACACTATTAAGTAAAGATTTTTATAACACTATTAGGTAAGGATGTTAATAACATTATTAGGTAAGGCTGTTAATAACACTATTAAGTAAGGATGTTTATAAAACTATCAAGTAAGGATGTTTTTATAACACTATTAAGGAAGGATGTTTATAACACTATTAAGTAAGGATATTTAAAACACTATTAAGTAAGGATGTTTATAAAACTATTAGTAAGGATGTTTATAAAACTATCAAGTAAGGATGTTTTCACAACAATATTAAGTAAGGATGTTTATAATACTATTAAGTAAGGATATTCATAACACTATTAAGCAAGGATGTTTATAACACAATTAAGTAACGATGCTTATAATACTATTAAGTAACGATATTTATAACACAATTAAGGAAGGATGTTTATAACACTACTAAATACGGATGTTTATAACACTATTATCTAAGGATGTTAATAACACTATTAAGTACGGATGTTTAAAACACTGTTCAGTAGGGATGTTAATAACACTATTATCTAAGGATGTTAATAACACTATTAAGTACGGATGTTTAAAACACTATTAAGTAGGGATGTTAATAACACTATTAAGTAAGGATGTTTATAACAATATTATGTAAGGATGTTTATAACACTACTAAGGAAGGATGTTAATAACACTATTATGTAAGGATGTTTAAAACACTATTAAGGAAGGATGTTTATAACACTACTAAGGAAGGATGTTAATAACACTATTATGTAAGGATGTTTATAACACTATTATCTAAGGATGTTAATAACACTATTAAGTACGGATGTTTAAAACACTATTAAGTAAGGATGTTTATAACACTATTATCTAAGGATGTTAATAACACTATTAAGTACGGATGTTTAAAACACTATTAAGTAAGGATGTTTATAACAATATTATGTAAGGATGTTTATAACACTACTAAGGAAGGATGTTAATAACACTATTATGTAAGGATGTTAATAACACTATTAAGTACGGATGTTTAAAACACTATTAAGTAGGGATGTTAATAACACTATTAAGTAAGGATGTTAATAACACTATTAAGTAAGGATGTTTATAACACTACTAAGGAAGGATGTTAATAACACTATTATGTAAGGATGTTAATAACGCAATTAAGTAAGGATGTTTATAACAATATTATGTAAGGATGTTTATAACACTACTAAGGAAGGATGTTAATAACACTATTATGTAAGGATGTTTATAACACTATTATCTAAGGATGTTAATAACACTATTAAGTACGGATGTTTAAAACACTATTAAGTAAGGATGTTTATAACACTATTATCTAAGGATGTTAATAACACTATTAAGTACGGATGTTTAAAACACTATTAAGTAAGGATGTTTATAACAATATTATGTAAAGATGTTTATAACACTACTAAGGAAGGATGTTAATAACACTATTATGTAAGGATGTTAATAACACTATTAAGTACGGATGTTTAAAACACTATTAAGTAGGGATGTTAATAACACTATTAAGTAAGGATGTTAATAACACTATTAAGTAAGGATGTTTATAACACTACTAAGGAAGGATGTTAATAACACTATTATGGAAGGATGTTAATAACACAATTAAGTAAGGATGTTTATAACAATATTATGTAAGGATGTTTATAACACTACTAAGGAAGTATGTTAATAACACTATTATGTAAGGCTGTTTAAAACACTAGTAAGGAAGGATGTTAATAACACTATTATGTAAGGATGTTAATAACACTATTGAGTAAGGATGTTTATAACAATATTATGTAAGGATGTTTATAACACTATTAAGTAAGGATGTTAATAACACTATTATGTAAGGATGTTAATAACACTATTATGTAAGGATGTTAATAACACTATTATGTAAGGATGTTAATAACACTATTAAGTAAGGATGTTTATAACAATATTATGTAAGGATGTTTATAACACTATTAAGTGAGGATGTTCATAACACTATTATGTAAGGATGTTTATAACACTATTAAGTAAGGATGTTAATAACACTATTAAGTAAGGATGTTAATAATACTATTATGTAAGGATGTTAATAACACTATTATGTAAGGATGTTTATAACACTATTATGTAAGGATGTTAATAACACTATTAAGTAAGCATGTTTATAACACTATTAAGTAAGGATGTTAATAACACTATTATGTAAGGATGTTAATAACACTATTATGTAAGGATGTTTATAACACTATTAAGTAAGGATGTTTATAACACTATTAAGTAAGGATGTTAATAACACTATTATGTAAGGATGTTAATGACACTATTATGTAAGGATGTTAATAACACTATTAAGTAAGGATGTTTATAACAATATTATGCAAGGATTTTTATAACACTACTAAGGAAGGATGTTAATAACACTATTATGTAAGGATGTTAATAACACTATTAAGTACGGATGTTTAAAACACTATTAAGTAGGGATGTTAATAACACTATTAAGGAAGGATGTTTATAACAATATTATGTAAGGATGTTTATAACACTACTAAGGAAGGATGTTAATAACACTATTATGTAAGGATGTTAATAACACTATTAAGTACGGATGTTTAAAACACTATTAAGTAGGGATGTTAATAACACTATTAAGTAAGGATGTTAATAACACTATTAAGTAAGGATGTTTATAACAATATTATGTAAGGATGTTTATAACACTACTAAGGAAGGATGTTAATAACACTATTATGTAAGGATGTTTAAAACACTATTAAGGAAGGATGTTAATAACACTATTATGTAAGGATGTTTAAAACACTATTAAGGAAGGATGTTAATAACACTATTATGTAATGATGTTAATAACAATATTATGTAAGGATGTTTATAACACTAATAAGGAAGGATGTTAATAACACTATTATGTAAGGATGTTTAAAACACTACTAAGGAAGGATGTTAATAACACTGTTATGTAAGGATGTTTAAAACACTATTAAGTAAGGATGTTTATAACAATATTATGTAAGGATGTTTACAACACTACTAAGGAAGGAAGTGAATAACACTATTATGTAAGGATGTTTAAAACACTATTAAGTAAGGATGTTAATAACACTATTAAGTAGGGATGTTAATAACACTTTTAAGTAAGGATGTTAATAACACTTTTAAGTAAGGATGTTTATAACACTATTATGTAAGGATGTTTATAACACTATTAAGTAAGGATGTTTATAACAATATTATGTAAAGATGTTTATAACACTATTAAGTAGGGATGTTAATAACAATTTTAAGTAAGGATGTTTATAAAACTATTAAGTAAGGATGTTAATAACACAATTATGTAAGGATGTTAATAACACTATTATGTAAGGATGTTAATAACACTATTAAGTAAGGATGTTTATAAAACTATTAAGTACGGATGTTAATAACACTTTTAAGTAAGGATGTTTATAAAACTATTAAGTAAGGATGTTAATAACACTATTATGTAAGGATGTTAATAACACTCTTAAGTTAGGATGTTTATAACACAATTAAGTAAGGATCTTAATAACACAATTAAGTAACGATGTTAATAACACAATTATGTAAGGATGTTAATAACACAATTAAGTAAGGATGTTTATAACAATATTATGTAAGGATGTTTATAACACTATTAAGTAGGGATGTTAATAACACTTTTAAGTAAGGATGTTTATAACAATATTATGTAAGGATGTTAATAACACTATTAAGGAAGGATGTTAATAACACTATTATGTAAGGATGTTTATAACACTTAAGTAGGGATGTTAATAACACTTTTAAGTAAGGATGTTTATAAAACTATTAAGTAAGGATGTTAATAACACAATTAAGTAAGGATGGTTATAACACAATTAAGTAAGGATGTTTAAAACACTATTAAGTAGAGATGTTAATAACACTATTAAGTAAGGATGTTAATAACACTATTATGTATGGATGTTTAAAACACAATTAAGTAACGATGTTTATTATACTATTAAGCAACGATATTTATAACACAATTAAGGAAGGATGTTTATAACACTACTAAATACGGATGTTTATAACACTACTAAATACGGATGGTTATAACACTATTATCTAAGGATGTTAATAATACTATTAAGAAAGGATGTTAATAACACTATTATGTAAGAATGTTTAAAACACTAATAAGTAGGGATGTTAATAACACTATTAAGTAAGGATGTTTATAATACTATTAAGGAAGGATGTTTATAATACTATTAAGGAAGGATGTTTATAACACTACTAAATACGGATGTTTATAACACTATTATCTAAGGATGTTAATAATACTATTAAGAAAGGATGTTAATAACACTATTATGTAACGATGTTTATAAAACTATTAAAGAAGGATGTTAATAACACTATTAAGTAAGGATGTTAATAACACTATTAAGTAAGGATGTTAATAACACTATTAAGTAGGGATGTTAATAACACTATTATATATGGATGTTTTTATAACACTATTAAGTAAAGATATTCATAACACTATTAGGTAAGGATGTTTATAACACAATTAAGTAACGATGTTTATAACACAATTAAGTAACTATGTTTATACTACTATTAAGTAACGATGTTGATAACACAATTAAATAAGGATATTTATAAAACTATTAAGTAAGGATATTTTTAACTCCATCAAGTAAGGATGTTTATAAAACTATTATGTAAGGATGTTTATTACACTATTAAGTAGGGATGTTAATAACACTATTATGTAAGGATGTTTAAAACAAAATTAAGTAAGGATGTTTAAAACACTATTAAGTAATGATGTTTATAAAACTATTATGTAAGGATGTTAATAACACTATTAATTAAGGATGTTAATAACACTATTATGTAAGGATGTTTATAACACAATTAAGTAAGGATGTTTAAAACACAATTAAGTAAGGATGTTTAAAACACTATTAAGTAATGATGTTTATAAAACTATTATGTAAGGATGTTAATAACACTATTAAGTAAGGATGTTAATAACACTATTATGTAAGGATGTTTATTACACTATTAAGTAGGGATGTTAATAACACTATTATGTAAGGATGTTTATAACACAATTAAGTAAGGATGTATAAAACACTATTAAGTAATGATGTTTATAAAATTATTATGTAAGGATGTTAATAAGACTATTAAGTAAGGATGTTTATAAAACTATTAAGGAAGGATGTTTATAAAACTATCAAGTAAGGATGTTTTTATAAGACTATTAAGTAAAGATATTCATAACACTATTAAATAAGGATGTTTATAACACAATAAAGTAACGATGTTTATAATACTATTAAGTAACGATGTTTATAATACAATTAAATAATGATATTTATAAAACTATTAAGTAAGGATATTTGTAACACTATTAAATAAGGATGTTTATACCACTATTAAGTAAGAATACTAATAACATTAGTAAGTAAGGATGTTGATAACACAAGTAAGTAAGGATGTTTATAACACAATTAAATAAGGATGTTTATAACACTATTAGGTAAGGATGTTTATAACACTATTATGTAAGGATGTTTATAACTCTACTAAGTAAGGACGTTTAAACACTATTAAGTAAGGATGTTTATAACACTATCAAGTAAGGATGTTTAGAACACAATTAAGTAAGGATGTTTATAAAACTATTAAGTAAGGAAGATTATAAAACTATTAAGTAAGGACGTTTATAACACAATTAAGTAAGGATGTTTATAACACTATCAAGTAAGGAAGGTTATAACACAATTAAGTAAGGATGTTTATAAAACTATTAAGTAAGGAAGGTTATAAAACTATCAAGTAAGGATGTTTATAACACAATTAAGTAAGGATGTTTATAACACTATCAAGGAAGGATGTTTAGAACACTATTAAGTAATAATATTTATAAAACTATTAAGTAAGGATGTTTAAAAGACTATTAAGTAAGGATGTTTATAAAACTATTAGGTAAGGAAGGTTATGAAACTATCAAGTAAGGATGTTTATAACACAATTAAGTAAGGATTTTTATAACACTATTAAGTAATGATATTTATGAAACTATTAAGGAAGGATGTTTAAAACACTATTAATTAAGGATGTTTATAAAACTAATAAGTAAGGATGTTTATAAAACTATTAAGGAAGGATGTATATAAAACTATCAAGTAAGGATGTTTTTATAACACTATTAGGTAAGGATATTCATAACACTATTAAGTAAGGATGTTTATAATACTATTAGGTAAGGATATTCATAACACTATTAAGTAAGGATGTTTATAACACTATTAAAAAAGGATATTTATACAACTATTAAGTAAGGATGTTTATAGCACTATTAAGTAAGGATGTTTGTAACACTATTAAGTAAGGATGTTTATACCACGTTTAAGTAAGGATGTTAAAACACTTTTAAGTAAGGATGTTAATAACAATATTAAGTAGGGATATTTATAACACTATTAACTACGGATTTTAATAACACTATTAACTAAGGATATTTAAAACACTATTAAGTAAGGATGTTTATAACACAATTAAGTAAGGATGTTTATAACGCTATTAAGGAAGGATATTTATAACACTAATAAGTAAGGATGTTAATAACACTATTAAATAAGGATATTTATAACACTAATAAGTAAGGATGTTTATAACACTATTAAATAAGGATATTTATAACATTATGAAGTAAGGATTTTAATAACAATATTAACTAAGGATATTTTAAACACTATTAAGTAAGGATGTTTATAACACTATTAAGTAAGGCTGTTTATAACACTATCAAGTAAGGATGTTTATAAACACTATTAAGTAATAATATTTATAAAACTATTAAGTATGGATGTTTAAAAGACTATTAACTCAGGATGTCAATAACAATATTAACTAAGGATTTTTAAAACACTATTAAGTAAGGATGTTAAAAGCACTATTAAGTAAGGATGTTTATAACACTCTTAAGTAACGATTGTTTTTACCACGATTAAGTAAGGATGTTACAACAGTCTTAAGTAAGGATATTAATAACACTCTTAAGTAGGGATATTTATAACACTATTAACTACGGATGTTAATAACACAATTAACGAAGGATATTTAAAACACTGTTAGGTAAGGATGTTTATAACACTATTGATTAAAGATGTTCATAACATAATTAAGGAAATATTTTTATATCACTTCTAGGTAAGGATGCTTATAACACGATTAAGTAAAGATGTTTATAACACTATTATACAAGGATGTGTATAACACTATTAAGTAAGGATGTTTGGAACACTATTGAGTAAGGATGTTTCTAACACTATTAAGTAAGGCTATTTATAACACTATCAAGTAAGGATGTTTATAACACTATTAAGTAAGGCTGTTAAAAATACTATTAAGTAAGGATGTTTATAACTCTGTTGAGTTTTCTCTCGTGACTTGCATACGTGGTCCATGTTTTGCTGCTGTAGAGGAGTGAGCTGAGCACGCAGGCTTGGTAGACACGCAGTTTGGTCTTCTCGGTGAGGTTGGGGTTGTTCCATACCCTCTAGTTAAGTCTGACCATCACTTTAGCTGCCTTGGCAATAATACCATTCACCTCATAATCAATTGAGAGTGAGCTGGAGATGTTGGACCCGAGGTATGTAAAGTCCTCGACAACTTCCAAGTTGTATCCATCGATGCTGACAGAGGGAGGGGAGTCTACATCTTGCGCCATGACGTTTGTTTCTTCAAGCTGATGGTCTGTCCAAATTCCTTGCAAGCGTTGGAGAGGCGGCATACCAGCTGCTGCAGTCCATCTTCCGTGTGGGATGTCAAAGCTGCATCATCGGCAAAAAGCAAATCACGGATGAGTACCTTTGTGATTTTAGTCTTAGCACGGAGACGGGCAATGTTGAACAGCTTTCCATCAGCCCTGGTATGGATGTACACTCCATCGCTGCAGCCCGTGAAGGCATACTGGAAAAGCATGGAGAAGAATATGGCAAAGAGCGTCGGCGCAAGCACGCAGCCTCGTTTGACTCCGCTGATTACTGGGAAGGCCTCTGGTGTTGCACCATTGAAGCACACTGTGATGTGCATGTTCTCGTGGAATGACATGATGACAGCAAGTAGACGTGGGGGGCAGCCAATCTTCTGCAGGATTCTGAAGAGTTCACTCCGACTGACCAGGTCAAATGCCTTCGTAAGGTCTATGAAGGCAATGTAGAGGGGTCTTTGCTGCTCATGACACTTCTCCTGCAGCTGACGTAGTGAGAAGATCATGTCTACAGTTGACCTGTCGGCACGAAATCCACACTGGGACTCTGGGTAGACGCGGGAGGCTGGATCTGCAAGAGCGCCAATGCAAAACGGGCGAAAGCCTTTCCGACAACACTGAGGGGGGAGATGCCCCGGTAGATGTTGCAGTCGCTACGGTCTCTCTTGTTCTTGTACAAAGTGCCGATGTTGGCGTCACGCATGTCCTTTGGGATGTATCCCTGTTCCCAACAGAGGCAGATGAGCATGTGTAGCGGCTGGAGCAGCACTGGTTTCCCACTCTTGACAACTTCAGGCGGAATGCCGTCGCTTACAGGAGCCTTCCCACAGGCAAGGCAGTCTATGATTTTCCGAGCTCTTCCAGAGTGGGCTGTGTGTCTAGCTCCTCCATGACATGCAGGTCTGGAATGGCATCCAGGGCAGTGTCAGTGACGTTGTTTTGGGTTGCATATAGCTCGAGATAGTGTTCAACCCATCGCTGCAGTTGTTTGCTCTGGTCTGTCATGTCTTCACCTGTCTTGGACTTGAGGGGGGCTGTCTTTGAGATGGAGGGGCCTGTCACCGTCTTGATGCCCTCATACATTCCTCTTGCATCCCCGGTGTCAGCAGCTGTCTATATACTGTTGCAAAGGTTAAGCCAGTATATGTTGGCACAGTAGCGGGCAGTCTTCTGGGCATTATTTCTTGCATTCCTGATTGCTTGCAGTGTTCTTGGGCTAGGTACAGTGTTGTAAGCCAGGAGGGCTTTCCTCTTTGCCTCAGTCACGGACTCGATCTCCTCCCAGTTTGCCTCATACCAGTCGGCATTTTTCCGTTCCCTCTTCCTGTAAAATATTATGGCTGAGTTGTACACAGAGTCACGGAGATGGGCCCACTTGGAGTCAATGATGTCATCGGGTGTCTCTTTGGTGAGAACTTCCTGCACTTTGCTGATGAACTGCTGTGTTTTGTCTGGATAACACTATTGAGTAAGGATGTTTATAACACTATTAAGGAAGGATTTTAATAATACTTTAAATAAGTATGTTTACATGAGGCCTGGTCTGCCTGTCTTGACGTTTATGGAAGGGGCAAGATCAACTAGCATTGGCGACGACTTCTGCAGATGTGCTGCTCCCACACAGTGCGTCAAAAGAGAGCATCTTGTTTGTCAGATTGAGAAAACATTATCTCCATGTGCGACCAGAGAACCGCCATTATATCTTATATCTTAAAACCTGCATTCTCAATGAACAAGATCGAGTCATGGTCTGTAAGGATCATGGCTGTACTCCGATGGATAGTAAATACAATAACTAATTTGGGTTTCCGGTATGTAACATCTTTGTCCAACCATGGAAAATACCTATTGACTAAATCAAAACTTTCATCCCCACAGTGTCAATATAACGTTTGGAACTAAATTCCTCTTGTGACGTAAGGTAAAAAAAAATTTATATAAAAATGCATGCGCAGCACTGTTTGACTATGTCTAACAGTGATGTCTTATCCCTGTACCAGTATCCGATTTAATGTGCCATTGATGCACAGGGGTATTGCAATGCTTATTCTGTTTCCAGGCCCAAAAAAAAATGACTTGCATTGGTATCCTGTTTGTTGACTGAAAATATGCAATTTATGGCGGTTCTCTGGTCGCATATGGAGATAATGTTTTCTCAATCTGACAAACAAGATGCTCTCATTATTTCGGTACACTCAACGTCCATTGTAGACTGATCTGCTCCAGAGTAATTAACATGTATTCTTATTTGCCTATCAAAACAAGTCTTTCATATATTTCCGCACCGTTCATCTGGATGTTCTTTTACCTGCAGTACGCATTAAAGCGACTATTTCTCAGTAGATATTAAAAGCCAGCAATCTTGCAAGACGTTAATCCGTTTTGGGACTGCTGATCGGGATCATGCGGATATATATATATGCAGACATCAGCTGGCGAATAACATAATATCCTGTGTAATGATTACAGGAAGGGATAGCATGTGTCAGTGACTGATTATGATAACTGATTGGTTAGTTGCATACATGCATTAGATTCGCATTGAGTCAAAAAGAATTACAATCATAAAGAATGAATGCGCTGAATTTATATGCGCTGAATATATATATATATATATATATATATATATATATATATATATATATATATATGACGGAGGGGGGTATGAATGTCTCTGTGATTGTTTAATAAACAAGGATACCAAAATGACTCTCTCTCTCTCTCTCTCTTTCTCTCTCTCTCTCTCTCTCTCTCTCTCTCTCTCTCTCTCTCTCTCTCTCTCTCTTGTACTCACTGGTAAGTGGAAATGACAAAGGGGACCAACTTACACACACACACACACACACACTTACGTACATACATGCTTAGTTACCAAAGTAGGTCTGGTGTATATAACCTGTATAGAAGGAGTTCCTTGAAAGGAAAATCTTATATGTACGTCTAGTTTACAAAATCTGTACAGAAGGATTTCCTAAATAAGAAAATGAGATATGTACTTTTAATATTCAAAACCTGTACAGAAGGACTTCCTAAATAAGAAAATGAGATATGTACTTTTAATATGCAAAACCTGTACAGGATTTCCTAAAAAAGACAATCAGATATGTACATCCAGTATGCATAACCTGTACAGAAGGATTTCCTAAATAAGAAAATCTTATATGTACTTAAAATATACATAACCTGTACAGAAGGAGTTCCTATCTTATATGTACTTAAAATATACATAACCTGTAGAGAAGGAGTTCCTAAATAAGAAAATCTTATATGTACTTAAAATATAGATAACCTATATATACAGAAGGAGTTCCTAAAATAAAAAATCAGATATGTACTTAAAATATACATAACCTGTACAGAAGGAGTTCCTAAATAAGAAAATCAGATATGTACTTCCAATAGGGTGTATCAAACGCCACAATGTCAACCAATTATGATGTCCCTAGTTTTAGAACATTCCTTTGGTCATAAAAAGAATTCTTCCAGTATACATAACCTGTACAGAAGAAGTTCCTAAATAAGAAAATATGTTAAGTAATTCCATGACTACGTTGTCTATCTACGTTCTTGAGATTCAATTACCGTAGATAAATACAATCTTTAAATGTGAAAAATAAATGAAACAGAAAATACGACCATTCAATGAAGAAATGACTGTATTTACTAAGAGCGATGTATTAATGAGATTCTGGATTCTATCACCATTGTACAAAATTAAAGCTGCGTCTATGAGTTTTATATACATGTATTTGCCAATAGAGTAATCTACGTTAACTATTATCAAAATGTCAGTCGTGAAAGATTAGTAAGACATGGTGAGAAATGGAAAAAAAAAGAAACGATAACACTAGATGGAGTTTAGTGAATGTACTGCAAATTTTGTATGTATAGCTAGCGACTTATTAATGTAAAATGCATTCAAAGAACGTAGCCAAGACGTTGCCTCTAGTGTCAAATGTCACTCTAAATTGCTGGATATATCGTTTTCTTTGAGAGAAGAAAATGATTAGCATTTTAGCCGGTCTGAAAATATGATTGATATATTTTCCCGTCCCATCTAATAAGCCATTGTGCAGAAAATATCAGGTAGATTTGAATTGAGAAACCCTAGACAACATTTTCATGCAGAGTTCAATAAAGTACCGTATGTACTATCTGATAAGTACAACTACAAAGTGCACATACCCAGATCTGCCGCCGCATTATACTCGTGTCCTCATCACGAAATCTGTTTTGCATCTTACTAAGTCTATTACTGATACTTTAATAATGGTTTGTCAGTGGTACTTTAATATCTAGCACTGTTGAATTTAATTGGCAGTACCGTAAGTTCTTTTCTTCTCATTTTTCACTTTGTCTCCTATGGATATAAAGTGTTTGTTAAACTGTACAAATCTTGTTGTCGTCCTTCTTTTCTTTTACTTTATTTTAAGAGAACAAACTCTTAACAGAATGACGTCAACTGCAATTTTATAAATTGGCACTGCCAGTGTATCAAACC